>OU015768.1:16102892-16235464 GCA_907173295.1 Fagus sylvatica | reverse complement strand
GTCAATTCACAGAATCACAGTTCACACAACCACAGGTCACAAACACAACACTATCCAATTTTTTATTTTCAACATAGACCTAATCTACACGGTGACCGTGTGGACCATTGTCCATTGACTGACCGACACACACAGTATAATAGGTAACGATTCAATGTTTAATAAATATCAACACAGTTACACAGCCAACTGAGCGAAACCATTCATTATTCATAATAAAATTTCAGAATCAAAAAATAAGAGAGAGAGAGAGAGAGAGAATACCAGGCGGTGGTTCCCCCAGTCCAGGCGGAGCGCGAGCGGGTCAGCCGTCCAGAGGACCAGATTGCAGGTCCCGGGTCCGTGCTGCGGTGCAGCTCAGTGGCGGTGCTGTCTTCTGGCGAGTGGCGCAGATCGAAGCCGGCCTCATGGTTGGGCAAACGTTGGGATTTTCTTTTCTTTTTTGGAGTAATAAACGTTGGGTTTTGAGAGCCTCGCGTGTTGTTTTTTTTTTAGAGAATGGTTACGTGTTGGCAGTGTTGCTGAGATTAGTAATTTTGTTTTTGGGGTTTGATTTGTAATTTTGATTTTGGTTTTATGCTATTTGTAATTATTTTGGACAAGACTACAAGCCTACAACCAGTTTGTAGTTGATTTGCTATAACCCACTACATAGCAGCTTATAAGACCATTCACATGTACTAGTCGTAAACCCGCACGCTGCGTGGATAATTTGATGTTTTTATTTTAAATGTAGCATAATTGAAATGGTATATTATAGAATTTGTAATTTAGAAAAGCCACCTTTATTTGAAATAGTATTTTAAATTTAAATTCTAGCGTAACATAATGTATTTTCTTTTCATATATCATATATAAGAGAACGTTATTTTGCCTTTTTGCAGTATTTTTTGGACATTTAGTAAAGGCTATTTTTTTTTTATTTTACAGTGTTGGAACTATTAAAAGAAATAAATTAAGAGTGTGTAAGCATATTTGTTTGTTCTAATTTAAAACAATTGCAATTGCAATCTCAATTTTATATTTTTCATAATTACTTTTAGGTAGTGTAGGTTCATCTCTTTGTTTATTTTCATAATGGATTCTAAATTTCTAAAAGGTTAAATATATATTACTTTATTTCTTTTTTGTTATCTTCACAAAATTTAGTTGTATGTGTGGAAGTATATAGTCAATAATTCAATAATGTTGTAAATTGTTTCAAGGAGGGCTAAATGCAAGTTTATTTTTTGTACCTTTTCCCTATCAAAACTTGTCTAGTTTGTTTATTATTCCAATTAAAATGGTTAAGGTTGGAGTTAGGCTGATGTTACGGGTACAGTTTGTAGGGAACAATGTAATTATTGCTTATTCAAGCTCTATATTCTATTGAAATCAAGTTCCTTGTTCTATAAAATGATCTTCTAAATTGTAAGTTGTATGAAATGATTTTGTATGATAAAAACTATTTCATACATACAACATGTGTCGCTCCCTAATGCTTGTAAATATAAATGAGTGCAAATGTTGATTACCTATACTTATTCTTGTTAAGTAATTTCTCGGCTAGGTACATGCACAGAACAACAATACCAAGGGATTGTATTGACAATTTAAAACTCTACTCTTAACATATTGGATTATTTAAACAATAGTGCATAAATTTTATTTTAATGCAGAAATGATTATTTTCCAATTTCTAATGTAAGATAGAGTAGAAGTTTACATTGAAGTTGATAATTGGAACAATTCCTACCATAATTTATTTGCTAGTTTGTAAGACTCCAAGTTGACTGAACACCTCTTGCATGTGACATGTATTTCCTTATTTCCATAAAGGTATGGAAATTCACGGTCCCAATGTCCAACACCGTTCTTATTGCATTCTTGTTTGTTAGAGAGACAGAATTTTTTTGTGCCTAAAGTTGTATGACGAAGGATTTTCCGACAACTTTGTAGTAGATGTTTTCCATTTTTTTTGTTAAGTATGGATAATTGTATTTCTTTTCCATCGTCGTCAAATTCTCATATTAATGCAATTGCTAATCCGTATTGTGCATTTGTGTCGCCTTCTTTGGTTGCTTCAAGGAGCATTTGCTTTCCCACAGTTGTTTGTTCTAGTAAGAAGTAATTGTATGCACCAAGCACAAATTTTGATTGTGTGTTGTCAGCAAAGAAACAATCATGAAGGAGTGTGAGTTCATCATTCCGAAAGAATACTGGGTGTTGCATTAGTCCGTCCAAATTTACATTTTTAAGTACAAATTCCTTGTTTGTAAGTCTATTGTAGTTTTTGCAGCTGCAAATTTTTTCCATAAATTTAAATAATATTACATTGATGTATATATAACAGAGTTAAATGAAATACATTATATGGTTCAATTAAATAAAAAACATTACAATTAAAATATATTGTTAAATATAATACAATACATACAACAATGTAAATTGTATCATAATGATTGCAAAAGTAATGCAATTAGTTTATTATAGAAGGAATAATAACAAAGAATACATGATCAATTGTTTTAAGTGCATTCACATACTCCAACGTAAAGTAACAAAGAATACATTTTTTGTGTTTAGTAATAGTATGTAAGTGTGTGGCCGATAGAAATCAGTAAGAATGAAATAACTGTAATTATCTTTTTTCAGCAATATGAACCAACAACAATTGTATTCCTTTTGTTTCCATATAGTGTTAAGCAAGGTTGTTAAAATCGGGATCCCCACATATCGAAAAAGAGCCTGATCGGGGTAGGATCGCACACCACAATAGGATTGGCAGTAGGATCGGTAGGATCGTCCGATCCCACTAAACATGCTATTTGGGCCAATTTATATTATGGGTTGATGAGAAGTACACGAGCCTAATAGATAAAAACAGCCCAAATGATTAAAACCAGTCTTTTAGCCGAAAAAACTTGTGAAATGACAAAGAAATCCCTCTCTATTCTCAATTAAAATCCAGCCACACTCCACACAATACTAGCTCCCAAAATCCCTAAATCCACACACTGTGTCATTGCCGCTGTGCCTCCGTCACTTCCAACCTCGCCTGCTCGCCTTCAACTTTTCATTGTCTCAAACTCTTACTGTATCAGTATGTATTCTTAACGTTTACTAATATTTTTCTGTAGATTCAGATTATGATAATTATGATGAAAGGAATCTTAGAATGGATGATTGAATGTTTAGCTTATGACTTATGTACTGTTAATACTTAATCTAGTTATTCACTATTTCACTTATTTCGTACTTAATTGCTAACTAATTAGTAATTACTAATTAAATTTTTGGATAAATTGTGTTGAGAATTAAGCATATATCTTTTGTCAATATAGATGTAGCGAATAACGATGTATCAACCTCATGTATAGTACGAATTACATTATCTTAAAGCAAAACTCTTTATTTTTTTTATGGATAATATCATAATTCTAATGAACATTTAACATACAAAGCCATTATTAATTTGTTTTTACACTTTTTCAGACAAATAAGTAGGATCTTACGATCCACGATCCGATCCTACAATCTGATCCATGAAGTCCCTCCACCGATCCTGCGTAGGATCCCGATTTTAACAACCTTGGTGTTAAGTAACATTAACATGCAGTGTTGTAATGCTAATAGAAGCGATGGGCTTTCTTTTATTACATAGAACCTTTATTTTGAGAAATAGGAGTAGAGATTGACTTAAGATACCTTTTCTTGATGTTGCCCAAGCATTTTGGCGATTCTCTCCCAAGATTGGCAAAAATCTGTAGTAGGATTTCTTCTGGTAGTTCTTTTGTGCTTTGCATGATTTGATGAAATATTGTTATTTATTTATTTTTATTTTTTTTGCATATAGTAGTATTTTGTATCATTGAGTTGTTTTGTATTTATAGATTTGATAGTAAACTATCTAGTGGTAGTTGAAAGGTTTTTTGTCCTTTTTCCTTATTGTAGTTAAAATTTTACTGAATAATTATTTAATGTATATTTAAGTATTGACATTGTGGTTTTTAAGGTTTTATTATTTTCTATCATGGGTGCCTTTTTAAATGCTATTATAATGATAGGAATTTATTTCAAAAAATTATAATGGTGTAAAAAGTGTGTTTGTAGAATGCATAATTTGCCAAGGTACATGAAGCAATTGTTAAAAGTAATTATACTTACAATTCTAGTCACAAACGTTGGTATGTTTTGGACATGGATGTGGTGGAGTTACTGCTGTGGCTGTATTAATGGTTGTTCAAGAATGTAGTGGTTATATTTTGCCTCTAACATATGTAGTTAATGTACATAATTGTTGATTTGTAATTGGTTTTTATTTGGTTATGGATCAGAGTTAATATTTTTGTTTAAATGTTAAGCATCTTTTGAGTATTTATGGTGAGTGGTTACATTTGCAAGTGGATGGTATTCCCAAAAATTTTGTCTAGTTGAAGACGAAAATATTTCATTTTTATTTTTTTCAATTAATTACTCTGTGTTAATTGATTCTAATGGTAAATGAATTAGTGTCATTTGTTTTAATTTTGGATGTCTTTGATCTGAGTTTTAAATCATAGATAATATTAACACTATTTTTTTTTATGCAATGTGAATAAAGGCAATATATTGAACAGATGGAGGAAATTGATGTTCATAGATTGGTCCAGGATGTTCAATCAATATCTTGCAAACATGAGTGAGCATTTTTACATTCCTAAATTTGGTCCAGGATGAATAGGCAGTTTTATGAGTATAAAGTAGGATCAAGCTTTAATGTTAGTGCTATATGTATACTATGTGGTTTTTGTCAGCAGTGTCCATGTACTGTTTGGTCATATTGTGCTATGCGGAAGAATGATTATATATAGTTTGTAGATTTAACATTTACATGCATATGTATTTTTTAGGAAAGACTTTTAATTTATTTTCGCTTTCTTAAGGTAAAAAGCTTTTGTATTGTATAGAAATGTAGAGAAAGAGTTAAAGAAAATTAGTATTAAAGTTTTTTGCAACACACTAAGTTTTACTTCATGGACCATAAAAGTATTTGGGGCAAATTGTACTTTTCCCCCTTTATGTATTAGGTAATTTCAATTCCCCCCTTTATCTATTAAATTGAGCAATGTCTCCCTTTATCTTTTGAAACTGAGCAACTTACCCCTAATGTCTATTTTTCTGTTAAATACTAACAGAACTCTACAAATTATCTAAAATACCCTTATATTAACCCACTTAACCCAACCTCAATCCAAACCGGTAACCCGGTTTTTTTAACCTGTATTTAATTAACAAAATAACCCACCCTTAACAGAAAAATAGATTAAGCCTACAGCGACAAAGAACAGGATACGGCTATAGTTTGTCCTCAGTGACAGAGGCTCCCAGCGATTATTTGTCGTTCTAAAATAGGATTAAAATGTGTTTTTTTTTTTTTTTGGTCAAATTTAATTTAATAGTGAAAGAACAATTGGCATTTCTTGCCCTTTTGTGATAAAAATTACTTTTTAAAGTTGTCAAATCTATTCCAATGACCACTTCGGTTTGTCCATTAAAAGGGCAAGATTGACACGAAATCATTCGTATACTTGGTACTCTAAAGCGCTGTATCATTTTCCACATCTCGCCCATACCTGAATCTAAACTTGTAGGTTGGTTTTGTACTGATATCTTTCTTGTGGAACTCCTCAGTAAGCACTTCGAACTGTAAAAATGCCCAATGTGGTGCCTATCAAGACCAGTTGGTCCTCAGCTTTGGGGGTCATAAGAGGGATCCTGCTTCCACCATTTGGTACGCTTTGTCTTCCTTTAGCCTCCATAAAAGAGTACTTAGGAAAGCCTCCATATGTGTTATTTTGTTAATTAAATACAGGTTAAAAAAACCGGGTTACTGGTTTGGATTGAGGTTGGGTTAAGTGGGTTAATATAAGGGTATTTTAGATAATTTGTAGAGCTTCTGTTAGTATTTAACAAAAAAATAGACGTTAGGGGTAAGTTGCTCAGTTTCAAAAGATAAAAGGGGACATTGCTCAATTTAATAGATAAAAGGGGGAATTGAAATTACCTTATACATAAAGGGGGAAAAGTGCAATTTGCTCAAGTATTTGTAATAAACTACATATGAAAAGCCAAAAATTTACTATAAAAGTTCATATTGGGAAAAGATTAATTTGCACACCTTAAGAACATTCGCATCATATAACGAACTTGGTTAATGTAAATTTTTTTTTTTTTTTTTTTGCCAACCATGGCTACCATAAAGTGTTAAAGACACTAAAAAAATACAATTCACCATTACTTAATTAAAACAAACACTATTCAAATCATTGCCCTAAATCAGAAGGCATTTCAACTTGATTATCCTAGCTTTATCTTCTTTCCTGAAGTTTGTTTTGCACTTTTTGCTTTGCAATGTTTCATCAGAGTTTGAAGGAGCATGTTGTCATCGTCGGATTCTCCGTTTTTAACATAAGATGATGAATTCCTTGGTTGATATCCATTGGTTGTGAATGATTTTGTATCCACAATTTTAGAACTGGTTGTGACACATTTCTCATAAGTCTTTTCCTCCTTCTCATCAATTCCAAATGCTTCCTAAATCCATATTAATCACTGTTAGAAAATTAAAATATAGTATATCTATTTTGCCATAAAATATATATAAATTTGAGAGCTTACTGTTGTGATATGATCAAGTTTCAGTGATCTCTCAAATTCTGGATTGTAATCGAACGCCTTTTGTATTGTATAGTACTACTAGCCTTCTTTCCAATTATAGTCATTGAGTTTTATTTCGAACACAAATTTTTTCCCAATTAAATTATGTATGTCAATGGGCAGGTTTATATTTGCATCCCCCTGATAAAATAGAGAATATAATTCAGTGTATTGTAGGAATGGAAACCCCTTTATAAATTTTGTATGTCAATGGACTTACACTTGCACTTTTGTTTGACAACTCTCTTGCTGTTGTTTGTATCAATCTTTCACCTTCTTTATCAAACAAAGTAAATATCGCATTTTCGGTTTCACCTTATTTTTTTGTAGCAACAGATTTGTTTTAGTTCAACTACAACCTAATCATATCTCACATAGAACTATTACAAACAGCATTCTAACTTCAGTAACCACACAAATCATGAACCTTTAACAATAGCACGCTGCACTAATCAAATAACCATCCTTTTTCCATACACAATCTTCTTTCTTCTTTTAATTTAACCCAGCTTCTACCATTACACATAACACCAATCCGCAACTATAATCACCCTTTTTCTAAATTACAAAATCTATAATATACCATCAACCATTTCAAACAATTATGGACTATATAGTAGTACAAACTTTTATTCATTGCATATAACTACAACTACTTGCATAGGCAGCAAGTCTGGTGGCCTAGACGAAGAGCCAAAGCAAAAGGCACAGTCAAATTTGCAAGATTTCTTGCCAGAATCTATTTTCCAGCAGCAAGGCTTAATGGAAATCCTAGTTGAGATTAATGAGATGAATAAGGAATAAATTTTGATAAAGGTTGACCTTTCTATGGCTAGAGATTGAAACATGAGTGGTCATTGTCAAGAGGTCAATCTAATTTGTTCACTAATTTTGTATAACAGGTATGGATTTAGCAAAGAAGTTGTTGAATGCCCTATTTCAAAACTTTCTTGAACTTCATACTGTTAGTCTGTTTTTTCTCTTGTGCAAAATGCAAAAGGCTGGAGAATGTCTGAAGTATGAACCTAGTAATTTTCTACTAAATGCTAGAAAGCATGGGATCTTTTTAAGGGTGAGGAGACAATTTCAACCTTTTTTTATTTAGCTTTTAGGCATAGATTCATAATTTACTTTTAATAGGTTTTAATTGACTGTCTGACATAGGACAAATTAGAAACTTACCTACAATTGCTTACTTGATAAGCTTTAGTTTTTGAAACCTGTGGTTTTAGGATTTAGGATTTTAGAAGTGGTTAAGGTTTCAAAGGAATGAAATTTGACGGTTGAAAGTTGCAAAATTCTGGAAACTCTGTTCACTGGAATTTAGAGTAGCATAAAAATGGGGATTAAAATTGTTTCTAAAGTCATTTGAAGGACTAATTCAGGACTAATTGTTATGTAATATATGTGGGCTTTTAGGCTTTTAATAGTTAAGGGAAGGGGTTTAAAGAGAAGAAAGTGTCAAATCTGTTTGCTGTCATGGGAGTACTGAAGAATGATCTGAATAGTAACAAAGAGAAAGAAAAGAAGAAAAGGAAGGGGCACAGAATCATAATTTTTGTGTACTTAGTTATACAAAGCTGTGTACTAAGTCTTTTTTCTTTAATAAACTTTTATTTACTGATCAAAAAGAAAAAAAATAACATGTTTTGTAGCAAGCTTCACAGATTTGTTTTAGTTCTAATACAACCTAATCATCTCTCACATAGAACTATTACAAACAGAATTATAACTTCAGTAACCACACAAATCATGAACCTTTAACAATAACACGCTGCACTAATCAAATATAATTTTATTTTCTGATAAAAAAGAAGAAAAATAATAGGTTTTGTAGCAACAGATTTGTTTTAGTTTGACTACAATCTAATCATATCTCACATAGAACTATTACAAACAACATTCTAACTTCAGTAACCATACAAATCATGAACCTTTAACAATAGCACGCTGCACTAATCAAATAACCATCCTTTTTCCATACACAGTCTTCTTCTTCTTTTAATTTAACCCAGCTTCTAGCATTATATAAACATAAAATTTCCCCCCTCCTTTGTTTCATCTATGGATTTTTGCAGGGCATGGATCTCCAGACATTTTGTTGAACACTTTGAGGGCTGATTTCCATTATTTCTTTATTCTAGCATTCAACCAACAAAAACATAAATTGAATTGAAGGATCTCATAACTAAGTAAGAATCTAATACCTGCACAATACCTCTGACTCCAAGCAATTTACTAAGAACAGGTCCAAAGCTCTATACTCCTTGAATTGAAAGTTCAATCGCACATATCACCTTAGTAATATCTACATAAATGCAAAACAACACACCAGTAAAAGCACATCAGTTTTTTAACAGAGAACATCACTGTGAGGACCTTGATCAATGCAAAAAACCCAGGGAAAAAAATGACCGTTACCATAGAAGGGGAAAAAAAACAAAAACTACCGATACCATAGAAGGGGGAAAAAAATTGGTGGGAAAAAATTGAGTAAAAACTCACTTTACCTTGGTGTTTAAATAGAGGTTGATGAGAGAGGGATGCTGTAACAGTCAAAGGAAGGAAGAGTTACAAGGGAGAGAGAGAGACGTGAAGCAGAGAGAAAGATGTGAAACAGATAGAGAGAGTGGAGAACGTGTTTGAGAGAAATAATTAAATAGAAGAAGGGGTTAACGGCTGAATGAGGGGGTGAGGGAGAGAGAGAGGCGTACCTGAAACAAAGGGAGAGAGAAAGACGTGAAGTAGAGAGAGAGACGTGAAACAGAGAGAGAGAGTGGAGAGAGAAATAATTAAATAGAAGAAGGATGACTTACATTTTTGTGGGTGTAGGGATTCTGATGTGGCAATGTTTGGAGGAGGGCAAACACTTTCTCTCTGCTTCACATTTTAATTTATATTATAGATTATTTAAAGAAGTCACATGACTTATTAAATAGGTCATGTAACTAAAGTATATGTGGATGATCATATTAGTTGCCACGTAGTAGGTTGCAGTAAGCTGGCTACAATCAGTTTGTAGCCAAACTCTGTCCAATTATTTTTATGATTTTTTTTTAATTGAATTGTTTTGGTGATTTGTTGCATCTTGGTCCATATCTGATGGTCCAAGCTTTGATCCTTTGCCTCTAGAGGCTATATAAATTTAAGTTTAATTTTTGGGTGATTTGTTGACAGTCCAAGATCTCTGTTTCCCTTAGATGCCTTAGAGGCTATATATAATTTTTTATTTTTTTTATTTTTTTTTATGCATACTGGCTTATATAAAAAAAATTAATTGAATTTTTTGGGTGATTTTTTGATAGTCCAAGATCTGATCTGTTGTCTTTAGAGGCTATATATATCAGTGTTATTAAACCCGGATTGGATCGATGGGTCAACTCAGTAACCCTGTGAACCGGCACCTAAACCAGTCTAGGTTCTTAATTAAACCATTTATACTATTGACCCGCAAAAACCCGTTAAAACTTAGTGGGTTTTGTGCAAACCGTGTAATCCGGTTGGGTTATTGCAACCCGACTGGGTTGCAATTTTTATGAAAATTACTCTTTTGGGTCTACTTTTCTATTTTTATATTATTCAAAATTGGATTATTTGGTAATTACCAATGAATTAAAAACTATAAAGGACTTAAAATTATAATTTATTTGGATGTTGCAATTTAACAGTATTATTACATTATAAGTTTGAGATATGCTTTAGTTTCTAGAATTTTAAGACATTTATTTATTTTAATTATTTTAGGTGTACTTATCTTAAATTTAATTATTTATTTTATGATTTCTCAAACTTAGTTTTATATTTTTAAATTTTGTATTTGAACCTGCGGTTCAACCGGTGATCCACTGGTTGAACAAGTGACCCAATGACCCGGCTCCTAGACCGGATTAATGTCTAGCCCAGATTTAATAACTATTGATGGGAATATTTTACAACTTTTCCCCAAGTCCGAGATGAAGGCCTTCCATCCATTTGAGAGTGACGACCTTTTGTTTCCTAAGCTGAATGACGACCTTCAACGTCAGAAGGAAGGCCTTCGCGTCCCCCAGAACGACTGACACCCTTCCACCCGTGAACAACCTTCCAGTCATCTGGTTATGACTCATCACTTATCTTCTTCGAGAATCCACCGAGACAACTCCTCCAGCTGGTCGCATGCCTCGCACAGATGTTCCCCAGCGCGAACTTAGGGGGTTAACGCCCCACGACATCACTCAGCACTACGCTTCGGAGCGGGTAACGGCCTTCCAGATGGAGGGTCACCAGCTCACCACGTGTCTTCCGATCCGACGGATCCTAGAAGGCCACGTGGTCGGACCAGAAGGTATAAGAAACTCTTCTCTCTCCTATTCTCAGCATGAACAATATGCTAAAACACCAGATTACTCTCTCTGCATATTTTTCTGGTGAACTCCGACTAACAAAAGCATCGGAGCCTCCTAGGCCGGCCCCAAACCGGTGCCCACTCCGATCATTCTTTTGTCCCTTGCAGGTCTTCCGCTCCTCGGCTCGCTTGATGGCAGTCAACTGATTCTCCAGCAACTTCAGTTCTTGGCTAGCTGTGCAACTGTTGATATGAAGATGCGAAACTTCGGTCATTTCCATGGAGATGCAGATTTCAGACATCAACAGTTGGCGCCGTCTGTGGGAAGTACGACTTCTCCTCTTACAAATTGCATAGCTTGCCAAACTTCTTTATTAGCCTTCAAAGACGAGAAACGAACACCACTACGGTGTAGAACGTCGCCCGATCTATCGATCCCCGACGAAATCTTTCATCATCAGAGCTTTCACGCTCCTTCCACGCGCCGTCGGAAAAGAAGACCTTCCTTTCCACGCGCCGGCGGAGTGAACGACCTTCCTCTTCACGCGCTTCCATGCGCCGGCGGAGTGACGACCTTCCTATCCATGTGCAACCTCTTCCGAGACGGGAAACAAACACCACTACGGTGTAGAACGTCGCCCGATCTATCGATCCCCGGCGAAATTTTCATCATCAGAGCTGTGACGCTCTTCCACGCGCCGTCGGAAAGAAGACCTTTCTTTCCACGCGCCGGCGGAGTGACGACCTTCCTCTTCACGCCCTTCCACGCGCCGGCGGAGTGACGACCTTCCTTTTCACGTGTCTTCATGTGCTCGCCACGTGCCTGTATGTGCCAACACGTGTCAAGCTCACGCCAACATGCTGCAAGCACATGCCATGTGCCACGTATCATGCCCCCATGATGCCACATCAGCATCCTTATTAGCCCTGATTGCAACGTCATCCGTGTGAGCATGAACTGTAAAAAAAAAAAAATTATGACGACCTTCCAGCCCCGCCTAGAAGGAAAAGGAAGATAGATACATGGCCCTTTGCAGGGACGGTCTTCCAACTTCTACAGAAAAGTGAGTCGAAGACATGATCCTTCCAACGACGGTCTTCCAAGTTCCTTAGTGAAGTGAAGACCTTCAACAATTTTCAGGGCTTCTAGCCCCGCCTCGAAGCTATGTCTCTTTCACCCTACTCCTCTTTTACGTATTCTCTTTTCATTAGAAAGATGATAAACAATAAATTAATCGAGGCTGTACTTAATATGTTTGTTATACACTAACAAATAAAAGGGAAATACTCGACCTCAAATAAAATATAGAAATCACATGAATATTTCTATATATATACATATGTGTGTTACTGTAACTTTTAAGGATGAGAAATCTTGAAATGTCTATGTCTACGTTTGGAAGGTCTATAAGACCAGCTTAATGTCCTTGAGCTAAAGTTGGCAGCGTTGTTTTACAACACAATTTAAAGTTACATTTTCCACGTGAGAATTATAACTCTTTGCATACACACAAATAATTGAAATAAGCTTTCACACAGGACTAATTATCTCAAATGAAATTACTTGTAATGTAATTGTTCAATTCGGATAGATAATTGATGATGCAAAATCACAGTGTTCATTAATTGAGATATTGTCATCTATATGCTTACTTAGACGATCTATCCATCGTTTTTTCTCCACAATTATTGCAAACTAGATTATTGCAAACCGGATTATTGCATAGATGGACGACCGTCCATCCATTATATGCAATTTTGTGTTTGACTGGATTAAAGCATGATGTCATCTTTTCTCATGTCATATTGGGCATTATGACCCCAAAATGTATATATATATATATATATTCGATTTGTTTATTCAGATCATTGGTAATCTCGCAACAAAGATGAGCTCTATAGAGAAGGGCCACAACAGAGATCAGTCTAACTTGCACCATGATTAAGGTTTAAGGATCTACTCCTACTGTAGCTCCTATAAGCATCAAAGAGCTGAGGTCTAAGGACCTATTTCTACAAGCATGTGGCTTCTATAAGCCTTTCAAAGTAGACCTATATGACAGCTATGCATACGAACACAAGGTTGGACACCCATATGACGGGTGAAATAATTCTTCCAATATGCATGTTACTTTGTGCAAATGGTGGATAAAGACTGCTCAGATCTCCCAAAACTTAAGAAAACCGAGAGACAAATACTATTATTTCTATGGGGACTAGAGCCCTAACATCGAAGATTGTTTTGCCCTCAAAAAGAAAATCAAAGAGCTTATTAAGCAAGGAAGATTGCAAAGATTTTTAGGAAGGGACCGAAAAGAGAAGACCGTCAAGAATGTCCCTTCTCTACCTACTATCAAGTGAGACACCCAAGGGGTGCATCCAGAGAAGAAGACCGTCAAGAGTGTCCCTTCTCTACCTATTATTAAGCGAGACACCCAAGGGGTGCATTTAGAGAAGAAGCCCGTCAAGGACATTCCGCTACATATTATGGTTAATTGTGGGATTCATCGGCAGACGGCCGTCAACAACACAGTATACACCACAATATGAGAAATCCACTTTTTGCTTAGCACAGAGGAACAGAAACAGGAGGCAAGAGGATAGGAGTGGACGGGGATTTAATGAGAGGTTCAACAGCTTTACTCCTCTCAACGCTCCTGTAGACCACATCTTCATGCAAATAAGGAATGACCCGGCTTTGAAATGGCCAGGCAAGCTGTTGACGGACCCTGACAAAAGGCCGAGAGACAAGTACTGCCGTTTTCATAGAGACCACGGCCACAACACAGAAGATTGCTACGACCTGAAGAGACAAATCGAGGAACTGATCAAGCAAGGAAAGTTGCCGAGATTTATTGAAAAAGGTCAGAGAGAAGGCCGTCCCCAGGGAGCCCGTCAACAACGACCTCCAGGGGAAGCGCCTCCAAGACCCCCACTGGGAGAAATTCACGTGATCACCAGAGGAATGGCAGCAGGTGGAACCTCCCGTTCCTCACGAAAGGCTTACGCTCGCCAAATACATAATGTGCTCGTCACGCAGAAAAGCAACAAGAAACCGAGGGTGGAAGACCTTCCTATTACATTTACAGAAGAAGACGCCTGCAAAGTCTTCCACCCCCATGATGACGCGTTGGTTGTCACAATGGAGATCGCTGGCTATTCCACCAGACGGGTTTTGATTGACAATGGCAGCTCTGCGGACATCGTATATTTGACGGCCTTTCAGCAAATGAAAATTGATAAGGATCAGCTGCAACCCATCGAAACCCCTTTAGTCGGTTTTGCAGGCACCAGTATCTACCTACTTGGAGTGACTTCCCTTCAGATCACTGCAGGTACCTATCCGAAACAAGCTACCAAGAAGGTCGATTTTTTAGTAGTAGATTGCCCTTCTGCCTACAATGTGATAATCGGACGCCCTACTCTGAACCGCCTTCGAGCTGTCACTTTAACATACCACCTCCTAGTTCGTTTTCCAACAGAAAATGGGATAGGGGAGATGAAGGGAGATCAAGCAATGGCCAGAGAATGTTACTTAACCTCTGTAAGCACAGAGCAGGTCCACCAAACGCTGATCGTGGAAGAACGGCAAAATACTGCCGAACCAACCGAAGAATTAGAAGAGATCGTATTGATAGAAGGCAACAAAAAAAAAAAAGACGACAAGGATAGGAACTTCTATGACAAAAGAGATACGGGATTTGATAGTAAGTTTCTTGAGGAAAAATGCCGATGTCTTTGCTTGGAGCCATGATGACATGCCAAGCATCAGCACCAACGTAATAACCCACAAGCTGAATGTCAACCCTTCCACAACCCCCGTCAAACAGAAGAGACGAGTCTTCGCCCCGGAAAGAAACGCAGCTGTGGTGGAAGAGGTCGACAAGTTATTGAAGGCAGGCTTCATAAGGGAGGTTTATTACCCAGAATGGCTCGCCAATGTTGTAATGGTTAAAAAGTCCACGGGAAAATGGCGAATATGTGTGGACTTCACAGATTTAAACAAGGCATGTCCCAAGGACAGCTATCCCCTTCCACGAATAGACCAACGAGTGGACTCCACTGCTGGACACAAGTTACTCAGCTTCATGGACGCCTTTTCTGGCTACAATCAGATTCAGATGACAGAAGAGGACCAAGAAAAGACGGCCTTCATCACAAGTAGAGGCCTCTTCTGTTACAAGGCAATGCCCTTCGGCCTAAAAAATACTGGGGCCACCTACCAGAAATTGGTGAACAAGATGTTCCATGATCAAATAGGGAGAAACGTGGAAGTATACGTAGATGACATGCTGGTGAAGAGCAAAAAGGATGAAAACCATCTCGCTGATTTAAAAGAAACCTTCCAGGCACTAAGAAGGTACAACATGAAGCTAAACCCTGCAAAGTGTGTCTTCGGAGTCTCCTCCGGCAAGTTTCTCGGTTTTATGGTGTTGCAACACGGGATAGAAGCCAACCCAGATAAGATTAAGGCCATCCTAGAAATGAGTCCTCCGAAGACCGTCAAAGAGGTTCAAAGCTTGACAGGGAAGGCAGCCGCCCTGAATAGGTTCGTTTCAAGATCTACGGACAAATGCCTCCCCTTCTTTAGAACCCTCAGGAAGGCCTTCCAGTGGACAGAAGAATGCCAGAAGGCGTTTGAAGAATTGAAGGTCTACTTATCCTCCCCACCGTTACTCAGCTCTTCCTAGATGGGTGAGGAACTATATTTGTACTTGGCTGTATCGGCTTCCGCAGTCAGTTCTGCGCTAATCCGCGAGGAAGAGCGCATTCAAAAGCCTGTCTACTACACCAGTAGGGCCTTGAGGAGAGCCGAAGAAAGATATTCTAACATGGAAAAATTAGCTTTTGCCTTGCTGATTTCGTCAAGAAAGCTTAGACCATACTTCCAGTCCCATCCGATAATAGTTCTAACTGACTATCCCCTCAGGAAGGCCATGAATAAGCTAGATGCGGCTGGAAGACTGGTACAGTGGTCCATAGAAATGAGTGAATTTCATATCGACTACCGCCCACGCACTGCGATAAAGGCCCAAGCCTTGGCCGATTTCATTGCGGAATTCACTCAACCATGGAAAGATGAAGGGGAACCAGAAGAAGGTGAGGCCTGGACGGTAAATATAGACGGATCATCTACTAAGGAAATGAGTGGGGCTGGAGTAGTCCTTATCTCTCTTGAGAAGGATAAATTCGAGTATGCACTTCAGTTAATAACGAGGCGGAGTATGAAGCCCTTCTAGCCAGACTAAAATTATCAGAGAGTATAGGAATCAAGAACCTGACCATCAAAAGCGATTCTCAGTTAATCGTAGGGCAAGTCAAAGGAAAGTAGAATTGTTTCAAATTCCAAGGGAAGAAAATGAAGCTGCCGACTGTCTAGCCAGGTTGGCGTCATCAGGGGTAGAAATAGATGGCTTCATCGAAATCCAAGGAAGACCTTCCACAGAAGAAGCAATAGTCAATTCCATCACAATCAACACGACATGGATGTTACCCATAATCCGCTATCTCAAAGAAGGGACACTTCTTGCAGATAAGACAGAAGCACACAAGCTCCGAATACGAGCTTCTCGCTTCCAATTGCTGAGGGGCATCCTTTACAAGATGGGTTTTTCCCGACCCCACCTTAGATGTTTGTCGCCAGAAGAAGCGAATTACGTCATCAGGGAGGTCCATGAAGGGGTTTGTGGAAATCATTCAGGGGCAAGATCTTTGGCACACAAGCTCACAAGAGCAGGCTATTACTGGTCGTTCCTTCTACATGATGCCACCCAATATGTGAAAGCTTGCGACAAGTGCCAACTCTTTGCTAACGTCCCCAGAGTACCGCCGGAGGAAATCACACCCATAACCTTACCTTGGCCCTTCGCACAATGGGGACCAGATATTATGGGTCCATTTCCGGTCGGGACAAAACAAGCAAAATTCTTGGTAGTCGCGATTGACTACTTTACTAAATGGGTGGAGGTAGAACCCTCAGCAACCATCTCAGAGAAGAATGTCAAAGGTTTCGTCTGGAAGGCCGTCATCTGTCGATTTGGGATCCCACGAGTCCTGATTTCCGACAATGGAAAGTAATCTGACAACGAACCCTTTAGAGAGTTATGTAGTCAATTGAACATAAAGAACCACTATTCGTCCCCCAGACATCCACAGCCCAATGGCCAAGTTGAAATTACAAACCGGACCTTACTTAAACAGATTAAGACCCGGCTTGAAGGGGCAAAGAGTAAGTGGGTGGAAGAGCTTCCAAGTGTATTGTGGGCATACAGAACCACTGTCAGAATTCCAACAAAAGAAACTCCCTTCAAGCTAACTTCTGGTACAGAGGCCATTATCCTCGTTGAAATCGGGCTAACCACCCTAAGGACGACCTTCCACAAAGAAGAAGAAAATGAAGGGCAACTTTGTTTGAACCTTGATCTCTTAGATGAAACAAGGGAAAAAGCAGCACAAAGAATTGCACTTTACCAAGGAAAGATGGCCAGATATTATAATACCAAGGTAAAGCTCCGACGCTTTGAAGTCGGTGACTGGGTCCGAAGGAAGGTCACCCAAGCAACTAAGGACTCGTCACAGGGAAAGTTAGGCCCCAATTGGGAAGGTCCTTACAAGATCATCCAGTATTACCGAAGGGGTACCTATCATCTAGAAGACCGTCATGAAAAGAAGCTGCCTCACCCATGGAACGCTGAGCACCTCAAGAAATACTACCCTTGAGGTACGCACATCAGTTACCTTTTTATGATAAAGAAGTTTGTATACTCAAACAATATCTTTTATCCATGAATGGAAGACCGTCTTCACTAACATAATTGTCTAAATATGCTTGCTGTCGCCCAAATATTATCAATCATTATCTTGACAGGCGTCTCTAAAAAATTAGACACCCGTGAGGTGCATTCATGGTGGAAGACCGTCGAGAAGATCGCTCTTCTACAAAAAATTAGACACCTATGAGGCGCATTCATAGTGGAAGACCGTCGAGATGATCGCTCTTCTACAAAAGTCAGACACCCACGAGGTGCAAAAGTTAGACACCCACGAGGTGCAAAAGGTGAGACACCCACGAGGTGCAAACGTTAGACACCCACGAGGTGCAAAAATTAGACACCCACGAGGTGCACAAGTTAGACACCCACGAGGTGCACAAGTCAGACACCCACGAGGTGCAAATGTTAGACACCCATGAGGTGCATCTACGATAGAAGACCGTCAAGAAGACTGCTCTTCTACCCATCAATCGGAAGTTAGACACCCACGGGGTGCATCTAAAGAAGAAGGTCGTCAAGGACGCTCCTCTTCTACATATTATCATGTTAGACACCCACAGGGTGCATCTAAAGAAGAAGGTCGTCAAGAACGCTCATCTTCTACATATTATCATGTTAGACACCCACGGGGTGCATCTAAAGAAGAAGGTCGTCAAGGACGCTCCTCTTCTACATATTATCATGTTAGACACCCACGGGGTGCATCTAAAGAAGAAGGTCGTCAAGGACGCTCCTCTTCTACATATTATCATGTTAGACACCCAAGGGGTGCATCTAAAGAAGAAGGTCGTCAAGGACGCTCCTCTTCTACATATTATCATGTTAGACACCCACAGGGTGCATCTAAAGAAGAAGGTCGTCAAGGACGCTCCTCTTCTACATATTATCATGTTAGACACCCAAGGGGTGCATCTAAAGAAGAAGGTCGTCAAGGACGCTCCTCTTCTACATATTATCATGTTAGACACCCACAGGGTGCATCTAAAGAAGAAGGTCGTCAAGGACGCTCCTCTTCTACATATTATCATGTTAGACACCCACGGGGTGCATCTAAAGAAGAAGGTTGTCAAGAACGATCATCTTCTAAATATTGTCAAGTTAGCCACCCACGGGGTGCACCTATAGAAGAAGACCGTCAAGAACGTTCCTCCTCTATCTGTCATCAAGTTAGACACCCAAGGGGTGCACTTATAGAAGAAGACCGTCAAGAACGTTCCTCCTCTATCCGTCATCAAGTTAGACACCCAAGGGGTGCACTTATAGAAGAAGACCGTCAAGAACGTTCCTCTATCTATCATCAAGTTAGACACCCAAGGGGTGCACTTATAGAAGAAGACCGTCAAGAACGTTCCTCCTCTATCTGTCATCAAGTTAGACACCCAAGGGGTGCACTTATAGAAGAAGACCGTCAAGAACGTTCCTCTATCTATCATCAAGTTAGACACCCAAGGGGTGCACTTATAGAAGACGACCGTCTAGAAGACTCCTCTTCAATATCAAGTTAGACACCCACATGGTGCACCTTATAAAGCAAGGTCGTCAAGAAGATTCCTTTTAGATATTGTCAAGTTAAACACCCATGGGGTGCATCTACAGAAGAAGATCGTAAAAAACGCTCCTATTCTAAAAGTTATCAAGTCAGTCACCCACGTGGTGCATCTTCCAGAAGAAGGTGTCGTCAAAGATAATGCCACCTTTCTAAAAATTATCAAGTTAAACACCCACGTGGTGCATCTTCCAGAAAAAGGTCGTCACAGACAATGCACTCTTCTGAAAATAGTTGAGACTTTTACAAAGGACGTCTTCCTAAATGTAAAAATCGACATCTGCAAGGTATACTTGGAAAGTAAAGCAACGCATCAAAACAACAGTTCAACTCAAAGAAGAACGGAAAAGTTCATTAACATATAGATGATCGTCGAGCCATACTTATCCCCACAGGTAAACATACCTTGGACGAAAATACAGGTCACACCTCTTCCACAAGAGGTAAACATGACCTGAGTTAGAAGACCTTCGTCTACAAAAGAAAAACGCTTGCCATACCCGTGGGAAAACATGACAACGCTTGGAATAGGGATGTATCTACACAAAGAAAAAATATCGAAAGTGTTTACTCAAAAACAAAAGTACGCGAAAAGAGAAATCAAGGCGCTTCCTTGTCGATTGGTGGAAGAATAACTTGGCCATCCATAAGGCTGACAGCCGGATCGCCACTCTGATCACCACTTGGAGAAGTAGATTGGACTTCGGATGGAGTGACCGCATGTTCCTTAGACTGAATGTCATCCTCTTCATCCTCATTCTCACTATCCTCTTATATGGCAGTGGTGGCTTCATCATCAAATATCTTCACCATGGACCATTCTTGAGTACTTCCAAAAGCAAGAGCAGCTTTCTACCTGATATGTTCGAAACCCCCAACATAAAAGCGACGAGTGTCGTCTTGAGAGGAAAGAAGGTCGTCTTTCTTTTGAAGATCGGCTTCCAAACCCTTCACCTGTTTCCTCAAAGTCTCTCTCAGCGTGAAAGTCTTCCATTGTCTTTTGAGCCAATGGCTGGAAGACCGTCAACAGTAGAGAAGTATATAAGGGAAAACTCCCAGTTATCCCCGCAAAAGAAAAATGTTGGCTTCCAAGATCGATTGGATTATAGAAGATTTGGAATCCGTCTCAGTGAAATATGATGATAGGTAAAACCCCAGATCCCTGGTGAAGCGACCACGTTCGACAACTTACAGTAAAAGAGAAGCTCATCTACGGTATGTTCGCCTTCTCCTCCACTGACTATCCTTCAGAGTACCTGAAGACCAATCACAATACGCCAAGCATTTGGGAATCAGCTAGCTCGGACTTAGACCAAGACAATGAAGTAGCTCTTCTAGAAAGGCCCAAAAAGCATGTGAGATCTCTCCTTTCATCCTTGACTTTTCATATTCCGAAGGTCGTCTACGCAGACAACCACGGAATAGGGGGGCAACTGATGGGAATATTTTACAACTTTTCCCCAAGTCCGAGATGAAGGCCTTCCATCCATTTGAGAGTGACGACCTTCTGTTTCCTAAGCTGAATGACGACCTTCAACGTCAGAAGGAAGGCCTTCGCGTCCCCCAGAACGACTGACACCCTTCCACCCGTGAACAACCTTCCAGTCATCTGGTTATGACTCATCACTTATCTTCTTCGAGAATCCACCGAGACAACTCCTCCAGCTGTCGCATGCCTCGCACAGATGTTCCCCAGCGCGAACTTAGGGGGTTAACGCCCCACGACATCACTCAGCACTACGCTTCGGAGCGGGTAACGGCCTTCCAGATGGAGGGTCACCAGCTCACCACGTGTCTTCCGATCCGAACGGATCCTAGAAGGCCACGTGGTCGGACCAGAAAGGTATAAGAAACTCTTCTCTCTCCTATTCTCAGTATGAACAATATGCTAAAACACCAGATTACTCTCTCTGCATATTTTTCTGGTGAGCTCCGACTAACAAAAGCATCGGAGCCTCCTAGGCCGGCCCCAAACCGGTGCCCACTCCGATCATTCTTTTGTCCCTTGCAGGTCTTCCACTCCTCGGCTCGCTTGATGGCAGTCAACTGATTCTCCAGCAACTTCAGTTCTTGGCTAGCTGTGCAACTGTTGATATGAAGATGCGAACTTCGGTCATTTCCATGGAGATGCAGATTTCAGACATCAACAACTATGATATATATATATTTTTTTGGTTGCCCAAGGCCAGGGGCTTGCTGCGCTTATCCCAGAACCGGGCCTGCATATGATCATGCAACATGTAATAACACTCTAGAAACTACTTAGCACAAGTTCAGAATGTCTCAATTATCCCAGTTTCTCAAAAAATAAAAAGTTCAAATCCTCCAAGCATTACAAATACACCACAAGCATAAAGCAATAGACTCTTACAATTACAACAGATACCAGTTATTGACTGCAATGACACATCTTTTCTACTAGGCCTCGAGTGATATCTGAAGCTAATTAAGCTTGTTTTGAAGGATAAAGAAGGAACTTATTGAGTGTGGAGCAGTCTCATTACCAGCAAATTCTTTTCTTAAGCGTGTGTTTAGCTTAGTTTCAGTTCCTGTCTTCCTCTCCTTAATGCTGCTCTCATTCTATTATCTCTCTATCTACGATCTTCCTCTCTCTCTCTGTGATGAATTATGAATACCGAATAAGAAGAACCAGAGTGAAGCAGGGGCCTTTTTTAAGTGAAGCCTCTCTCCGACGGTCGACTTTTTAATTCTTACCGTTGGATCTGTATTGAATCCAACGGCTCTAAATTTTCTTGCTGTCGTGGACGAAGTTGGATTAATTGTTGGTCACAGTCGGAGAAAGCCCAGCAGTAAGAGACAGGTGTGCTTAAGTTGGGCCTATTTGGAAATTGGAAACAAGTGCTGGCTGGTATTGAATCTCAAAATACA
Organism: Fagus sylvatica; assembly: GCA_907173295.1. Taxonomy (NCBI): domain Eukaryota; kingdom Viridiplantae; phylum Streptophyta; class Magnoliopsida; order Fagales; family Fagaceae; genus Fagus; species Fagus sylvatica. The sequence continues at coordinate 16,213,254 of OU015768.1, read as the reverse complement.
TCACAATGGGCCTATTTTGAGCCTCAATTAGCCCACTAAAACTCTAAAAAGCTCATTCCATCACAATGGGCTTCTAGAATCTATACCCATGACACCTACCTATTTTCCTGTGTTGTGATTTGTGAGATCGACTTGTCTCACTTTCCCCTCTAATCAATTTAAAAGTAAAAATAAAAAGATGAAGGCTTTCGCATTGTATTATAGTTTTGAGATCGTATCTCATCTTCATAACAAATGTGGAGGTTTATAACTTGTCCAATTGCTTCATATATTATCAAAATTTGCTTGAGTGTGTTTTTTTTTTTTTTTTAGAAAAGCTTGAATGTCTTAAGGATGATTTATTATAATGATTAGGCAAAAATTTAAATTATGCCCCCTAAATTTTTTCAGCTCTTATTTTAGCCCCTTAAGTTTCATTTTTGTTATTTGAATTTCATAAGGACAGATTTGATACATTATAATAGACTCTGTAATGAAATAGTTATTCCTTATTTAAGTGCTTTGGTTGTATTTTTAGTACAAGGAATAGTTATTCCTCAAAATAAAGAATTTTTTTATTATTATTATTGAAGGGAATATTTACTACCATTGGAAGAAGACCTTCCACTAATGCTAGAAGAAGACCATCCTGTCCCTCGAAAGAGCCAACTCCCTTCATTGAACAGGACGGTCTAGTCATCAGACTGCAATCCATCCTTATCTCTTACGGAAATCAAATAGGACACCTCACCAGATCAACACCTCACCGTGCCCAGGTGTTCTCCGCGAATCCCGGAAATGAAGCCCGCGTAGCGTCGCCCAGCACCCTGCACGATCTCACCACTGCCTGACAGACGAAGGGTAAACGGGCCCTCCACGCGTTGCAAGATCCGACGGTCCCCAGAAGGCCACGTGGAGGATCGAAAGGCATAAGACGCCGTTCTCCCTCCGTACTCAGGTATGAATAGTGTACTGAAATTACCAAAAAGAACTCTCTCTAATTAATTCCCGGTGATCTTTGACTGAAAAAGGCATCGGAGCCTCCTAGGCCGACCCCAAACCGGTGCCACTCCGATCACCTTGTTTCCTTTTGCAGGTCTTCCGCCCTGTCGCACGCCCTGACTGCCGTCCACTGGTTTCCTTGAAACATCAGTTGGCGCCGTCTGTGGGAATTCGCATATATTTGCCTTTCACCGCACCGATATAAAAGGACTGCATGGTCAGGACGCGATCGATGGAAATACACGCTCAAGCGCTTCCCTCCAGTAGCCAGTCTCCTGAGGTGGCTGCGATGGAGAAACAAGTCCGAGATCTCACTGCCAACCTTCAGGAACTCACCCGACAGAACCAGGTCCTTAACCAGAAGCTCCTGCAGCATGAGACTGAGAAGCAGAAGGAGAAGGACAAGGGAAAAAGCAAGGAAAGGGGGGATGCTGAGTCTCGGCAAGATCAACAGCAGGAACAACAACAGGAACAGGAACAAGAACAACAACAAGAGCAACGCCAAGAACAAGAGGGTGAGACGAAGGGCGAAAACACAAGAATAACCGGTGAAGAGCCATCGGTCAAGTGGGAACAAGAACTGAAAGCAATGCGGATACAAATGGGAGAGATGAAGGACGAATTTAAAGGACGGGCAGCCAAGAACCTTGATGATCTTGTCCACACAACGGATTCGCCCTTCACAAACGCGGTAATCTCTTTTCCTCTACCATCTAAATTCAGAATGCCTTCCTTAGACACCTTTGACGGGTCAAAAGACCCCCTTGACCATCTAGAGTCTTTCAAAACCGTGATGTGTCTTCAAGGGGTCCCAGACGAAATCATGTGTCGGGCCTTTCCCACCACCCTTAAGGGACCCGCTAGAGTATGGTTCAAAAAGATAACACCTGGCTCGGTGGGATCCTTCGCTCAACTTAGTCGTTTGTTTTTCAACCATTTTATTGGTGCACAACGATACGGACGACCCACCACACACCTCCTTGAATATTAAGCAGAAAGAAGGGGAAACCTTGAGATCCTACCTCACCAGATTCAATAAAGAAACGTTATTGGTTGACGGGGCAGACGACAAAGTGGTGTTGACAGCCTTCATCTCCGGCCTCCAACCGGGAGATTTTCTGTTCTCGGTCTATAAAGATCCCCCAAGCACCATGACGGAGATGATGTATGAGGCTCAACGGCATATGAATGGGGAGGAAGCCCTTCTAGCTCGAGACCAGACTATAGGAAAGAAGAGGAAATGGGAACATCCCGACCGTCCTGCGGAGTCCCATGAGACAAGGCCTAAAGCCCAGCGGAACAGAAACAGGAGACCGGAGGATAGGAGTGGAAGGGGATTCAATGAGAGATTCAACCACTTCACTCCCCTAAACGCTCCTGTGGACCATATTTTCATGCAAATAAGAAATGATCCGGCTTTGAAGTGGCCGGGCAAGTTGATTGACAGACCCCGACAAAAGGCCGAGGGACAAGTACTGCCGTTTTCATAGGGACCACGGCCACAACACAGAGGACTGTTACGACTTGAAGAGGCAGATCGAGGAACTGATCAAGCAGGGAAAGTTACAGAGATTCGTTGAAAGGGGGCAGAGAGAAGGTCGTCCTCAAGGGACCCGTCAACAACGACCTCCAGTGGAAGTACTTCCGCGACCCCCCCACTAGGAGAAATTCATGTGATAACCGGAGGAATGGCAGCAGGAGGAACCTCACGTTCCTCACGAAAAGCTTATGCACGTCAAATACACAACGTGTTGGTAACACAGAAGACGGACAAGAAGCCAAGACTGGAAGACCTTCCCATTACTTTCGGAGAGGAAGACGCCCGCAAGCTCTTCCACCCACACGACGACGCATTGGTCGTCACTTTGGAGATTGCTGGCTACTCCACAAGACGTGTCCTGATTGACAATGGTAGCTCAGCGGACATCATATACTTGACGGCCTTCCAGCAAATGAGAGTTGATAAGGACCAACTGCGGCCCATCGAGACCCCATTAGTTGGTTTCGTAGGAACCAGTGTCTATCCACTCGGTATAGTCACCCTCCAAATCATAGCAGGTACCCATCCGAAACAAGCTACCAGGAAGGTCAACTTCTTAGTAGTAGATTGCCCTTCTGCCTATAATGTGATAATCGGACGCCCTACTCTAAATCGCCTCCGAGCAGTCACTTCAACGTACCACCTCCTAGGTCCGCTTTCCAACGGAAAATGGGATAGGGGAGATGCGAGGAGATCAAGCAATGGCCAGAGAATGTTACCTGACCTCCACAAGCACGGAGCCGGTCCATCAAGCACTGATCGTGGAAGAACGGCAAAACATTGCTGAGCCAACCGAAGAATTGGAAGAGATCGTATTAGTGGAAGGCCTTCATGACGAAAAGAAGACAACACGGATAGGGACCTCTATGACGGAAGGGGTACGAGATTCGATAGTGCGATTCCTAAGGGAAAACGCCGATATCTTTGCCTGGAGCCATGCCGACATGCCAGGCATTAGCACCGAAGTAGTAGCCCATCAGCTGAATGTCAACCCTTCCATCCACCCTGTTAAGCAAAAGAGGCGGGTCTTCGCTCCTAAGAGGAACACGGCTATAATGGAGGAGGTAGACAAGCTACTGAAGACAGGTTTCATAAGAGAAGTTTACTATCCGGAGTGGCTCGCCAACGTGGTGATGGTAAAAAAATCCACTGGAAAATGGCGAATGTGTGTCGATTTCACGGATTTAAACAAGGCTTGCCCCAAGGATAGTTATCCCCTTCCTAGAATAGATCAACTAGTGGACTCTACGGCTGGACATAAGCTACTTAGCTTTATGGATGCCTTTTCGGGCTACAATCAGATTCAAATGGCAGAGGAAGACCAAGAGAAGACGGCCTTCATCACTAGTAGGGGGCTTTTTTGTTACAAGGTGATGCCTTTTGGCCTAAAAAATGCTGGGGCTACCTACCAGAGGTTGGTAAACAAGATGTTTCACGATCAGATCGGAAGAAATGTGGAAGTATATGTAGACGACATGCTAGTAAAAAGCAAGAAGGACGACAATCACCTTGCTGACCTAAGAGAGACCTTCCAGGCATTAAGGAAGTATAACATGAAGCTAAATCCTGCTAAGTGTGTCTTCGGAGTCTCTTCCGGTAAGTTTCTCGGCTTCATGGTGTCTCAACGCGGGATAGAAGCCAACCCGGACAAAATCAAGGCCATTTTAGAAATGAGTCCCCCGAAGACCGTCAAGGAAGTTCAGAGCTTGATAGGGAAGGCAGCCGCCTTAAACAGATTCGTTTCCAGATCCACGGATAAGTGTCTCCCCTTCTTCAAAATCCTGCGGAAGGCCTTCGCGTGGACGGAAGAGTGTCAACAAGCTTTTGAAGAACTAAAGGTCTACTTGACTTCCCCGCCATTACTCAGCCCTTCCCAGACAGGAGAAGCATTGTATCTGTACTTGGCCGTATCCGCTTCGGCAGTCAGTTCCGCTCTGATCCGCGAAGAAGAACGCGTTCAGAAGCCCGTCTACTACACCAGTAGGGCCCTAAGAGGTGCCGAAGAAAGATACCCCAACATGGAAAAATTGGCTTTTGCCCTACTGATTGCGTCCAGAAAGCTTAGGCCATACTTCCAAGCCCACTCAATCATAGTTATGACCGACTATCCTATCAGGAAGGCCATGAATAAGCCAGATGCTGCGGGAAGGCTGATACAGTGGTCCATAGAAATGAGTGAATTTGATATAGACTACCGGCCACGCACCGCAATAAAGGCCCAGGCCTTGGCCGATTTCGTCGCAGAGTTCACACACCCGCTGAAGGAAGACGAGCAGCCTGAAGAAGGCAAGGCCTGGACAATGAATATAGATGGGTCATCCACTAAGGAAATGAGTGGAGCTGGGGTCGTCCTCGTTTCCCCCGAAAAGGACAAATTCGAGTATACCCTTCAGCTTCGCTTCCGTGCCACCAACAATGAGGCGGAATATGAAGCCCTTCTGGCCGGGCTGAAACTATCCAAGAGTATGGGGATCAAGGCCTTGATCGTCAAGAGTGATTCTCAGTTAATTGTGGGGCAAGTGAAGGGTGAATATGGAGTTAAGGAGGATAGAATGAAGAAATACTTGACGGTCGTCAAGGCTTTGTTGACTCATTTTGAGAAAGTAGAATTGCTTCAAATTCCGAGGGAAGACAATGCGGCCGCAGATCGTCTAGCCCGGTTGGCGTCATCAAGAATAGAGATAGATGGCTTCATGGAGATCCAAAGAAGACCTTCCACGGAAGAGGAAGAAACAGTAAACTCCGTCACCGCCGTTACAACGTGGATGTCACCCCTAATCCGTTATCTCAGAGGAGGGACACTTCCAGCGGATAGGGCAGAAGCGCACAAGCTCAGAATAAGAGCCTCTCACTTCCGGTTGATGGGGGGCATCCTCTACAAGATGGGCTTCTCACGACCCTACCTTAGGTGTTTGTCACCCGATGAAGCGAACTATGTCATCAGAGAAGTCCATGATGGAATCTGTGGAAACCATTCAGGGGCAAGATCTTTGGCGCATAAGCTCACAAGAGCCGGCTATTATTGGCCATCCCTTCTACATGACGCCACCCAATATGTTAAAACCTGCGACAAGTGCCAACGCTTCGCCAATGTTCCACGAGTACCACCAGAAGAAATCACCCCCATAACCTCACCCTGGCCCTTTGCGCAATGGGGACTAGACATTATGGGCCCATTTCCGGTTGGGACAAAGCAGGCAAAATTTTTAGTGGTTGCAATCGACTACTTTACTAAATGGGTAGAGGCAGAACCCTTGGCGACAATTACGGAAAAGAATGTTAAAAGCTTCGTCTGGAAGGCCGTCATCTGTCGGTTCGGGATTCCACGAGTCTTGATCTCCGACAATGGGAAGCAATTTGATAACGGGCCCTTCAGGGAAATGTGCGGTCAACTGAACATAAAGAACCACTATTCCTCCCCTAGGCATCCACAAGCGAATGGTCAAGTTGAAGTGACAAACCGGACCTTACTCAAGCAGATTAAGACCCGGCTTGAAGGGGCAAAGAGTATGTGGGTGGAAGAGCTTCCAAGCGTGCTGTGGGCATACAGAACCACCGTCAGAACCCCAACAAAAGAAACTCCCTTCAAGCTCACCTTCGGCACAGAGGCTGTGATTCCCGTTGAAATCGGGCTAACAACCTTCAGGATGACCTTCCACAAAGAAGAAGAGAACGAAGGGCAGCTTCGCTTGAACCTTGATCTCCTGGATGAAACTAGAGAAAAAGCAACGCAAAGGATTGCACTTTACCAAGGAAGAATGGCTAGGTACTACAACACCAAGGTAAAGCTCCGACGCTTTGAAGTCGGTGACTGGGTCTTAAGGAAGGTCACCCAAGCGACTAAGGACCCGTCACAGGGAAAGCTAGGCCCCAACTGGGAAGGCCCTTACAAGGTCACCCAATATTACCGAAGGGGCACCTATCATCTGGAAGACCGTCATGGAAAGAAGCTACCTCATCCTTGGAACGCTGAGCACCTCAAGAAGTACTACCCTTGAGGTACGCACATCAGTTACCTTCTTTACGGTTAAGAAGTTTGTATACTCAAACAATATCTTTTATCTATGAATAGAAGATCGTCTTCACTTAAGTAATTGTTAATGTATGTTTGCTATCGCCCGAATATTATCAATCATTACCTTGACGGGCTTCAAAAAACAATATATCAAAAATCACACACCTAAGCGGTGCACTCAAATCAGAAGACCGTCCATAAAATCGCTCTCCCGTGCAAGTTAGACACCCATGAGGTGCACAAGTTAGACACCCACGAGGTGCACCAGTGAGGCACCCACGAGGTGCACAAGTCAGACACCCACGCGGTGCAAATGTTGACACCCATGAGGTGCACTCACAACAGCAGACCGTCCAGACCATTCCTTCATTCATAGAAGAAGACCTTCAAGAAAGCTCTTCTGATTTTTATCATGTTAGACACCCAAGGGGTGCATTCGTAGAAGAAGACCTTCAATAAAGCTCTTCTAATTTTTATCATGTTAGACACCAGAGGGGTGCATTCGTAGAAGAAGACCTTCAATAAAGCTCTTCTGATTATTATCACGTCAGACACCCAAAGGGTGCATTCATGGAAGAAGATCTTCCACAAAATTCTATTCATTATTATGCAAAACACCAAAGGGTGCATTTATCCAAGAAGACTGTCAAGGACGTCCTTCTGTATATCATCAAGGTAGGTACCCCCGAGGTACGCTTACGAAAAAAGACCCTCGATAACTTTCCTCTACATGTTATTAAGGTGCGCTCATATGACACACTCCCCGCCAGAAGGTCGTTAGTACCGTGACAAACATCGCAATGTAAAAATCGACATTTTGCTCAACAAGAATGGAAAGAAATAACTTGCGACAGCTGGCGCTTAGACAGCTTTAAGAAGAGAAATGCAACAGAAATAAATAGCATAAGAACATGTAAAGTTCGGGCCACACCCCTACAAGGAGTAAACGTGACCCTACAAAAGGCTGTTTTAGTAAACGTGACCCTAACCAAAAGGCTGTTTTAAGTACCTCTAGGCACCCCTTGGGTGTCTAACACAGAAGAGCCCTTCCATCAGGTTTGAGTAAACATGACCTCTGTTTGCAGATCACCTCGTGGGTGTCTATATTGTTTAACTTGTTTGATCCACATGGTTTGTTTAATCAAAAGAAAAACCCAAACCTAAACAAGACGGGATATTGTTTGAGTATACAACAAAAAAAAACACTAAAGGGTAGTACACTCAAAAGACTTCTTTCCACTAGAGTAGGTGCTTCATATGTCAGTTCCTTGGGGCCTAGCTTTCCTTGAGGGTCCTTAGTCGCTTGGGTGACCTTCCTTAAGCCCAGTGACTTCAAAGCTCGGAGCTCCTTGGTGGTAGTACCTAGCCATCCTTGGAAAGTGCCCTTTGCGCTGCTTTTTCTCTAGCATCCAGGAGATCAAGGTTCACGAAGTGCCCTTCGTTCTCTTCTTCTTTGTGGAAGGTCGTCCTGAAGGTGGCCCGATTTCCGGAATGCCTCTGGGAAGGTGAGCTTGAAGGGAGTTTCTTTTGGGGGTTCTGAGGTCATCACCTTGGAAGCTTTCCACCCACATACTCTTTGCCCCTCGGGGTCTTAATCAGTAAGACTTCAGAGCATGAAGGGATGTTCATCACATCCCTGCTCAAATCTTCTTGAAGGGTCTACCCTTGCTCATTTGATTGAACTTCTATCATCTCCTTCCTCTTCTCCCTCGCTGTCCTCTTCCGCAACTGTGGTTTCATCATCATCAATGATCTTCACAAGGGCAGGGCCCAATCATGAGCATCCCCAAAGGCAAGGGCAACCCTCTTCCTGAAGTACTCGAAGCCCGCTACATAGTAGAGATGAGTATCGTCCTCAAACTCCTCAGAATCATCACCTTGACAGGAAGAGCAGAAGGGACATTGGAAGGGTACTTGCTTTTGATTGAACATCATCTCCTTCCTCTTCTCCCTCGCTGTCCTCTTCCGCATTGGTTTCACATCATCAATGATCTTCACCAGGGCCCAATCATGAGCATCCCCAAAGGCAAGGGCAACCCTCCCTGAAGTACAAGCCCGCTACATAGTAGAGATGAGTATCGTCCTCAAACTCCTCAGAAGATTTAAATTCTTGACGGCCGTCTCCCGTACATTCAGAACTTGCTGTTGGAGACCCACGGTTTTCCGCAGCAATTCGTCACGCTCCTTCTCTAGAGCAGACAGACGGTCGTCTTTGGCTTTGAGGTCGATCTCCAGCTTCTTCACCTGGTTCTTCAGGGTTCCCCTCTCAGCATTAAGGACTTCCATAGCCTCTTGATGGGCGAAAGATTGAGCCTTGGCCTTCTCGAGAATCCGCCTTAAGCTTCGCTGATTCATGCGCTGACATACGAACCCGGTTGCCCAAGATGAACACTTGCCCTGCAGCCTGAGCCTGAACAAGAGGAAGAAGGTCAAAAAAAAAATATCACATGAAGAATGTACATTCAAAAGAGAAAAATGAAAGGAGAAGAAGGCGACCTTCAGTGAGTCTTGAATTGACAAGCGGAGAAGATCCAAATCCTCAACATGCTCATACACCTCAAGATCGACCTGCTCGTACATCTCCTTCACCTTGTCCATGGCCCTGGATGAGCTACTGTAAATGGTTGGCTGAATCTCCTCAGAAACCACACCTTCCTTTCCTTCAATGTTCCAATAGGAGAAGAAGGGATCTCATGGTACACATGGACCTTCTCAGCAGTCTTCTCAGCAGCCCTACCTTTTGCGGCAGGAAATGATTTCTCTTGACGACCTCCCTTCTTGGAGGTGGTCCCCTTCTCCATGGGTGCCTTCTTCTTCTCAGACTTGGGTTTCTCTTGGAGAAAAGAGCACTCGCGTCAAGAAGGTCATCTACTACCTTCTGCGCCGCTTCCTTCAGGCGCTTACGCTCAGCCCTGGTCGTCATGCCTGTAACAAAAAGAAGCATCAGGAACGATTTGCACGAACCCTCAACTAAAAACCTAGAAAGAAGGTCACCCACTTCGGTTGTACGCCTGGATGGCCTTCGCAACCTCAGGGCTGGGTTCGGGGCCCAAAGACCACTGTGCTAAGGTGAAGGGAGACACCAAATCAAGTAATCCCACTGCCCTTTCCTTCTGAAAGTCAGACGAAAGGCGTGACCAACGAAAGGCGTTGTTTTAGACGCTTGGACAGAGAAGGACGGTGAAAAGCTGAAAAGGAAAAAGGCTCCCGAATAAATCCTCAGAAGGCCGTCAATTGTAAGTAAAAAAAAACAAAAGAAAAGAAAGATGTTTAAAAGGCAAGTGCACCATTGGCGCTGGGAATCCCCCAAAACCGACGAAGGCCATAAAGCTCGCCTGCAGCTTCCCCCGGAGTAAACTCGAAGTGACTACCACACAAGAAGAAGAACTTCGGCTTCCAGCTCCTGTTAGAATTGGGGAGACCCAAAATGAGCTTCGGTGACCCCCTATGGCGCATAAAACCCCAAACCCCCGGAGTGGAAGGCATGTAGGTCAGTTTGTACAAAGAGAAAAACTCGTCTACAGACAGGTCGTGCTCCCCTTCAGTGGCCATCCTCCAGAGAACTTGAAGGCCTGTCATAATCCGCCAAGCGTTTGGATTTAGTTGACTGGGAGATATACCGAGGCGATGAAGAATCTCTCTCTCGAAGGCCCTGAAGGGCAATCTCAGACCACCGGTTAGGCTATCCTCGTAGAGAGCAATGTCCTCCCCGTTGGATGAGCACGCCCATTCACCGTCATCAGGCAATCTAACTACTATGTTCTCAGGAATTTGGTACCGGCTCCTCAACCTCCCCAGGTCCTTGTCAGTAAGCTTAGAAGGCACCCCTTCCGCTATAAAAGGTCTGTTTAAGTCTCGGACCGAAATGGGTATACGAGGTTCCGGGGACGAGGAGTCTAGAGAAGACGACTCAGTGGTCTCGGAAGACCGTCCCTGACTTCCGGGATCCTCAGATCCGGATGATGGCACCGGTGAATAATTCTCACCAGAAGACGACGACTCCGGAGAGTCATCAGCGTCTAGAGCCATAAAGACTCGGAATGGGGGTCCTAAAAGCAATGCCGCACTCAACCTCGCCGCAAGAACCTACCGAAATAAAAGAAAAGCGGGTAAAGGCGAAACCTTTTTCTCCCCAACTACTCAAAACACTACTACGGTGCAGAAAGTAAAAAAAAGAAAAAAAGAGAAAGTTGGCTTACCGGAGAAGAAGAAGCCGCTGTGAACAAGAATCCGTAGCAACGGTCGCCGGAGCAAGAACTTTCCCGAACAAGCAAAACCCCAAGTGAAATGGAAAAGAGACAGCACAGAGAGCCAAAAAAATTTTCGAAAAAAAGGAAGGAAAGGTGCTGATGTAAATGGAACAGTTCCACATTAAGAGAGACGGTTGAGCATTGGAACGTGTAGCCATCCCCCAGACGACACGTGTCCCAGCGGTATGGAAAACTGTCGCGTCCCATTATGGCCACAAAGCTCAATAAAAAGAAAATGAGGGAACAGACGAAATTACTTACCTAACCTTGACCCTTTGTATTCCGAAGGCCGTCTAGGCGGAACGTCCACAGAATAGGGGGGCAACTGAAGGGAATATTTACTACCATTGGAAGAAGACCTTCCACTAATGCTAGAAGAAGACCATCCTGTCCCTCGAAAGAGCCAACTCCCTTCATTGAACAGGACGGTCTAGTCATCATACTGCAATCCATCCTTATCTCCTACGGAAATCAAATAGGACACCTCACCAGATCAACACCTCACCGTGCCCAGGTGTTCTCCGCGAATCCCGAAAATGAAGCCCGCGTAGCGTCGCCCAGCACCCTGCACGATCTCACCACTGCCTGATAGACGAAGGGTAAACGGGCCCTCCACGCGTCGCAAGATCCGACGGTCCCCGGAAGGCCACGTGGAGGATCGAAAGGCATAAGACGCCGTTCTCCCTCCGTACTCAGGTATGAATAGTGTACTGAAATTACCAAAAAGAACTCTCTCTAATTAATTCCCGGTGATCTTTGACTGACAAAGGCATCGGAGCTTCCTAGGCCGGCCCCAAACCGGTGCCACTCCGATCACCTTGTTTCCTTTTGCAGGTCTTCCGCCCTGTCGCACGCCCTGACTGCCGTCCACTGGTTTCCTTGAAACATCAATTATTATTTTGCCTCTCTCTCTCTCTCTCTCTCTCTCTCTCTCTCTCTCTCTCTCTCTCTCTCTCTCTCTCTCTTTGTAATAAGCAATCAAACAAGTCCATCTTGTGATTTTAAGTCTCCAAAATATTTTCAAATTATTAATACTTATATAATAAGAAATTCATGTCCCTTTTCCTCATTATTACTGATATTCCTGAATTCTTATATGCAAAATCATCCTAAAAATCAAAATATAGTTCTATAAAATAATTCAACTATATTATAATTTTTTAAAAACAAAATATCAAAGGACACTTATATTAACTTTAAAAGGTGTTATCAATTGTTTTTTTTAACATTTATGGAGTTATTAATTTTGAATAACGAACACATATATTATCTTGTTGTAGTAAATTAAGAATACATATTCAAAATTTTATTAATATATTGTTACCAAACAAATAAATAGTAATTGTTATTCCATTACAACTTCTATTATTCTTTGTAATATTGATTTCTATTACATTATATTAACTATTACAGTGTACCAAACATGCCCTAAGTTTGTTTAGTTATCAAATTGAGTTTTTTCGTCCATTGGGGTTAAATAACGTCGTTAATGTATTAAAAAAATAAATAAAACATTAATTATTTTATTAATTCAGGGAACTAAAATGACAACTGGCCAAATATAGGAGGTGTAGTTTGATATTTTTTTTCAAATTTTTTTTAACACATTAACAACAATATTTAACCCAAATGCATGGAAATAACCAATTTGATAACTAAATAAACTTTGGAGATTATAATGACAAAAATTAAATTTAGGGGAATAAAATGACAATTGACCAAATTTAGGAAATGTAATTTGAATTTTTGTCTGATGAAGGACAATGTTTAATCCCAAGAATCATACATTATGAATATATGTGCAATGTTGTGAGCGTATGACTATTGTGAGGGGTGTTTTTGTAACAATGCCACGTGGCGTGCCGAGGGCGATCACGACATGGACTTCAATATAGAGAAAGGGGTAGCCGAACCCAAAACTCAACCGAGGGCCCAAAGTTTGGCCCAAGGGCTAGTGGGACACTTCTCAAGAATATTTAAAAGCTACAATCACTAGAGCCCAAAAATAGCATGAACAAAGATTAAGGGAAATTTACCCAAAGTGTAGTTACCGATGAGCAATCCAAAGAACAGTTTTGGGCCGAGCCTCTAACTGTTTCTCAGTTGAATCGAACTTGAAACGGCGTAACTTCGATCATCATGAACTTTAAACATGGGTTTTTTGCACATGCTGATGACATCTGCCAGAAGAGCTTTGAACAGTAATGAGTTTTGTTGAAGCTAAAAGGGGGTTGACTTGTTAGGGGAGAGTTAGCTCCGATGAGACATGCACAAGGGTAGGGGAAGAGTGTGTTTAGGCCTTTTGTGGAGCTAAATTAATGGTAGAGAACCATTGTGGTCCTTATAAGGCATTTCAGGAAATTCTGCCTTGACATCTGCCAGGAGAGCTTTTCCTGAGAAAAAATGGATTAAGTTGTAAATCCTAATCTCTTCAAACGGGATTGCCTTTCTGGGTGTAGATGGATATTTCTAAGTTGTAAGGGATCTCAGGACATCTATTTCCAGAGGCCCTTTCTTGGAGAATCTAAGAGAAAATCCTTTCTCTTGGGTTTTAATTGTGGTAATTTCTTGAGTTATTGGAAGGGTTGTTCTTGGTTTTTGGTTGAAGCTAATGGGTCTGATGGATCTGATGCCTTGAGAATGCAGTCAGTTCTCTATATATAGAATGATTAACGTGGCTTAATCTCTTGGAAAACCGAAATTGTGGTTTCCTTAAGCCCATTAGTTTTTAGTATTAATTCTCCATGACATGTTTTGTCAAAAGGAGTGTAGCATAAGTAAAATGATTAGGGCCTTTTCCTGGTGTCAGGGTAAGGTTTTCTCCTTCCCTGAAATGGCTTGTCAGAGGTACTCATTGCCTCTTGTTGGTGGGTTTTTGTGTATGGCTATGTCTATGCATGTCTCATGTGACTTGGTATCCATAAACCCATCATTGAGCCTCCCAGCAGACCTAATGACAGAAGTTCATGGCTGCCTAAGTCTCGGAACTGACTCCCCTCCACCAAACCACACTCCTCAAGTCGGGTCAACATAAGGAGAGTAGCTTCCTCACGGGTCTGGGCCGTGGGAGCTACTCCCTGAGTCCCTTTTGGGGACCGGAATAGACATGGTTGTAGGTTCTCTATAATATTTCTTCACTTCCCATGCATTTTTGGTTGCTGCCAGTGATCTTGGAGCTGTTATGCAGAAATCTGCTGCGTGAACAGTGCTAGAAATCATGGTTTCTGGTGGAGTGGAGAGTTGGGGTGAGCTGTATAATCTTGAACAATTTGAAAGTGGTGAGCTGGTTGCTCTTGTCACGTTGAAGGGGATGGACCTGCTGCTGTCCTCCTCCTTTTTTAGTAAAATGAGGCCTAGTATGGGCTCTGCCAGCAGCAGACACACAACTCTCCTTTTGTCAGCTTGGGTTCAGTCTTCACGGGACCCACTAGTTGGTTGTCTTCAGCTATTTTGGATGCTGGGCTGACTGATGCTTGGGCTCCAGCTGTCTTCCTCAATGAATCCAATAATGTTTAACCCAAGAATTGTAATATAAATACACTTTGGTTCCATGGGTTGTATGTGGTTTTTCTTCGGGCTTGTGAACAGTACCGGGGCACTTAAAAAATGGGCCCAGATGGTGCTATATGGGTGTCTTGGTAGATTGGGTTATGTGTTTCGGGTTGTGGGCTTTTGGGGCAAGCCCAAATAATTTATTAGGGGCTGTTTGGGACATTTTATTGGACTTGGCTCATTGGGTTAACTTATTAGGTGATTAATTGAGCCCAAGTATATTATTGGGCATTATTTGGTATATTTAAATAGGCTGGGCTTATTGGGCTATTTTTATTAAAGGGGTAATTAAGCCCAAGTATCTTGTTGGAGGATTATTTAGGGTATTTTATTGGGCCGGGCCTATTAAAGGATTAATTAAGTCCCAAGCATTTTATTTGGGGGCCCATTCAAATTATTAGTTAAAAAATGGGCATGTACATTTAGCCCCCCGAGCCCGTGACTTACCCATGGTAAGTCACGTGCGAGCCAAAAAACAAACTGTTCAGTTTTCTTTTTGGCGGGTGTTTTTCAAAAAAGAAAGGTGGTGGCTCATTTTTCTGGGGAAATAGTGGAGGAGTGGGAAGGACATACCTGGTGGTTATGGCTCCTATTTTCAAGGGGCAGCCTGAATTAATGGCTGCCATTCCCTCCCTTAATGACCCAACCACCCAGCTAACTCCCTCCATTACTCAGCCGTTTCCCATATTCCCGAGAGGCAGGAAGTCTATTGGACATAATCACATCCAAGCTTTTCTTCTTCCTTCTCCTTCTCTTTTTCTTCTTCTTCTCTTTCTTCCTCTCGGGTTTTTTGCTTGTTGTCAATGGCGTCATCTTCGAAGAAGAAAGCAAAGGGACGTGGGGGCAGTTCCTCTGGCAAGGGAGGTCCCTCCATTGCTGGTGGTGCGAGAACTCCGAGGGACCCAGGGGACAATGGCAGTAGTTCCGACTCTGTCCTTGGATCACCGGAGTCTCACGGTGATATATTGGGTCGGCCCACCGTGGACCCGTGGTACCGGAGTGGGGAGAGATTTCCCTCGGTTCCGGCGAGTCTCCAACCACCACCGCCGGATTGGGAATGGCTGGTTATGAGAGAAGACTCGGCAGCAGATATGGCCTGGACTCCGAATTTTCGAGAGATTAGAGACCTGCAGATTCAGAGAAATGAGATGCTCGCCGTGCCTTTAGTTTTTGATTTTCAATGCTCAAGAGCCATTGAATGGGCAGACTGGATAGATTTGGAGTTGGCTGACAGAGGATTTTGTGACCGTTTGGAGCAAGCTGGTGTGCTTCGCTCCATCCTCATTTCAAGGTGTTCGAACATGTACCGTGACACCGAAGCATTACGGCAGCTGGTACGAAGGTGGTGCCCATCCACGCACACGTTCTTTTTTGCTCACGGGGAGTTGACCGTTACATTAGAGGATGTGGAAAATCATTGGTTGTTGCCAATTTTGGGTGACCAAGACCCAGCAGATCTGACACTTTCCCCTGAAGAGTCGGAGATTGAAGCTGCTCTGGCAGACTACATTGGGCGAAGGAATGTTGCTCTGGGGACTCAGGCAGCAAGATTCAAGCCTTGGATGGAGCATTTCAACAGGGAGACTAAACCCTCGATTCGAAGGGCTGCTTTCGTGGCCTACTGGCTCAGCAAATGCGTTTTTGGTGAGCATCCTGCTTATTCCATTAAGCCCTTATATTTTCCTTTAGCTGTTAAGGTTGCTGCAGGGGTTCGTTTTCCCCTTGCCCCTCTGCTGTTGGGGCAGATTTATACTCAACTTGACTTGTTGCATGCCGAGGAATTGGCTGGGGGGTCTTGTCATATTGTCACCACGGCCTTCAACTCGTCAATAGTACATACATTCCTTTGGGAACACGCCTTAGAGTATATAAGGAAGAGTAGGAAGCCCTACGAGGCGCGGAATAAGTTTGCCTCAATGCCGGAGGGAGTTGTAACCAATGTTGGTGATTTTCAGGGCGATGTGCCTGCTGTGTACCGCTGGGTAGGCAGCAAATTTTATGACCACAGTTTGATACCTTCGTTAGATAGTGAGAGTAAAGTCTGCTGGAGACCATATGGAGTGTCTCATCGCGGGTTCATGTATGAGTCAGTGATGTCCGGATTTTCCAACATAAAAGCTCAGGACTACAGTCTTATTGCTGGAGATACTGCATCACTGGCTTATCTTTCTGCCACCAATGCTGGCTGGTTACCAGTATTGACTTCCGATGGACTTAGATTCACGGTTTATAGTGCCCATAGGGTGAGGAGGCAATTTGGGTTCGACCAAGAGGTTCCTGCTGTTATGGGGGTTGCTGCAGGTGAAATCCCCATCATTAACCCCTTTTTGAGGACCATGGCCTTTGCCTATTGGAGTGGTGTTGCTCCTCGAGTTATAATTCCTAGTGGTGATAGGGTAGGTATCTATACTACAGCCATGAGCAATTATTGGGGAGGATTAATGGCTGCCATGGTTGAGTTTAGGGAAAGTGGGAGGAGGGATATTTCTCACTTGTTGGAGTTATACACTTCCCCGCTTCCTCATCCTCGTTTGTTCACAGCCACCAACACCATGACCACCTATGCAAACCGCCAAAGCTTAGGCTATGCTGTGTGGCATCATGAGGAGTCACAATGGGTGCTACATGGCGGTCCCCACCCTCCTTTGTGGTTGAGAGATCATCCCCATGTTGCTGCACCTGATAAAGTGCCATCTAGCAGGGGTAAGAAGGACTGCTTCTGCTAGTACCCCTACTGTTAAGAGGAAGCAACCGGATAGAT
Organism: Fagus sylvatica; assembly: GCA_907173295.1. NCBI lineage: Eukaryota > Viridiplantae > Streptophyta > Magnoliopsida > Fagales > Fagaceae > Fagus > Fagus sylvatica. The sequence goes on along the minus strand of OU015768.1, from coordinate 16,196,155 downwards.
CCAAAAAGGGAGAAGCTGCGAGTAAGGAGTTCTCCTGTTCAAGCTTCAAAGAGGATTAAAACCACTGCTGGCAGAGTTAGCAAAGAAGTATTGGTCCTGAAAACTGCTGCCCAAGATCCATTGCCAGCTGGTGAGACTGCTGCTCAAAGGGTCTTCTGCCCCAGTGAGTAAGAAACCAGTTAGAAAGACTAGAGCTGGAAAGAAAACTTTCGTTCCTCCGGCCTTTCCAAGTGGGCCAGCCTCCATTGCCGCTCGCGTTGCTGCGCGTAAATCGGGTCGTGGCATTGTTTATTCCGAGAAAAGAGTAAGTGTTTTCATTTCTTGCCTCTTTGCTTTACCAATTAATATCTACGTATATATATATACATACACACATATATTTTATGGTATTGATGTAGTTTCTGTCTTTGTGGCAGTCCAAGCAAAGAGCTGACACAGCTGCTCCGTGTTCCGATCGAAATATCGGTATGTATTTAGCCACGACACCTTGTTTTGAATGAAAACATAAGTGTTCTCATACCTTCTCCCCTTTTTTGTAGGATGATTTGAGCAGCTCATCATCTTCAAGTGACGAAAGATGATCCATCTGGAGCTGCTGCTGAGGAGACTGTGAATGAAGATATTGAAGCTGCTACTGCAGAAGAGACTGAGAGTGAAAATGCTGAGGCTGCTGCTGCAGAAGAGACTGAGAGTGAAGGTACTGAAGCTGCTGCTGCAGAAGCAGTCTCTGGTGCAGGTGATTTTACAGCAGACATCAGCTCAGCGGATATTGGCTCCCTGGATACAGATGCTATCATAAACGCCTCTTCTGAGGAGAAGGATGTGGAGGCAGGGGCCAGTACTGAAGATGAATGAGGTATCCATGGGTGAGTTGAGGAGCTACAGGAGCTACTTCTGACAGTGATTCCACTGCATCTGCCAGCAAAACCCAAGTCTGCAGAAAGGGGTTGTTGAAGAGCATGTGACTGTTGGGGTTGTCACAGGTGCTGAAAGAGTTGTAGAGACTACACCGATAGCTGTGACTAGTAGTGGTGGGACTGTTCAGGGTGATATTTCTGAGAGTGGCAGTCATGTAGACCCTTCTTTACTTGACTCAAGCCCTTCCACTCGTCAATACGTTCGGAGAGCTCGGAGGGGAAGCTTAGTGTCTACGGATTCTGAGAGAACTGCTTCAGTTACAGCAAGGGTATCAACACCCCCAAGTCCCCTTCGTGAATCTGGTGGCACAGCTCCTACACCCATAATCATAACTGCTGCTGTGTCTGCCGCAACAACTGTTCAAAAAGGTGAGACTGCACCAGCAGTTACTGAGGAAGTTCCTGGCCATGAGGAGGTCCCTGCACACATCCCTGAAGTCCCAGAAGGTAATATTCTTGCTGAGAGCATATTAATTGATGAAAATCTTGTGACTAATGGTGATTTTAATTCAGATATGGCTCATGTTGAACCTGCTGAAGTTGCTGCCAGTGAAGAACCAGTTCAGGCAGATGTCGCTCCTGGCAGTGGTATTCCAGTTATGGAAGAGGAGTTGGCTCAAGACCCAGTAGATGATATAGACATGGGGGATACTCATGATAGCTATGATGAGGTCTTAGCCGAGACAGAAGATAATATGGCTGGTGATCAGGCAGCAGATATGGAGGTCACTGCTCCTGTAGCAGCTCAGACAAGCCCAACCAGAACAGGTATTGGCTTCTAAATAACATCTTGTCCACTTGCTGTTGCTTGATGGCAGAGATTTCTTGAAATATATAGGCAGAACTTGACTATTTGCTTGTTATGCATAGAACTCATGAGTGTATATTCTCTTGTTTGTTGATCATGGATTGCTTAGACATGAGTTAATGCTCATTTATTGCCTATGACCATAAAACCAAATCTTGGTAGATGTAATAGACATGGGTTGATTCCCATTTGCTGTCTTTTGCTTGTTGTTGCTTGCTGTGTGAGTCTGGCAGACATGGGTTGATGCCCATTTGTTGTTTGCCATTTGGTAGTTTCGAAATTTGCCTGTTGTGGAAGCATGAGCCCAGTAGAGATAGAATGACCTCCCACCCGTTGTTTGCTGTTTTCACAACTTCTTTTAATTAGGTGAGCCTAGTAGACATGGGTTGATTCCCATTTGTTGTCCACCACATTGTGGTCACACCCTTTTATGATTTTGTGAGCCCAGCACCAACGGGTTGTGTAAGTCTTCTCCCATCTTTTGCCCACTGTTTTGTGGCTGCATACTTCCCAATAAAATGAGTTTGGTGGACATGGGTTGATTCCCATTTGTTGTCCCCCCATTGTGTATGGACATGGGTTGATTCCCATTTGTTGTCCTCCATCCGGTGAACCCGGGTTAATGCCCGGTTGTTGTTCTCCATTTGGTATAAAATGTGAGCTCAATGGACATGGGTTGATTCCCATTTGTTGTCCCCCTTCCGATGAACCTGGGTTAATGCCCAGTTGTTGTTCACCATCCAGGCCTAATTGGCTGAGCTCAGGTGGACATGGGTTAATGCCCATTTGTTGTCCTCCCTTTGGTGAACCTGGGTTAATGCCCAGTTGTTGTTCGCCATTAGGGTCCATTAGGTAAACCGGTGGACATGGGTTAATGCCCATTTGTTGTCCTCCGTTGGGTGAACCTGGGTTAATGCCCAGTTGTTGTTCCCCGTTGGGTGAACCTGAGTTAATGCTCAGTTGTCGTTCCCCCAAATGACTTAGCCAAATTATCTTGAGAACAAGCTTGCAACTTAGTATATCTCTTTTAGTAAAGGAGTATTAGTAAGCATTTCACTCACTTGTTTATTTTCTTTGCCTTTGCTTTTGCATAGTTATGCTTGTTTAACTGAATCCTTTCCTCCTTTTTTTTTATTTTCTGCAGCTGGAAGCGGCAATGAGAACTGTTGCAGAAGGAAGAAGGAAGGCCTTCAGACTGCAGCAGTGGAGTCTGCTGTTAGAGGTCAGCCAGGGTTGTTGTCTGTTGCCAAGGCCTGCCACACCAAGAACTTCTGTTCTTGCCGACATGGAGGCTTTCTTTCGAGAGTTTGACCGCACATCATTCAGTTCCCGCCATGCTGAGCACTTTCTGGGCCTTTGATGACAGTGAAGGCTGACTTTGAAATTTTCCGAGTGCCACAAGGAGGGATTCGGTTCTTGAAGAGCTTTGTGGGAAAAGTACGGCAGGTGTTCGTTGTATTTCAGCCGTGGTGTTCATGTGGGAAGCTCTCTTGTTGACGCTCCTTTGCTGTGTGCTTGCTCATATGGAGTATACTAGACTTGAGGACATCACTGAAGTTCATATCCTTGAGTGGAAAGCTGTAGTCCAAGAGGCAATTGAAGGAGGCTTCAGAATTTGGCTTTCATTCTTGATTACCTAAGGAGGTTAGCTCATGGCATGTTCAGTAGGAGGGTTTTGGCTGAGTTGAGGGAAGCAGAGGCTCGTGTTGCTGCATTTGAGGAATGCCTTGAACGTGATTGCGCCAAACCCATGGGATTTAGCATCTGCCAGGAAGAGCTTCTGCAGAATCTGAGGATGTATCAGCCCTCCAGTGACTTGCTGGCTTGAGCGTATCAGCCACTGCACTTCCTTTTCCTTTTTGTTATTCCCTTTCCTTTTTCCTTTGTAATATGTTAGCCGTGTGTAGGCTTTGACAATGGAAACTTGGCCCCATTTTGGCTTTTTGGGTACATATTTTGTTAAGTACATTTGTTTGCGAACAATGAAACTGTGACTTTTGTCAACTTGACTTGCTTGAATTGCATTGTACAAAAAGTAGACATATTTTGCAATACAAAAGAAAGGGCATTTTAACTTCCTATTACTCTTAGCCTAGCACAAAATGCTTCATAAAGCTATTTCAAAAGAAGAAAGATACATAATGCAGATTTGCTGGAATGCATCCTTACGAGTAATAGTGTTTTAGCCATTTTCCATTAATAGGATCTGCTAAGGCAGTCCCATCAGACTTGGACAGCCTGTAGTAACCACTTCCATGCGCTTCTCGGATGATGTATGGTCCATCCCAATTAGGAGAGAATTTAGGATGGAGATGGTAGGTTTCTCCTTACAAATTCCGCGGCTTTTAAGACCATTTGTCCTTCCGCAAAGATCCGAACTCGAAGGGCTTTGCTGTACACATTAGCCATCTTTTGATAGTTTCTTTGAGCTTTTGCCTTAGCCAAATCCCTTGCCTCATCGAGTCCTTCCAGATCTGCCATTCGTGCTTCAGCACACATATTAGCGTCCACTTCCAATTCACTCCCTTGCATTACTCTTGGGCTAGGCACGAACCAATTCAGTAGGAGAAATGGTATCAGTACCATAAACAAGTGAGAAGGGCGTAAAACCTGTTGCTGTCTTAGGTGAACTTCGGTATGCCCAGAGGACATCTGCCAGATGGGCTTTCCAGTCGTTCCCATAATCAAACACCATTTTGCTCAGAATTCGCAGCAACATTCTGTTTGTGGCTTCAGCTTGCCCATTACCTTGAGGATAATAAGGTGTAGAACGTCGATGCTTGACTCGGTAATGTTCTAGCACTTCCCGTACATCCTTGTTTATGAATGGAGTACCATTGTCGGTGATGAGCTTGTATGGTATGCCAAAGCGAGTGATTATGTGCTCTCGGATGAAGTTTGCAACTGCAGCACCTGTTGCCTTTCGGAGAGGGATGGCTTCTACCCACTTTGTAAAGTACTCGGTAGCTACAAGAATCCAAATGCAACCACCGGAGGCCGGATTGATGGGGCCTATGAGATCTAGCCCCCAAGTGTGAAATGGCCAAGGTGTAGCCATGTTTTGGAGACTAGTTGGGTGAGTATGGATCAAATTGGCTTGGACTTGGCAAGTATGGCATGTTTTCACAAAATCTGCCGCGTCCTTTTTCATTGTAGGCCAGTAGTATCCGAGTGTAAGTAAGCATTGGTAGAGCCTCTTTTTCCCTTGATGTTCCCCACATTCTCCCGCATGAGTTTCCTTCATGACCATTTGGGATTCTGATAAGCCGAGGCATCTAAGAGGCTCTCCATGAAAGCCTTTTCGAAAGAGAGTTCCTCCTTCCACAAAATACCTCAATGGCTAGCCTTTTTAAGGCGGTAAACATCCTTGGGATTCGAAGGCAAAATCCCTTCAAGCAAGTATTCCAAGAAGGGTGTGCGCCAATCATTAGAGACAAAAGTTGCACATACCTCTTCGTTGCTGTGAATGGAATTGGCAAGTTGGGCATTGGCTTTGTACCTCTGCTGCTTCTGCGCTCATGTTTGGCCAGAAATATCCCAGCCGCTGAAGTCTGCGATAGAGGCTGGTAGCTCCTCCATCTCCACAAGTTTTCTCATGGATTTCAGACAACCTTTGCTTTGCTTCCTCGAGGCTAATGCAGCGTGCCAAAACTCCTCCAGGCAGTCTTCTATAAAGATCACCAGATATCAAGGTGTAATCCTTGATTTCTCTTAAATCTGCCGTATCAGCAGGAGACATGAGCTTGGCTTTGATCGGTGCTCGCCAGTCTTCTTGGTCTTGAGACAGCTCTTCAAACTCATTTCTCAGTGTTTCAATGATTGGGCTTACTTTCCTGCAGATGGTAACGTCCATCTTCTTCACCTTCGAAAGGCTATTTGGGATCCCAAAGTAGCTAAGGCATCCGCATACCGGTTCTCATTCCTTTGAGCATGTTCTATTTCGAAGGTGCTAAATCTTGCTTCGAACTTCTGTGCCAGAGCTCTATAAGGTGCCAATGATGGTTCCTTGAGTGAGAATTCTCCTCGGGCTTGACATACCACAAGGTTAGAATCGCCAATAACTCGTAAATGCTTGATTCCCATTTCATATGCTATTGCTAATCCGGCCAGGTAAGCCTCATACTCAGCTGCATTGTTGGAACAAGGGAAATCAAACTTGAAAGATTTTGTTACAGCTTCCCCATCATCCTTGTAAAGAACAATACCGGCCCCTGCTGATGTAGCAGTTGAGGAGCCATCAAATCTCAAGGTCCAAACAGAATCTGCCAAGCCTGCCAGGAATACTTCATTGATTTCCCCAGGGTACTTCATCTGTAATGAATGAGTTGTCTTCTCCAGGAAATTGAGCTAATAGGTCAGCAATGGCCTGGCTTTTAATAGCAGTTGGTGTTTCAGCAATAATCTCATACTGTGACAGCTGCAGAAGCCATTGTGCTAATCTGCCAGATAATACAGACCGATGCAGCAGACTTCTGATGGGATGAGATTTTGTCATTAACTGGACCTTGTGAGCTAGGAAATAGTGTCGGAGTCTTTGGGAAGCATAAATCAAAGCTAAGCAAGATCGCTCAGCCCCCGAGTATCGGCTTTCTGCATCCTTAAGAGTACGGCTAACATAGTAGATGGGTTGTTCAACCCCATTATCATTTTCTTGGGCTATCAAAGCCCCAATTGCTTGACTATTTGAGGCCAAGTAGAGTCGAAGAGGTTTTCCAGAAATAGGTGCACAAACAGTAGGGAGTTTGGTCATGATGTTTCGTACCTTTTCAAAGGCTTCTTGGCATTCGGTAGACCAATGGAATGAGGCTCCCTTCTTCAAGAGTGGTGAGAAAGCAGAAGTTACAGCAGCAAGTCCAGGAATGAACCTTCTTATGTATGATAGCTTGCCTAAAAAACTCTTCAGCTCCTTTATGTGTGGTTGGTGGCTTCATAGTGGCTATAGCAGATGCCCTTGCTGGATCGACATCGATACCACGCTGGTGCACTAAGAAACCCAAAAATTTGCCGGCTGAAACTCCAAATGCACACTTGAGAGGATTCATCTTGAGCTTGTACAATCGGCATCTTTCGAACACCTTTCTTTAAGATACCAAAATGATCTCCCCTTGTCTTGGACTTCACCACAATATCATCAACATAATCTTCAATTTCACAATGCATCATATCATGAAACATTGCTGTCATGGTTCTTTGATACGTGGCTCCGGCATTCTTGAGTCCAAATGGCATGACGGTGTAGTAGAAGTTCCCGAATAGGCGTGCGGAATGCAGTCTTCTCAGCGTCCTTTGGAGACATAAAGATTTGATTATAACCGCTGAAAACCATCCATAAAGGAAAACATTGCATGACCAGCAGCTGAGTCAATCAGGAGGTCCATGTTAGGCAGCGGGAATTCATCCTTAGGACATGCCTTGTTGAGATTACGGAAATCCACACAACACCGGATCTGACCATTCTTTTTCTTTACTGGAACTATGTTGGACAGCCACCGTGGGTGCTGTATTGGCTTAATGAAACCAGCTGAAAGTAGCTTCTTGACTTCTTGGGTGAATTTGAGCTTCGACCTCTGGATGAAAGGTCCTCATAGGTTGTACCACTGGTCTAGTACCCGGTTCAACATTTAAAGAATGTGCGACAAGTTTCGGGTCTATCCCGGGCATTTCATCATATTGCCAAGCAAAAACATCTTGATATTCTTTTAACAATTCTACTAAATGCATTCTTTCTTCAACTGATAATGATGCACTAATAGAAACAGGCCTATTTACATCGGGATCAGAACTCAGATTGATTACCTCAAGTTCTTCTTCTGCAGAAATTTTGGGATCTGCTGCAACGGGTTCTGCTGCATCTGCAGGTTCTGGTACACTTGCTTCATTTACTGCGAGACAGGAGGGCTGCAGAATTCCCTCCTCTGGTTCGGGGGCCTCTTGTTGGGGACAATTGGCCCCCGCGCACCTTCACAAGCGGTAGACAGTGCGTCCATCGGGTAGGCGGACGCGTATACATTGTGGCTGGCTCTTGCTTGTGCTAGCTTCTGCTTTGCGCTTCTTTTTCTGTTCCAGCAGATCTCTCAAGTCCGCCCCAGGGGCATCCCTTATCTCTTCCCATTTGGGCAGTGGAATTCCAATAGGTTTGGCAAGTGATGCTTCCCCTGCTGGAGTAACTTCATCATATAAGGCTGCTTCAACAAAGTGGGACTCGGATTGATCAAAGGGTGCGGAGTTAGCGGCTATTCGGATAGGCTTCCCGTTGAGCCTTCCCTTAACACATTGGTGGTAGGTGGAGGGGATGAGTTGGTGTTTATGCAGCCAAGGTCTTCCCAACAATATGTGGTAGGGAACCACGGAGTCCACAACATGGAATCGTGTGAAAGCCACGATGGGACCAACCTTTAAAACAAGTTGAATATGCCCCTTGGTATATTCGCCTACACCACCGAAGCCTTTTATCTCCATAGGTGCTCCTTGGATCTTCTTTTGAGGGATTTCTGCTGCTTGGATTGTACTTAAAGGGAATAAGGTTGATGCAAGAGCCATTATCTACTAAGGCACGCTACCAAGGCACGCCTCATCTGACTGTACCTCATTGATTGTGGCTGAGAGGTATAAAGGACGTCGGTGATCTGGATACTGAACTTCCATATCTTCATCTGTAAATGTGATTGCATTCCATATCTTCATCTGTAAATGTTTGCATTGGTTGTTTCCAGAAAAGCTCGGCTGGCATGGGTTTCTGCTGTAAAGCAGTGAGCTCCAGGAATCTGCTGCTATGGCCATGATGGCCTCAGTAGCTGCTGTGCGAGCTTCTGGATTCAATCCTAGCTAATTGAAGAGAGACCGAAACCTGGGATTCCTCTGCAGAGTCTTGATGGCTGTAGGTGTCATGGCAGTGCTTGCAGTGGCAGACTCGTCCAGCATCCACATCGCTAGTACTTCCATGAATGACAACTGAAACCACAGCCCCATTTTTATGCTTGAGGAAAGGATCAGTATGTACCTTTTGCTGTACTTGAGGTAATTCCAGGGTTCCGTCTTGAATTTTCTCATGAAATTTTCTTCTAAGAGTCCAACAATCTGCCGTAGAGTGATGAACATATCGATGGAAATAACAGAATTTTGGATTCTTCTTATCTTCTTCAGTTGCTTTCTTCTGAACTTCTGGAAGTTTGATAATGCCATCTGCCACCCATTTGTCAAGAATGGCCTTCATTTCTTCTAGAGTGCAAGGAACCGGGGGTGGTGCTTCATCAAAAGACCTCTCATTTGACTTCTTCCGCTTGTTGTTCACAGTAGACACCGTGAGAACTTGTGGTGGATTCTTCTTTTCTTTAGGCTTTTCGGTATGAGGCTTGACTGATAGCGCTGTTTTTCGAGCCTTTTGGAGCAGCTGCCCGAAATCTTGAGATGTCAAGGTTTTCAAGGTGAGCTCGAAATTCTGGCAGCATGTTATCTATGCAGACCCCTACTAATTCGCCTTCTTCATAATTAGCATAGCAATCCAGGGATATGTCACGAAAACGATGTATATAACGAAGCAAGTCTTCCCCGCTTGCTTGCTTCGTAGTGTGGAGGTTGACAAGGGTGATTTTTTCTTCCGCTTGGAAATACTTTCCGCAGAACAGCTCAACCATATCTTCCCAAACCTTCACAGATCCGGGAGGCAAGGTGGTGTACCATGTGTAGGCTCTATCGTCAAGAGACTTTGAAAACTTCTCGAAGGCATAGATCACCATTTCCGGCATAAGCCCCCATTGAGTCTACAAACTTGCTAATGTGGACAAGGGCACTCCCCTTTCGACCATCAAAACGCGAGAAAGTTGGGGCAATATACTTCTCGGGGTAAGGCTGCTTCAACAACTCAGCAGGATAGGGAGGCTTCCTTACAAAGAGTCGAGGCTCCTTTTGGATTCTTTTCCCTTTCTTGTTTGAGGAGGTCTGCTATGTCAGACATTGTCACAAAGGTGGCCTCCTTTTCGTGTGAACCTGAGTCTTGATGAGGCTTTTCCTGGTTCTCTTCCCCATTTTGAGGAGGAGTCTTCGTACCAGCATCCTTCTCTTTGAGCTGTTTGATGGCTTCTGCCAGCTCGCTTTGGTTCTGCTGCAAGTTCTGTATCAGTTCTAACAGCAGGTTTGTTGGTGGTACTTCTTGGTTCTGACCACTTGGAGGTGGTCGTTGCTGATCTTCCCCTTGTATATTGACAGCAGATTCAGCACGGGAATGTTCTGTATGAACTGAAACTTCTCTTTGATTTCTTCTTTGTCGGGTTTTAGGAGGCATGGTTTCTGAGCTCTAGCTTTCTTCTTAGAAGTGTTGATCTCGACTCCCCAGTGGAGTCGCCAGAAATGTGAGGGGTGTTTTTGTAACAATGCCACGTGGCGTGCCGAGGGCGATCACGACATGGACTTCGATATAGAAAAAGGGGTAGCCGAACCCAAAACTCAACCGAGGGCCCAAAGTTTGGCCCAAGGGCTAGTGGGACACTTCTCAAGAATATTTAAAAGCTACAATCACTAGAGCCTGAAAATAACATGAACAAAGATCAAAGGAAGTTTAACCAAAGCATCACTACCGATAAGAAATCCAAAGAACAGTCTTGGGCCGAGCCTCTTACTGTTCCTCAGTTGAACCGAACTCGAAACAGCGTAACTTTGATCACCACAACTTTAAACACGGATTTTTTGTGTTGCTGATGACATCTGCCAGGAGAGCTTTGAACAGTAACAAATTCTGTTGAAACTAAAAGAGGGTTGACTTGTTAGGAGAGAGTCACCTCCGATGAGACATGCATAAGGGTTAGGGAAGAATGTGTTTGGGCCTTTTGTGGAGCTAAACTAATGGTAGAGAACCATTATGGTCCTTGTAAGGCATTTCAGGAAATTCTGCCCAGACATCTGCCAGGAGAGCTTTTCCGGGGAAAAATGGGTTAAGTTGTAAATCCTAATCTTTTCAGACGGGATTACCTTTCTGGGTTTGGATGGGTGTTTCTAAGTTGTAAGGGATCTCAGAACATCTATTTTCAGAAGCTCTTTCTTGGTGAATCTCAGAGAAGATCCTTTCTCTTGGGTTTTAATTGTGGTAATTTCTTGAGTTATTGGAAGGGTTGTTCTTGGTTTTTGGTTGAAGCTAATGGGTCTGATGGATCTGATGCCTTGAGAATGCAGTCAGTTCTCTATATATAGAATGATTAACGTGGCTTAATCTCTTGGAAAACCGAAATTGTGGTTTCCTTAAGCCCATTAGTTTTTTAGTATTAATTCTCCATGACATGTTTTGTCAAAAGGAGTGTAGCATAAGTAAAATGATTAGGGCCTTTTCCTGGTGTCAGGGTAAGGTTTTCTCCTTCCCTGAAATGGCTTGTCAGAGGTACTCATTGCCTCTTGTTGGTGGGTTTTTGTGTATGGCTATGTCTATGCATGTCTCATGTGACTTGGTATCCATAAACCCATCATTGAGCCTCCCAGCAGACCTAATGACAGAAGTTCATGGCTGCCTAAGTCTCGGAACTGACTCCCCTCCACCAAACCACACTCCTCAAGTCGGGTCAACATAAGGAGAGTAGCTTCCTCACGGGTCTGGGCCGTGGGAGCTACTCCCTGAGTCCCTTTTGGGGACCGGAATAGACATGGTTGTAGGTTCTCTATAATATTTCTTCACTTCCCATGCATTTTTGGTTGCTGCCAGTGATCTTGGAGCTGTTATGCAGAAATCTGCTGCGTGAACAGTGCTAGAAATCATGGTTTCTGGTGGAGTGGAGAGTTGGGGTGAGCTGTATAATCTTGAACAATTTGAAAGTGGTGAGCTGGTTGCTCTTGTCACGTTGAAGGGGATGGACCTGCTGCTGTCCTCCTCCTTTTTTAGTAAAATGAGGCCTAGTATGGGCTCTGCCAGCAGCAGACACACAACTCTCCTTTTGTCAGCTTGGGTTCAGTCTTCACGGGACCCACTAGTTGGTTGTCTTCAGCTATTTTGGATGCTGGGCTGACTGATGCTTGGGCTCCAGCTGTCTTCCTCAATGAATCCAATAATGTTTAACCCAAGAATTGTAATATAAATACACTTTGGTTCCATGGGTTGTATGTGGTTTTTCTTCGGGCTTGTGAACAGTACCGGGGCACTTAAAAAATGGGCCCAGATGGTGCTATATGGGTGTCTTGGTAGATTGGGTTATGTGTTTCGGGTTGTGGGCTTTTGGGGCAAGCCCAAATAATTTACTAGGGGCTGTTTGAGACATTTTATTGGACTTGGCTCATTGGGTTAACTTATTAGGTGATTAATTGAGCCCAAATATATTATTGGGCATTATTTGGTATATTTAAATAGGCTGGGCTTATTGGGCTATTTTTATTAAAGGGGTAATTAAGCCCAAGTATCTTGTTGGGGATTATTTAGGGTATTTTATTGGGCCGGGCCTATTAAAGGATTAATTAAGCCCAAGCATTTTATTTGGGGGCCCATTCAAATTATTAGTTAAAAAATGGGCATGTACACACCCTTATCTAAACGGCATGCCAACACGCGTCATGCAACATGACTAGGCATATAATTTGAGCCTCACTTAATTCGAGTTGCATTTCATATATTTTTGTAAATGCTATCATTGGCAATATCTTTTGAGCAATTGTCAAGATATTGATCTTCTTGCATATGTGTGCGGTCGATGATATTTATGAATTCCAGAGTCTTTATCTAGAATTACATCGCTTAACTTTATGCCATCATTAGAAATGACTTGGAACATTGTATCCTTGTAACTTTCATACTGGTCTATCAGTCCTCATTGGCAAACCTGGCAGTCGCCGTCTATTAGCTGAATGGATCGAGTGAAGGTTTTATTTCCCTGTCGGTTTGTGGTTATGTATGAAAAAGTACATAGACAAGAAAACAAAGGGGCACGTGAATTACCAGGAGGAGCACGTTAAGGCCACGCTTTTCTTTTCCATGGCTCTCTTCGACTCTCCCTATTCCTAAGATTGAGAATTTGATTTGATGTTTAAGGAAGTGTCTCCAGGTACAGTGTGTTGCTACTATGCTAGGGCTAGCAGGTGTTGGGCACACCAGGTAAGGACGCCAAGCAATGTCCAAGGACCCAAACTCCACGTGGGTTTTCTTAGATTCCCATAAGTGGGCTCACCATACTGTTGTGTCCTCGTCATATAGTGTACCCTCTTCGCTCGCATTCGTGCACAACTTCAACCAGATAATGAAAAAGATAATGTATGTGTCATTCTTTTGTTGTAATCTTAATCTTGTAGATAAGGAGGGAAAAAAATTCTAGATTTTTCTTCCAAAGTACTTTGAGAGAAAAATATCCTAAACAATCATTAAATGACTAATTTAATAGATTAGAGAAGATCTCTCCTCTAAATTAGGTGGTGTTTAAATCCTCTGCTCAAAACAGCTATCATAGATTTTTACGTATAGAATACATTTTTAAAAAAGGTTGAGGTGTTTAATTAGGATTTTGGCCAATGCAAATTACAAATTCTCATTTCTAATTGCCCTCAAGGAAGTATTCCTGGATCCAATATCATGTTAGGATTGAATAAAATGTTCCACCATCATTATGATCTTGACTGAAACATCTTGCAAGCTTTAACTAAAAATGATGGTTAAACCTCCAGGGCACATCTATAATATAAATTAAAACTTGAAGCAGAGAGAAAAAAATTTCCCTCCTTCAAACACTGCCACATCAAATTTCCTCTTCCCACATAATTCCACTTCAATCTCATCTTTCACTCTCTCTCTCTCTCATGTTTCGTCTCTTGATGCTCTCCCTATTGCCTCTTCATCTCCCACTCTCTCTTTCGCTCAGCTCTTCGTCTCCCTTAAATAGCTAATTATAGTTAATAGTCAAACCACATTTATTTTTTGAAATAGCTCTATAATGGGTAATAACTACTTATCTTAACCCCAAAATTTGAAATTCCAGTAGTCACTTGTAGCATCTCGATATATAAGGTTGTATTTCATGGCAAAACCACCAAAAAGAGAAAGGAAAAAGTGGCAATATCTATGAGAGTCTATAGGGGAAGAACATTCGGTTTGTAGGCCTGTGAATATACCAAGAAATAGATTCATGGGTCTACCAGTCGGATTTGTTCTTTTCCCTTCAGTTTCTCCCTCAAAATGGCAGCAGTGATAGCCAATCTCCCTCAAAATGGCAGCAGTGATAGCCAATCTGCTTCTTCAGAAGCCAAAATCGATCTCTCTCGCCAAATCCCAAGCCAATCGATTTCGCCATCCATTCGTCAATCACTCAGACTTTGTTTGCCGCTCCACCATAGACTTTATAAGACAAAATCGATCTCTCTTACTTTGATTTACCTTGATTTTGGCTAGAGAAAAATAAGATATTCAGAGAAGATTCTCTTAAACGGAGGAGGCGTGTTGTGATTTTTGTAAAGCTAGGTATTTTTTTTTTCTTCTTTTTTTATAGAAGTAAAGTTACGGTTAAAACTTATAATAAATGTATATATTTTTAAATTTTCTTTCCTAAAATGGCTAAAGTATCATTTTTTTAATTACTATATTTTTTCCTTTCCTAAAAAATTGTCATGTATACAAATTTGTTAGAATATTTTAAATGATACAAAAATATTTAGTTAAAATCTGTAAGTAAAAAAATATCATTTTATCTTTAACCTCTTAATTATACTTTAATCTTTATATATATATATAAAACCCTTCTTTACTTATGTTTCCATTTAATTTTTTTTTTAATAAATTTAACATTTCCTCTAAGAGTGGTATTAATTGCTATCTTTAAACCGTCTGACAATTTATTACCACTTATCACTCTCTGTCTTCCAATTATTTCTCTCCTCATTTATTCCAATTAAATATTTATTATTTTTTGCCTTACTATCTTTTCTCTCTTTTCCAATTATTTCTCTCCACATTTATTCCAATTGATTATCTATTATTTTTTGTCTTCCCCTCTTTTTTCTCTCTCCAACGTTTCTTTCCCCTTGCTTCCAATTATTTCTCTCCTCAAACTCCTATTTCCATAACAATTCACACTAGAATATGCCTCCCATTGTTTTTCTTATTTTAATTCCTTCCCATCTATGATTATCCTTATCTATAGGGATTTTGTTAATTCAACAATGAATAATTATTTTTTCCTTTTTATTTAAAACAAAGTCAATCAACGTTTATTTTTTTTTTTTTAAACCCTTCTTTACTTATGTTTCCATTTAATTTTTTTTTGTTTTTTACAAGAGTTATATCTTTTTTAGACCGTTAATTACTATTAAATCTGATGGTTAAGAAACACTAATGGTTATGTCATCATTTTAAATTAATTAGTGATTTAACAACATTAAATGTCTTTAGCTTCCATCATCCTCTCTCTCTCCAAAATCTTTGCAAATATGGCACACATTTTTGTAAAATTCTTAAATAGATATACTTGTATATATAAATGATCCCAAAATTTAAAAAATAAAAATAAAAAATTTAAGTATGTATACTTATGCCTTTCGATTTCCAAACAAAATTGTTATACATTTATAAATAAAATATATCATGTTTAAAAGAAAGTATAAGGTTTCCTTATATCCATTTAAATACAATCCCAATAAATAAAGTTGTATTAAATTAATTGAAAATTAATAAAATATAATGAACATATTTTCTCAAATATTAAAAGGAATATATATAGTATATACAAAGAAAAAAAATACTTATATAATCACCAAATTTTTTATTCGGCCCTTTGTAGGTACAACCTCTGTTCTTACAACCTCTATCAAAAACCAAAAACCAAATTAAAGAATTTTTATATTTTATTGAATATTTTAACGAAGAGACCTTCAAGGACATGCGGCTCTCTTACTATAATATGTTTTTATATAACATCCCAAGTAAGGCTATAATTCTAGCAAAGGTCAAAGACCTACAACTTGACACAGTAATTCCTAAAATTAAGGAATTGTAATTCCTTAATAATAGGTATATATATATATTGGAATAAAATGGTATACAGTTGAAATATTTGATTGAAGCTGATTGAGTAATTTAGTCCAGTAATAATAGGATGCTAATATAGTTCCTTAACATAACTTAAACTTATACTTTATAGGTTTTACTGAGAAAACAAACAAAAGATGGAGAGAATTTCGATAAGCAAGGAAGAAAAGGATTTTGGAGAGAGAAGGTGATGGAGGCTAAATTCATTTAATGCGGTTAAATCACTAATTAATTCAAAATGATGACATGGCCATTAGTGTTTTTTAACCGTCAGATTTAATAGAAATCAACGGTTTAAAAAACCCATCTCATATATATATATATATAATTTTAGTCAAGATCGCTAATTTTATCACTTTTATTTCAATCTAATTAATAATAAAATTAGTTATTATATCATCACAGTTCAATGTTCTCCAATTCTTTCAACTTTTTTTTTATTTTTATTTATTTTATTATTATATTATTTTTTTTACCATAAACAATATCATCAATTAAGCTCATTACAAATTATATATTCCGTGCATCGCGCGGGTCTGCGACTAGTTCTCTTAAAAGCTCATTATTTGACCACCTTAAAATTTATAACATCTATTCAGATTTCATAACAGAATTGCTACCAACTCTCTTGTATATATAAACGCTATTGGGCTTGTGATTGATCATAACAAGGATGCAGATTCACAAATTTCCAAAACCAAGAACCACAATTTTAAGAAATAGCTAACTTTATCACCAATTCACAAGGAAAACGATAACAATTACAGTTACAATGAAAAACCCCACAGCTAAAAAATAAATGGCAAAGAACATGATCCATATAATATAATGTACCAACCTTCAACGACCATATCAAAAACTTTTTCTTCGAATGTAAAAACGACATCAAAGGAACCATCAGCAGCATTCTCTTGCCAACGCTGAGGAGCCAGTTTGACTGCTGAATTTCTCTTTAACATTGGCAAAATCCCATTACGCTTGTATCTGTAATACACTCATTAAGGTTTCAAATCATTAACAAGTCTTTAAAGCTTTAATCTTTGAATTCATAATAAGAGAGATAGAGAGGATACAGTTCTGGGTCTTTGCGCCTGAGATCATCGAACATTTGCTTGTAAGGGGTACCGAAGTCGTAGACATTGGGTTCTCTGAGGGAGGGTCCAGGGAGCTTAACGTGAGCCCCGGTTCCATAGGAAGACACGTTGAAGCCTTGCCTCTTCAGAAGCGAGTGCGCCTCCATGCTCCGGTTCTGGTTCGATGAGCAGACCATCGCGTACTGGAATTTCATGCTTCTGGTTTTGAGGAGCGTGCTAGTGCTAGGGTTTGAGAACAAAGAAAGGGAAACAGACACAGCTCAAAAGAGTGGACAGGACAAGGTACTGAATAATTTCAACTAGTTTAGGATGCACTGCTGTTTGCTGGGTAGGAAATAATTAAAATTGAAACGGATATGATTATTAAATTAAAATACAACTCATATGTACAATGAGTTGTATGCAATCTTTGGTTTTTGCTGTTAGGAATAAAAACAATATTCCTAGAACTTGTGAGATGCAAAATGGAGAAGAACACACAAAAGAAAAAAAATTCACACGACACAAAATTTACGTGGTTCACCACTTGGGCTACGTCCACAGAGTTGCAGCGATCTTTCACTATAAAATAGGGAGATTACAAAGGTGGCATGAAAACACTCTCACAAACCCAAACCCCAAATACACCCAATAAGCTCTTTGTACTAAAGAATAATAACAGAGAAATATTCTCTCTATTCTTTCTCTCACGCAGCACTTACAGAAGGACTTACAGAAGGACAACACTAAAAATATCTTCTTTGTTCCTTCTGCTGCTCCTTATTCTTCTCACGTACAAAGCTTATATTTATAATAGGCTTAATATCAACTTCAATAAAAGCCAGCCGATAGTGCACACACAATTTCAACATTGTCAGCACAATCTTTGGCCAAATTTGGCCAAATCTACAAGTAGCCAACTTGTATGACCTTTGGAGATTCATGGGTTATCATCCCATGTGATTCACACACATAGGCTTGACTATTCAGACTATTTCTTCATTCATTCATTTTATAGAGAAGTTGCCGTGACAATTTCTCTCTTCTCTTGCACATGTTGCAGCCGTAATGACTCATCAATTTGTCCCCCCACACCTTTGACTAAGGTGAGAACCATTTGTTGAAGTAGCCGACATGTAAGACATAAGAGTTGCAATCCCATATGCCTCCACCTACTTGCATGTTTTCTTCTTTCTTCATAAGCCACAATTGTTGACTAAGGGAAATAATCCCATGTTATGCACCATTTGTATCTTCTACGGTGAGAAGCAATTTCTTCTTTCTTCATAAGCCACAATTGTTGACTAAAGGAAATAATCTCATGTTATGCACCATTTATGTATTGCACTAGTGCTCCACATAACTAACAATCTCCCACTTGGAGCACTGGTCCAATTACCAATACCAACTGCATGCCTCCAAGCATAATCGCCATCGCTACAACTCGTTCACCTGTCCTCAAGTTAGAAGACCAACTGAAGTTGAACACAACTTCAGTTTCTCAATGGTAACTCCTTTAGTTAACATGTCTGCTGGATTCTTAGCTCCAAGAATCTTCTCAAGTGTTAATTGCCCACCATCAAGCAGAGAACGAATAAAATGATATCTCAATTGTATGTGCTTTGTTCTGGAATGAAATGCCGGATTCTTTGCTAGAAAAATAGCACTCTGACTATCACTGTGTAGAATACCTTTCTTCTGCCTTTGACCCAACTCTTCCAAAAAAACCTTGTAACCAGACCATCTCTTTTCCTGCCTCAGTTACAGCCACATATTCTGCTTCTGCTTCTGTAGAGAGAGCAACTATCTTTTGCAACCTTGAAACTATCTTTAACTTACTGCAACCCAACTTACTGCACCAGTACAAAGTAAGTATACACATAACCAGTGGTACTCTTCCTAGTGTCAACATCACCAGCTAAATCGGAATCAACATAACCTGTTAATTTCATATCAGCTCCTGTGAAGCAAAGAGATGTGCCTAAAGTACCTTTTAGATACCTCAGAATCCACTTGACTGCCTCCCAATGCTGCTTTCCTGGGTTACTCATGTACCTACTCACAACTCCCACTGCATGTGCAATGTCTGGTCTTGTACAAACCATAGCGTACATAAGACTACCAATAGCTGAGGCGTAAGGCACCTTGCTCATGTAAGCCTGTTCCTGCTCCGTCTTTGGTGACTGATCCTTAGTTAGTCTGAAATGACTACCCAAGGGTGTGCTTACTGATTTAGCTTCATCCATGCTAAATCTGCTGAGGATCTTTTTTACATACTCTGTCTGTGAAAGCTTCAATGTACCATTGGCCCTGTCTCTGATGATTCTCATACCAAGGATTTGTTTTGCAGGTCCCAAATCCTTCATTGCAAACTGCTTAGACAGTTGTTTCTTCAAGTTGTTAATCTCCTCAATACTGGACCCTGCAATGAGCATATCATCTACATACAATAATAAGATGATATAAGAGTTGTCAAAACTCTTAACATAACAACAATGGTCTGCTTGACACCTTGTGAACCCAGTACTATACATAAAGCTGTCAAATTTCTTGTACCATTGTCTTGGGGCTTGTTTCAAACCATACAAGCTCTTTCTCAATTTGCATACTAGGTTCTCCTTTCCTTGCACTATGAATCCCTGTGGCTGACTCATATAAATATCTTCCTCCAAATCACCATGGAGGAAAGCAGTCTTCACATCTAATTGTTCAAGATGTAAATTCTCTGTAGCCACAATTCCCAGTACTAATCTGATTGTAGTCAGCTTCACAACTGGAGAGAAGATATCAGTGTAGTCAACACCTTCCTTCTGTTGAAACCCCTTGACTACTAATCTGGCCTTGTAACGCTTGCTTCCATCTTGCTTCCATCATGCTCTTCTTTCACCCTGTACACCCACTTGTTGTGTAGGGCCTTCTTCCTTTGTGGTAACTCAGTTAGCTCCCAAGTCTGACTTGTCATAAGTGAGTTCATCTCGTCCTTCATGGCAAGCTCCCACTTGATTGAGTCTTCAATCTGCAAAGCTTCATCATAGCTCTCAGGTTCACCACCATCAGTTAGCAAAATATAAAACAAAGAGGGTGAAAATCGTTGTGGAGGTCTAATGTTCCTGGAAGACCTGCGAACAGTAATTGTAGGTGTACACTGTTCTACTTGTGGGTCTGCATTCTCCTTCTCTTCTTGACCACTGTTCTGCATGGTGTTATTAGAAAATTCATCTAAGTTGACAAACTCAGACTTCTTTTGTTCTACCTTCACGTCATCTAGTTTTGTACTTGACCTGTCCTTGTACATAACCTGTTCATTAAATATTACATTTCTACTTCTGATAACCTTTCGATTTTGATCATCCCAAAATCGGTAGCCAAAGGTCTCATCTCCGTAGCCAATAAAAAAACATTTTCTAGACTTAGCATCTAGTTTGCTACGTGCATCAGAATCAATATGAACATAAGAGACACACCCAAAAACTTTCAAATAGGAAAGATTTACCTCCTTTCCGCTCCAAACCTCTTCAGGTATTCTGAACTCCAAGGGGACTGATGGTCCCCGGTTTATCAAATAAGCTGCAGTGTTAACTGCATCAGCCCAGAAAGTTTCAGGTAACCCAGCATGCAACCTCATACTTCTGGCACGCTCATTGAGGGTCCGATTCATGCGCTCAGCCACACCATTCTGTTGTGGTGTCCTAGGAATAGTCTTCTCCATTCTAATTCCATTTGCAGCACAAAACTCCTTGAACCCTCCATTTATGTACTCTCCTCCATTATCTGACCTCAGACATTTCAGCTTTAAATCTGTTTCAGTCTCAACCATAGGCCCTCCATTTCTTAAAGGTCTCAAATACCTCAGATTTATTTTTCAAAAAATAAACCCATACCTTTCTACTCGAGTCATCAATGAATGTAACATAATACCGTGAACCTCCGAGGGATGCAATTGGGGAAGGCCCCCACAAGTCTGTATGTACCAGCTCCAATTTTTTAGATTTTGGTGTTCTGCCGCCTTTTAAGAAACTAACCTTTTTCTGCTTCCCAAGAATGCAACTTTCACACATGTCAAATTCAACAGACTTTAAATTTGGTAGTTTACCTTTTGACAAAAGAACTTTCATCCCTTTTTCGCTCATGTGACCAAGCCTACGGTGCCACAGGTTTGTATCAGCACCTGCTTCAGCAACTGCAATCGTGTCTCTTGGACTTGTAGTCATATACAAAGTACCAGTTTTCTTTCCTCGAGCTACAACCATAGCTCCCTTTGTGATCTTCCATGTACCACCCACAAAGAGTATTGCGTGTCCTTCAGTATCAAGTTGTCCAACAGAAATTAGATTTCTTTTCAACTCAGGAACATGTCGAACCTTTTGCAACAACCATACAGACCCATTAGGCAGTGTAATGCGTACGTCTCCCATACCCACAACGTCCAAGGCTTCGTCATCAGCCAAATACACCTTGCCAAAATCACCTGCAACATAATTCTTGGATGATTTCTCGGTGTGCAGTGGTATGAAACGAGGCTCCTGAGTCCAAGACCCAGGATTCAATGGGACTGTCAACAGAGAGAAGTAGTGCATCATGCACTTCTTCTGTCACGACATTTGCAGAAGTCGTTCTCATTCTTCTTTTTCAGTTCCCAGCAATTCTTCCTAATGTGGCCGGTCTTGCCACAGTTCCAACATTCCAATTGTCGCCCTGGTTTGGATTTACTTCTACCTTTTCTGGATTTTGATCTGCCCCGATTATAGTTTCTGTCTTTTCCTCTACCTCTTGCCTCAAGGTTTAAGGCAGAGCCAGAACTTGAGGTTTCACCTGCATCTCTCCTACGAACCTCCTCGCCTAGAATCAGGTCTCGAATATCATTATATTTGAGTTTGCCTTTCCCAGCAGAATTGCTCACTGCCATTCTCATAGCCTCCCAACTGTTTGGCAAAGAAGCCAAAACAATTAATGCGCGGATCTCATCATCAAATTCAATCTCCACAGAGGATAATTGATTAGTGATCGTATTGAACTCATTTAGATGTTGCGCCACAGCAGTACCTTCCGCCATTTTTAGATTGAACAACTTCTTCATCAGGTGCACCTTATTGTTGGCCGATGGTTTTTCATACATGCCACACAAAGCCGTCATCAGTTCCGCTGTAGTCTTTTCCTTTACAACGTTATGTGCAACTGTTCTTGACAAAGTTAATCGAATAACTCCGAGCACCTGTCTATCAAGAAGAGTCCATTCTGCATCTTCCATATCTTCTGGCTTTCTCCCCCAAAAGAGGTAGATGTAATTTCTTCCCATAGAGGTAATCTTCTATCTGCATTCTCCAATACCCAAAATCTGTGCCGTCAAACTTCTCGATTCCGGATACCTTTCCTTCTTCTCCGGTCATTGCTCCCACTCGAACCTATGCTCTGATACCAGTTGTTAGGAATAAAAACAATATTCCTAGAACTTGTGAGATGCAAAATGGAGAAGAACACACAAAAGAAAAAAAAAATTCACACGACACAAAATTTACGTGGTTCACCACTTGGGCTACGTCCACAGAGTTGCAGCGATCTTTCACTATAAAATAGGGAGATTACAAAGGTGGCATGAAAACACTCTCACAAACCCAAACCCCAAATACACCCAATAAGCTCTTTGTACTAAAGAATAATAACAGAGAAATATTCTCTCTATTCTTTCTCTCACGCAGCACTTACAGAAGGACAACACTAAAAATATCTTCTTTGTTCCTTCTGCTGCTCCTTATTCTTCTCACGTACAAAGCTTATATTTATAATAGGCTTAATATCAACTTCAATAAAAGCCAGCCGATAGTGCACACACAATTTCAACATTGTCAGCACAATCTTTGGCCAAATCTACAAGTAGCCAACTTGTATGACCTTTGGAGATTCATGGGTTATCATCCCATGTGATTCACACACATAGGCTTGACTATTCAGTGTTTTCTTCATTCATTTTATAGAGAAGTTGCCGTGACAATTTCTCTCTTCTCTTGCACATGTTGCAGCCGTAATGACTCATCAATTTGTCCCCCCACACCTTTGACTAAGGTGAGAACCATTTGTTGAAGTAGCCGACATGTAAGACATAAGAGTTGCAATCCCATATGCCTCCACCTACTTGCATGTTTTCTTCTTTCTTCATAAGCCACAATTGTTGACTAAGGGAAATAATCCCATGTTATGCACCATTTGTATCTTCTACGGTGAGAAGCAATTTCTTCTTTCTTCATAAGCCACAATTGTTGACTAAAGGAAATAATCTCATGTTATGCACCATTTATGTATTGCACTAGTGCTCCACATAACTAACATTTGCCTTATGCACGGAAAGGGATTGGAGTAAGTGGAAGTTGGGTTGGAATCTTAGCCTCCTTGCAGCAGCTTATTCGGTATTACTTTCATCCTCAATTTTTACTCCTTTTCACTCACAACGATTTCTTTAATTTATCCTTATTTACAAAACTAAGAGAAATATATAAACCGATTGGCATCTCTCTAAATTGTTAAAGACTCCAAATTGATATTTGGAAATCTTTTATTTCATTGCTATCCACCTAAATTTAGAAGAATCTTTGACATTTTGGTGATGGAAGCTTTGTTTGGCTTGTTAACTTGTAGGGCATTGTGTGTTCTGGTCTGGTGGTGACTTTACTTGCTTGGTGTATACGAGTAAGAGGTCCAATGTTTGTGTCAATCTTTAATCCTCTCTCGCTCGTAATCGTTGCCCTCGCAGGGTCTTTGGTATTGGAGGAAGTGCTGCACCTAGGAAGGTATTAATTTCCCAACTACTTCCTAAATACATCCAAACTAGAAATTACTAACAAAAAAATTCCTAATTTTCTTTTAAAAAGGATTGTATAATTCCCTCTAGGGTTATTAAATCATAAACTTTTAATTGTTTCAATTAATCTCTAATAGTACCATGGTCATCCACGGTATAGCCAATATAAATCTAGCTGTTACTAATTCGAATTTTCTTTCGCATTCAATTTCAATCCAATAAGTTAAGTGGATAGGTTTATGGAATTCCACTAAATTTGCTTATTAATATAAAAAGGATTAATTGATTATCCCGAAAATATGAGCATCCTATAACCTAAAGTATATACAGATTGCTTAAGTTCTAAAGTTATCATTCAGTTATTTCTTTTTTCTGTTTCCTTTTTTCTTTTTGGTTGAGAAATTACAAAATGCCTCCCAAAGTTTAGGGGAACGAATCATTTCTATTTGAAATGAAATGGAGAATGTGGCAGGGATTGGAAGGTTGTAATAAATTTTACAATTATTAGTAATTGTCAAGATAGTGATAGCACCAAGATAGAGCTAGTGGCTCAGCCAAGATGTCTTATTACAAGGAGCTTGAGGAGATTTTGAGGGAGAGTAAGGATGTACAGTGCAAGAGCCCCACTCCGCCTAAGGTTGATACCTATATGCAATTCTCCGATAAAGGTATTGCTTTTTTGAGCTTCGTTTTCAGTTGTTTTTGGCAGAATTTGAAGTGGGTACGAACCAAAATTTCATTTTTTGTAAAGATATTTGCTTTGCATAGTTGTTTCTGGATGTGGGTTTTATTGGGTAATGCTTAATTTCTGTTATCTGGGTGTATAAGATACGATATCCTGATGCTTATGTTTAGCTTTACAATAGCTGTTGTGTTACTTGAGATTGCCATGTGTAGTGCTTCCTGTCTTTATGGATTGTTATGGGGTCCATTTGAGAATGCGTAGAATATATGAAAACTTTTGAGTATTAAAAACTTTTTTTAATACTCAAGTAATTCGAGATAACCAATTGCTAAAGAATATCTAGGTGAAAGGAGATTAGGGTCCATTTGAGAATGCGTAGAATCCCAACGTGTATTGCTAAAAGCGTATTTTAGAACTGGATATAGGAGCTCCAATCTTAAACCACACGTTTTCAAAGCAAAAAGTTTTGCCTTCCACGTGTTTTGGTTCTTACCAAATACAAAAGTAAGAAAGTGCAGTTGGGCACTATGCTTTTTGACTCTCATTGAGTTGCCAAACGGACACTAAATCTCAAGGGATTGAATTAATGCCCCCTTGATGGGATAACATAGGAGTATCGCTTGAGCTAAAAGTTCAGTGGTCTTCTCCTCCCATTTTATTTCCTTTTTATTTCAAACATATCATACCCCGGTTTACAAAGCTCTTTAAGCAGTCATTTCATATATTAAAATTTTCCTTGCATCTTGTCTTATTTTTTGTGTGTTTGTAGGGTCTGAATGAGGCGATGGCGATGAGCCAGAGGTGCATTTCTATTGAGGAGGATCTCGCCACCCTTCGAGCCAAGTCGATTGCGGACGAGGCAGAAACGAAAAATTCGAAGAAGGCGGATGCTGAGCTAACTAGAGATAGGAAGGAGGCACTGCTCGAGCTGGAAAAGGTGAAGGCAAAGCTCAAAATGCGAGACGGCGACGTCAAGGTGGCGGTGGACGCTAAGGACAAGGCCATCGGTGATCTGCAACACCTGGTTGGTCAAATTTAAGGAGCCAAGGCGGCTACAATATCAAAGTTCAGGTCATCCGAAGCTTTCGAAGATATCAATACGCGCTACTTCCTTTCTAGCTTCAAGGCTTTCAAGAAGCAGGCTGTCGAACGCTTCCCTAACTTAGACTTCTCCGCTTTCCAGCCCTATGATGACGAAGACTCTGTTGTGGATGGTGGTCAGGACGATCAAGCAAGTGATGATGACGTTTCGTCGAAGTAGGAGTTTGTTTTTATTTTAGTATGTATCCAAGTTTCATTTTGAATAGTACATTTTTGTGAATGTCTAAGTTCCTTGAACAATTCTTTTTTTTTTATGGGTGCCCATGTTTTGGGGCATGTTAAACAATTTCTTCTTTTAACAGTTTAGTTTATTAGTGCATGTGTTTGTTTAAGTTTATATGTGTTTGTGGCGTTTCTGAATCCTAGGCGTCATGTATGGTTCTTTGTTTGGAAGATCCTAGTTCAACTTTGAGATAGTATTGGGTGTTTTAACTTATGGTTAGATTTTTAAGTTGATAGATAGCTAGAATTTTTTGATAAAAAAATCGTGTTTGGACAGTTCAATTTTTCAGTTGAGAGTTCAAGTTAAACGATCATGTTTGGACGATAAGGTTCAATTTCTTAAAAGTTCGAGTTAAAAGATTGGGTTAGGACGGATCAGTTTAACTAGGTTTTGAAAGATCGTGTTTGGACGATACAGTTCAACCCTTAATATTCTTAAGTTAAAAGATCGTGTTGGACGATGTAGTTTAACTTTGGGTTCTTGAAAGATCGTGTTTGGACGATACAGTTCAATTTCTTAAAAATATAAGTTAAAAGATCGTGTTTGGACGAATCAGTTTAACTGGGGTTCGAAAGATCGTGTTTGGACGATACAGTTCAACCCTTAATATTCTTAAGTTAAAAGATTGTGTTGGACGATGCAGTTTAACTTTTAATATTTCTAAGTTAAAAGATCGTGTTAGATGATGCAGTTTAACTTTGCTATTTATTTTTTTTTTTTTTGTGAGAAAGTTATGTGGATGATGCGTTTAAAACTAAGACACATGATTTACCGTGGTTTGACAATAGTGCCTACGTCCACCTTTATTCTGATCTTTTATTGATGGTATTTTCAGTTTACAAGATTTCTTTTTTAGGGATAGTATTTCTTGAGGTTTTAGGCATTCCACGGGTGTGGTAGTCATCATCCGTTAGTATCTTCTAAGTGGTATGTTCCTTGCCTGCGGATTTCAACGACTTTATAGGGTCCTTCCCAGTTCGGACCTAGCTTTCCTTGAGTGGGATCTTTGGTGGCCAAGGTGACTTTTTGTAGGACGAGGTCGCCGATAGAAAATTGCCTTGGCTTGACCTTTGCGTTGTAATGACGGGCTATATTCTCTTGATACCTCTTTATTCTTGTTTTTGCCGTTTCTCAAACTTTGTCAATCAAATCGAGGTTGAGGCGGAATTGTTCTTCATTTTGCTTGTCGTCATATGCTGAAGTTCGGAATGTCGTCAGTCCAATTTCCACGGGGACAACTGCTTCGCTTCCATATGTCATTCGAAATGGAGTTTCTCCTATTGGTATTCTTACTATCGTTCTGAAGGCCCATAGTATGCTTAGGAGTTCTTCTAGCCATAGCCCTTTTGCCCCCTCAAGTCAGGTTTTGATGAGTTTGAGTAAAGATCGATTCATAATCTCGACTTGTCCGTTGGCTTGTGGATGGCCAGGAGATGAATAGTGATTGTGGATGCCTAACTCTTGGGAGAACTGTCTGAATCTTGGGTTGTCGAACTACTTTCCGTTATCAGAGACAAGCACTCATGATATTCTGAATCTGTATATCACAGCCTTCCATACGAAATTCTAGATGTTCTTCTCAGTTATAGTTGCTAGTGGTTTCGCTTTCACCCATTTGGTGAAGTAGTCGATTATGATTACTAGGAATTTGAGCTGACGCCTTCCGATTGGGAATGGTCCTGTGATGTCTAACCCCCATTGCGCGAATGGCCAAGGTGCCATTATTGGCGTGAGTTCTTCTGGTGGTGAGTGAAGTAGGTTGGCGAACCGTTGGAGTGTTGGACGAATGCGTTGGCATCCACTTATATGGATGGCCAATAATAGCCTGCTCTAACGATCTTCTTTGATAAGGATCGTGCTTCTGAGTGGTTTCCGCAAATGCCTTAATGTATTTCTCTTAGGACATATTTGGCTTCGGTTGGCGTTAAGCATCTGAGATAAGGAAGGGAGAAGTTCTTCTTGTATAATATTCCCTGCAACATTACAAACCGTGATGCACGTACCTTTAATCGTCTTGCCTCATGTCGGTCGCTTGGTAATATTCCTCCCTATAGATAGGAAATTATTGGCGCCATCCAGGAAGTTTCAATGTTGATGGGGTTTACCTCGATGGCTTGTAAGCTAGACTGCCTAACAATCTCGATCTTATCGTCCAATTCTGTCGATGAGGCTGTTTTGGCTAATTGGTCCACATCCATGTTTTGTTCTCGGGGTATGCGGTTGAGTTTTACCTCTCGGAATTGGCTAATTTGGTGTCGGACGAGGTTCAAATATTGTTGCATGCATTCTTCCTTAGCTTCTTTGTCTCCGTTAACCTGTCCTACAACGAGTTGGGAATCACTGTGTATATCTAACTTAGTTGCCCCCAGTATTTGAGCCAGCTTTAGTCCGGTCAGCAGGGCTTCATACTCTGCTTCATTATTGGTGATTGTATATTGCAGTCGTATGACTCGTTCGATGATGTCACCTTCGGGGGACTCCAGTATTATGTCGATTCCGCCTGCATTCTTTGTTGACAACCCGTCTATGTGGGTCGTCCATTTCGATGTCTGTTCGTCTTCTTCTTTTGGTTCGTCATCTTTTATGGTGAATTCTGCTATGAAATCATCCAGTGCTTGAGCTTTGATCGCAATTCGTGGTCGATAGTCAATGTCGAATTCGCTAAGTTTGATTGACCATTGTATGAGTCGTTTGGCGGCGTCAGGCTTGTTCATTGCCTTTCGCAGTGGGTGGTTGGTAAGCAGTACTATTGTGTGAGCTTGGAAATATGGCCGAAACTTCCTTGCCGTTGTTACAAGAGCGAATGCTAATTTTTCCATGGGAGAATATCGTTCTTCTACTCCTCTGAAGGCCCGACTGGTGTAATAGACGAGAAGTTGTTGACCTTCTTCCTCTCGCAAAAGCGTTGAACTGATGGCAGTCGGTGAAACGGCCAGGTATAAATAGAGTTCTTCACCTGGTTTGGAGGGGCTTAACAACGGAGGTGTTGCTAAGTACTTTTTAAGTTCTTCGAATGCTTGCTGACATTCATCCATCCACTCAAAAGCCTTCCAGAGTACCTTAAAGAAGGGTAAGCATTTGTCGATTGATCCAGAGACGAAGCGATTGAGTGCCGCAATCCTTCCAGTTAATCCATGTGTTTCTTTGATATTCCTTGGTGGCTACATTTCTAAGATGGCTCTGATTTTTTCTGGGTTGGCTTCGATACCTTTCCGCGAGACCATAAAACCGAGGAATTTACCGGAAGAGACACCGAAAGCACACTTACTTGGATTCAGCTTCATTTGGTACTTGCGTAGTGTGTTGAACATCTCTTCTAAATCTTTTAGGTGGTCGTCCTCTTCTTTGGATTTGACCAGTATGTCGTCAATATAAACTTCGACGGTTTTGCCTATTTGATTGTGGAACATTCGATTCATGAGCCTCTGATAGGTTGCCCCTACGTTCTTTAGTCTAAACGGCATCACCTTGTAGCAGAAGAGTCCTCTGCTGGTGACGAAAGATGTCTTTTCTTGATCTGCCTCATCCATTACTATCTAGTTGTAACCTGAAAAGGCATCCATAAACGTTAGTAATTTATGGCCAGTTGTCGAATCGACTAGCTGGTCTATCCTTGATAAGGGAAAGCTATCCTTAGGGCAAGCTTTATTGAGGTCGGTGAAGTCGATGCACATCCACCATTTCCCTGTGGCCTTTTTAACCATAACCACGTTAGCTAACCAGTCCGGGTAGAAGACTTCCTTGATGAAGTTTGCGGCGAGGAGTTTGTCCACTTCTTCCATGATGGCATTGTTTCTCTCAAGAGCGAAAAATCTTCGTTTCTGTTTAATTGGACGAAGACAAGGGTTAACGTTTAATTTATGAGAGATGATTGAAGGATCGATACCTGGCATGTCTTCGTGGCTCCATGCGAAGACGTCCTTGTTTTTCAAGAAGTGGATCATTGATTCTTTCGTTTGGGGGGATAAGTTTGCTCCGATTCTGGTTGATTTCTTAGGATGTTCATTGTCCAAGACGATCGTGTTCAATTCTTCTAAAGGCTCAACCAGGGTTTTTCATTCATCTATGGTCATCGTCTGATTTTCTCCTTCCGTCCCTAACGAAGAGAGATAACACTCTCTGGCTGCTATTTGGTCTCCTCTGACTTCTCCTACTCCGTGTTCAGTGGGGAACTTGATGAGGAGGTGGTAGGTAGAGGTCACAGCATGTAGTCGGTTGAGCGTAGGTCGTCCGATGATAGTGTTGTAGGCTGAGGGGCAATCGACGACGAGGAAGTCCACTGTTTTGGACACCTGTTTTGGATACGTGCCGATGGTTATGGGTAGAGTGACAATACCGACAAGGCAGATTTTGTCACCTATGAACCCTACTAGCAGCGCTCCTATGGGTCGTAGCTTCTCCTTGTCTAACTTCATTTGCTGGTATGCAGGTAGGTAGAGGATATCTACCGAGCTGTCGTTGTCTATCATCACCCGTTTGGTGGTGAAATCAGCAATGTTCATGGCAATGATGAGTGCATTATCGTGGGGTTGATGAGTTCCTCTAGCGTCTTCTTCACTGAAAGAGATTATTTGGTCGTTCAAACGAATATTTTTGGGAGTTCGTTGGACGACAAATATATTATGTACTTGACGCGCATATGCCTTTCTAGAAGTGCGTGATATTCCTCCAGTTGCGGGACCTCCCACTATGGTTCTGATTTCTCTTGCTGTTCCGGGTTTTGGGTTCTCGGTCCGCTCTTTTGGTCCCTGAGGCTTTGGCGGACGAGCGTTGTCTGGACGACTGACATATTTCTGAAGCTTGCTTTGCCGGATAAGTGTCTCCACTTGCTCTTTTAATGCCACGCAGTCTTCTGTGAGGTGTCCATGATCTCTGTGGAACCTGCAATATAAGTTTTTTGGTCGGCTATTGGGGTCAGAACGGATCTTACCTGGCCATTGAAGGGAAGGATTGTCCTGTATCTGCATGAGAAGTTTGTCGATAGGTGTGTTCAAAGGCGTAAAGCTACTGAATTTTCCGGTTGGGGTGGTTGTCCTTTTGCGCTCTGGTGTCTTAGAGAATTTTAGGACTTTTTGCTTGACAGGTTCCTGCTTACGGTCTTCAACGTCTTTTCGTCTCTATAAAGGACGGTTGTTTAGTGATTCCAGGGCGTCTTCAGCATTCATGTGCTTCTAGGCTTTGTACATAAGCTCTGATAAAGTCTTTGGAGGGTCTTTGTAGAGATCGTAGAGAAAGTCCCCCTTCCGTACTCCTGCCATGAATGCAGTTAGAGTGATGTCTTCCTTTGGGCGGTCAATTTGCATAGCTTCTTTATTGAAACAGTGTACATATGCCCTTAATGACTCCCCTTCCATTTGCTTGACACTGAGTAAGTGGGTGGGAGGTCGTCCTCTCCGTTGGCCACTGATGAAGTGGTCAATGAATGCTCGGCTTAGTTGGACGAATGAGCCGATTGATTCTGATTCAAGCTTATTGAACCATACTCTCGCAGACCCCCTTAGGCCCATAGGGAATGCTCGGCACATTATCTCTTCGGGGATAGCTTGCAGTTACATAATTGTTTTGAATGCCTCCAGGTAGTCAAACGGATCCTTAGTTCCGTTGAAGTTCTCCAATGGTGGTACTTTGAATCTGGGTGGAAGCGGGAAGTTAGCGATACTAGGAATGAACGGTGAATCAACCCGGTGTACGAGGTTATCCAGGTTGCGGGCAGCCTTCTCTTTCAGGCTATTCCTCATGTCACCCATTTGCTTCCTCATTTCGTGTAGTTTTTCTTCTAGTCGAGCGGTTTTGTCGTCCGGCTCTTTGGACGATCGAGCCGAACGATCAGGCTGTCTGGACGATCGAGCCTCGCGATCGGGTTGTTTGGACGATCGAGCCGTCCTATCTGTCCTCTGACGGCTGGGAGAGGCGGAGCTACCTGCACTCTCTTCCTTATGCCTGCTAGGGGGTAGAGTTTTCTCAGCCTCGTCATTTTCGCGGTGGGTTACCTACCGGTTGTCAGCTTCTTGATCGTCATCCTGCTTTCCCTTTGTGGAGGGTGTTGGTTGTCGTGGGGGGTTGGTGGCCCCTTCTTGATTGCGTGCTACAACTCTTTGTTTTGTCGAGTCGTTTCCCAAGCAAGGTCCTAGATGCTGGTTGCAATAATCTGCATCTGCCTTTCAATCGAGGTCATGGGAGGATCAGCACTGCTTCCATCATTGTGGACTCCTTCCATAACTGGGATTAATTCGTGTACGGCCCTTTTTGCTCTAAGAACGACAATGGCTTTACCAAGTCGTTCCCACAAACGGCGCCAACTGATAATGCCAAAAATCAATGGGCACGGACACGTCTTAATCTTGACAGACGGAGCCTACGTTGATAGACGAATGGACCTGCAAAAAAGAGAAACAGTGAAGGAGTGCACCGGCGGTGGATCGGTGGGGAAGTGTCCGATGCTTAAGTTAAATTACTGTAATCTGAGTAGCAATGCAAGTGAGAAGAATATTGAGGTGAGAAAAAGATATATAGTGTACCTCGAATTAGGAAGTTCTTCGCTTTATATAGGAGGCTCCATGCCTCTTAGCCGTTTGTTGGTATATAATGGGTCTTTTTGCCTTGATTTGTAACTATTGATTGGGTATCATTGGTTATGTATTCAAATCTTCTGTTTTAGGCATGTGTCTGTGACAAGGTCAAACACATAGGTTTTTGACTCCCTACAGCTAGATTTTTAATAAGGTCGTCTATGCCGTAACTGTCGTCATTAGGGTGCGATTTGGTCCGTATAAATTTCTAAAAATCTTCAAACAAGATTTCGAAAAATCGAAATCGATATTAGTTCTTTGGTATGTTGTTAATATTGAATAGATGTTAATTTAGATTGTATAAACTTAATTTTGTTTATGCTTTGAGCCTTATGGTGATAATTATGGTCTTGTTTGCTAGCTGTTGACTTCTTGTATTTTTGGTAATTAATTCAGTATTTTTTATTGAAGCTGTTGACTTCTTATATATTTTCTTCATATAAAATGGTAAGACAGGTCGTCGGGAGATTTATTTTTATCTAAATACAATCACATCCATCACATGGTACAGAAAAAGTCAAATAATTTGTATATTACAATGTGATAGTCATTGTTCTTAAAAACTTACAATATCTTCAAATGACATAGATAATACAACAACCATGGCTAGTGACAACAAGAAACAAGAACAAAAACTGAAACATCAAAGCTAGTAATTAAGAACCAAGAACGACTATGATACCCCGAAGACGATGATGAATTAAACGCTTCCACAGTTGATGCTCTTCATAAAATTGTGGACAAGGCGTGAGAGAATCTGACGCTTGATACGTCCTCTCTTGGGAGGGAGGACTCGCTCTTTGTTGCACCTTTTTGCCTTCACTCTTAACTCTTGTGGTTCGAAGTTGATATTGGCCACTCTCCTTTGATCCATCTTGAAAGATCAAGCTATGCCAAATGTGCGTATGTGAGAAAGAGAGAATGAGAGATAGAGAGAAAGAAGGTGGTTATAGAGCACATATCTCAAAATATGCTTCTCTAATATATATATATATATATATAATATATATAGAGAAAAGCAAGAATAATGAATGTCAATATGATTTGGACTGACAAAAGTAGTATCAACTTTTGTTTTAGAGAAAAAAGTAGTATCAACTTGGAACTTGGACGTGTTTAACAATCCTCATTATGGACAAGAAAAGAAAATATGAATACTTTTGGGAAGCATAAAGGAAGTTGCATGGAAGCCTCTCAAAGGTCTATCTGATGCAGTTTAAGAGTTCAAAAGTCCTAAGATGGTAAAATCCATTAATTATATTAAGTAGGGAAGAAAGACTACTACATATACAAGATCTGATTGAGTATCGATTTATTTAATGAAAAATTAAATAGAGAAAGTAGGATAGGAAAAGTAAACAGACCGGGTAATGTGATGTCCTTGTTTGTCACATATGTGGAATTTTTCATTTTCAACCAATCTCAAGAATTAGAAAACATTTGCGTTTACATTAGGAAACATTACTCCAATGTTTACATGTAAGATTCATGCTCTGATAGGCAGAAACAGAATATTGAGAGAATCAAGAAAGCAAGAGATTTAAGATTTCAAAATCTATTCATCGATTGGTTGGAACAAGATATATGGGACCGTGACATCTTAAATAACTTGATTAATAACTAATAAAGTAAGAAATAAATATAATTCAAGTTATATGAGTCAGGTTTAAATTAAATTTTATATAACTCTATGTGATATACACGTTCTATAATTTTTAATGATAGAATTTATCTTCAAACTAGTTTTGAAGAATTTTCTTCCAACCCACTATATATGTGACGACTTAAATGACTATTCATGTGTATTGTTAGTCAGAAAACATATTTAATGGGTCATGTGACTTGTTTAAATTATATAGATAGATAATCTTATGAATCGTCACATAATGAGTTAGAGATGAATCCTCCAAACCCCATAATGAGGGGCCTTTGCCTCCCACCAATTCCTTGATTCAAGGGGATTTTGTCTTCTACATTTCTTGTATAAATAGGCACTCTCTTTTGCAATTGTAACTCACTCAACAACAACATAGAAATTGTAAGGAAATAAATATATACAAGATGTAGTCTTTTAAAATTTTCTCCAGGGATTTAGGCTTTCATAGTCGAACCATTAACACTTTATTTTCTCTTTCTCCTTTATCTCATTTTTACTATCTCTACTCTTCTATATTTTTGACAAAACTTGATCGATAAACATGTTAATCATGACAGTCCTTCGGTTTCAAGCCTGGGATTCGAGAATTTTCATTTCAAAGTAACTTGTGATTGTGGATATGTGAAGGGCATGAAAATAAAAAATAGAAAATAAAAAATCGTAAAAGATGTTGAAGATTAGGGCACAATTATTGTACTCCTGTTTACTAGTAATTCCAATTGAAAATTCTCTTCATATGTTTTGTTTCTACTGGAGCTAATTACTGAATTACATGTTGTATTGCACTACTCTGGTGTTTTCTATATCAATTTATCAAAGCTCAAATCAAGAATCTTTAGCAATGGTCAGTGTGTGTCCCACTTGCATCAATTTCCATGCAAGAGCTAGCACCATCACACCTCACCTCAAATCAGCTCTAGATGGACTCAGTTGAAATTCGTGGATGCTCAAGGTGCTGAGGTTGAATATTTAGTCTGTAACATGATCCCAATTCTTAACTTTTTCCCATCAAATTTGTCCAAGAATCTCTCCGCATCCCGAAAACACTAACAAGTACCATAATGCCATTATCAAAAAAAGTACCATAATGCCTATTAGCATTTGGCCTAATGGTGCAACCCGTCTCCCTTGATTTTCACCCCTAATAGGTGTTGGTTCGAATCCCCAATTATACATTTGGTGTAGTGTGTGCGAATATGTTTCTATCGTCAACTCAAAAAATAAAAAAATTGCCATAATAGAAAGGAAAAAGTTGAAGTTACCAAATTTGTCAGCCAAAAATTCACACCACGGTGTTTTGTTTTTTGTGTTGTGTGGGTACGTCTAAGTGAGATGCATCTGAATGTGTCTTAAATTTTCGATGAAAAAGTATGTCCCTGTAAATTATTTATACTTTGTTTTCCAACGTGAAAACATGACTTCAATTACAGCCAACGTTTTCCTACTAAAAACTAAGAAATACAATTTCAACATAAATTCAAACACTTGATAACAACTCCTAATAATTCTCCTAAATATTATAGATATGATACTACATCCCCCACAAGACTCAGGACTGTTTGGGGTTTAGATTTGGCAAAGTGACCAAATCGTTTGGAGAGATTTGGTAAACACTAATATCGTGTTTCTCACAAAAGATTTCTAGGTGGAATAAAAAAAGAAGTTAAAATCGTATTTCTAAAACATAATTTTAAGTATTCAAATCGTGTTTTAAAAACACGAATTTAAAGGAAGACTATTCTCTCAAATTATTACAAAACAATATTATTTCAAATAATTAATATTAAAAGAGTATTATTTTACAATTTCCTTTCAATATTATTATTACTAACTATTAACTATGGCATGGATGTAATACTTCGTATCTAGGGAATGAGACCCCATGCAATATCTTTTATGTGATCAAGGTTGAAAGTTATAAACTATCAACTTTAAGCATTCAATTTAAAAAAATAAAAAAAAATAAAAATTAACCAATTTAAAATTTGAAATTTTTTAAACATGCAATACCCTCATTCCCGTTTCTAGTAACTCGGCCGACATTCCCAACGCGGAGGACTAAGATTTAATTGTAAGACAGCACGTTGTCCAGAAGAAATGCGAAAGTAAACGACCATCACAAACTAGTTTCCAAAGAAGTCAATTTGTAAAAGGCATCCGACGCACGTGCATCTCTCTATGACTTCGGCATTTGGGCCTTGGGAAAGTTCTCAATGAGACAAGTGAATTACAGTAGGACTTATCATAAGAAGAATTAGTTTAAGTCAACAGGCAAACTGCACGGCTATCCTCTAGAACAAGGTGTCCCACACGTTTTTGCTTACGATCAGGAAAATGCAGCTCATCAAGGCGTCATTTTAGTTTATCAAATAAGCGGCTCCATGTGGCCTTGATCCAATTTAATTTTTATTTCTTATTTATTCTCAAAGAATTGTGTTGTTTTTTTACATTAGCGGGTGATTGTTCACGTCATTATATCTTTTATGGAACCCCCATATTTTATCTTTAAGTAAGTATCCCCTCGTTCATTTGTAAGTGATTTTTTTGGTTAGTTTTTTCTATGGTTTTAAGTCTCATTTGTATAGAGTCATGAGAGAGAAAGAGACATAAGTTGTTCATTTTACATGGAAATTAGAGTGCTTCTTTTGAGTATGGTTAATCATTATATTTTGGGAGATAGACGTTCATAAAACTCAAAGCACCACTCATATAGTATGAGACGAAATTTGTCTTAAATGGATAGTGTCAAACACTAGTCTTAATCTGCATGCATTCATCCGAGTTCATTTATTTATTAAACAATTTAATTTCTGTTTGTTGTTCATGTTTACGGAATCTATCACAATTCACAAAAATAAATTTGGTTAAGCAATATAGCCAACAAATTACTCCAACCCGATCACCCAACCCAACCCGTTTGGGTTTGGTTTGGTGCTAGCCAAGTTAGATTTGAGCTCTTAAGATGCCAAACTATAGGGTTGACAAAATCTTGTACCCTTGCCATGCAATTTCCTATCTTTTCCACGATGAAAATTGTCAAAACACCGCTTTCCTTAACAATTTAACATGTCTATTAATTCAAACCATTCTTCACTCATGGGTTGTTACCTCCCCCGCCTATATATAGAGGCATATTTTTCAGATGCTCCATAACCACTCTCTCTCTCTTTCTCTTATAAACATTAATTAACACACCCTGATATTTTAAGATGGATCAAAGAAGAGTTGCGAACAACATCTTCCAATCTCAAGAGCTAAAAGTGATGGCCAAAAAGTGCAACAAAGAACTAGTCCTCCCTCCCAAGAGAGGATGTATCAAGCGTCGGATTTTCTCATGCTATATCCACAAGTTCATCATGAAGATTACTCGTGGAATCGTTTAATTCCAAAAGCTCGCTATGCCAATCTATCTTATTAACTTCAATATTAGTATATTAATGTTATATTCCTTCTCTTGCTCTTGTTTATATTGTCACCAGACATTATTGCTGTATTTTTCCATTTGAAGATATTGCTAGCTAGTGTCAAATATGTAAAGAAACCTATGATTGTAATTAATAATAGTAAATTCTAAGACCCCTTTCCAATTTTCCTTCTCTTGGTACTGCAGTATTCAAGCCAATGTCAACAATTAATAGTTTAATACCCCACTGAATGTTATGAGTTGAACCACCTACCTTTTGAATTTAATCATCCTTGGGATCTTAAATTAATTCCTTTTCATGTCACATGCATATCTTTTTTTTTGATAAGTTTCACAAGCATATCTTTTGTTGACTCCATTGATTCATCTCATCAGGTCTTAGCCAAAGGTGTCAAAAACACTGCCGGAATATGACCCCTTTACCAAATAAATGTCAAACTTTAGGAAAAGAAGAGGAATTGAATATTTAAGGTGAAACAAAACAAAAATATAAATGTTTGTAGTCAACCAAAGTCTATATATGTTTCTTTTCCAACAAATCATAATCTTATCATCTAAAATCAGGACCTTTGAAAATCTGATGGGTAGCTCAACTAGTCCTGTCTTAGGTGTGCTCTCCAATAGTCACTAGTTCGAGTTTCCTCAGGACCACCTACCCAAGGCAAACCCTTGCGCCTATCGTGGTATACGTGCTAGTAGAGTGTTGCGTGTCCCTTTGGAATTAGTCAAAATGTGCATATTTACGGAACACTGGCCCAGATACACTCATGGTTAAAAATAAATAAAATCAGGACCTTTGGAAAAAGTCCAACAACTCACTTTACCTTTCCAGAACTAAAATTTCTGAAAATAGTGGGAGCCCAGGGAAATGAATTGATGTGAGCAGAAAAATAGGTTAAGTCTCAGGAAACTCTGAGACTTCAATTCTTGAATTTCAAGAGAAACTTCACAAGTTTTTGGGTTTGTCTTATACTTTAATTTCATAAATAAACCATTTGTATACATCAAAGAAACTCTCTCCAAAAGTACTGGTTAATTTCACAATT
This sequence comes from Fagus sylvatica, assembly GCA_907173295.1. Classification (NCBI taxonomy): domain Eukaryota; kingdom Viridiplantae; phylum Streptophyta; class Magnoliopsida; order Fagales; family Fagaceae; genus Fagus; species Fagus sylvatica. The sequence goes on along the minus strand of OU015768.1, from coordinate 16,157,881 downwards.
CACATTAGAAAAAGGTCACCTGATCATAAGTGCGTGGGACTCCTTGTCTACTTCAATAAGGCCATATTTCTTGACAACAAAGGCAAGTCAAGTAGGACCTTGCTACGTACAAGGAGCATAATAATATATAAGTTGTGTCCTACATGGTTTTGTCAAGTGATGTTCTTGTAAAAAATTGAAAACAAAAGAAGAAATAACCACATATATACCTTTTTAGTTATTATTATTCAAGTGCATGAGGAGGAAACCCAAATTTAGAATTCTGAGAACATATTTAAAAAACGATAGCCCAACAAGCTCTAAGACTTTTAGATATTTTTTCAATCAAATATTTGGAAATCTAATGGCCAAAATTACAAACTTTCCCCTTACGTCATGAAATAACATTTTTGCTCTTAGTTGAGGTTAACTGAAGGTTGTGAAATAGGGCGTTTACAGAGTCACATAATGTAATCTCGAAGTGTACATCCCAACTTTTATTAAAATAATAGAATAAAATGAATCTTTATTTTTTAAATTTATAGAAAACCTTGGTAGGATCATTTTAATTGAGGTACTAATTTTTTATACTTTTTGAAAATTTGGCTAGTGCATCACTTGACATAAGGGAAAAAATAAATAAATAAAAAATAATAATAATAAAAGAAGAAGAGGACATACACTTGGTGTAACCATAGTATTCAGGACACACATTTTATTATATATTGATTGATAATTTATGGTCAAGATATATATAATACATAATTTTATTTTGAATCTTTTGGTGACAGTAACTAAATGACTGATTATTATACAATTTAATAATTCTCATGCAATATACCAAAGGTCTTATAACTTCACATGAAATGATTTTTTGTTATTCAGATACGCTTTAATTAAACTTATGTGAATTTTTGTTACTTTCATTTAATAGACTTATTATTCTCGATTCAAAAGTTCATTACGTTTACTTGAAAAATTATTAAATTTTAGGTTTTAATTTGAAACTACCCCAAACTATAAGGGAGTAATGTAATTTATTCAAATATTTAATTAAGGGTAGTCACTTGGCCGTTGGCAAAAGGAGAGTGTTGTTCTTGACACACAGAAAAATAATCACTTGGCACAAGAAGAGCGTCGCAACTTGATGCAAAGAGAAATAGTCACTTGATACAATACATTTAATATATTATAGTCATATGATAGGATTTTACTTAAGCCAATTTACTAATGTTTTACGTGTTCATGGCTATTTTGATATATATAGTGGAATCTTCATATAAAGTTGTATCTTATATATAGGCCTGAAAACAAAGCTTTCTGAAAAGGTATATGGTTGGCATTCGTAATCTGGGCTGCTAATCAAGAAGCCCACAATTTTGTTTGTTGGGCTGATACTTTTGGTAACTGAGTGGAGCCCATACCCATCTTATACATTCTCCGATTCAGCTGTCTAGGCAGCGATGGTGGATGGGCCTTCCCTCCTTCCCTCATTTGGGCAATAAAAGTTTATATTTCTCAGAAAAATAGAGGGAAAAAGAAGAAGAAAAAAGTTGGGTCTGGATGCAGACACAACTGAACACATCTAAAGTTTGATCGATATGAATCGTTCATTATTCATGGTTTTCCTTATGAACCCATAGCTGTAATATTAAATTAGAGGTTAAAATATTGTTTTGCGTTCGTAAACTATTTATGAGTTTCGTTTTTTGTCCTTGAACTTTGATAAGTTTGTTAGTCCCTAAACTTTGCAAAAGTTCATTTTTATTCATTTTTACACATGAATTTTATCCTTGGACTTTTTTTATAAAATGACGAAATTCATATGTAAAAATGAATTTTTTTCAAAATTCAGGGTCGAAAAATGCATTTTTCAAAGTTCAAGGACGAAAAACGAAACTCATATATGATTTAGGAACGAAAACAATATTTAGGCCTAAATTATATGCTGCTGCATTTTCTGGGTTCACAAGAGCAAGAGCTGAATAAACATTAATTGTTGCGCATGGAAGTTTTTGCTTTGCATTGGCGCTAAATATTCTCCAGTCTTTTGAGGCAAGTTTTTGGCTAAGAAGTTGAGTGCACCAAAATAATAGTCCGTTTTCGCAACAAAAATAAAATAAAATAAAAAGAAAAGAAGAAAAAAGTATATTTTAAAGTTATTTTCTTAAACAACACTGTTTGAAACCTTTTTGAAAAAAGTGTCTCTTTTGAATGTAAGAGACGAATCTATCTAAACCAAAAAAGAAATGAAAAACAATGCTCTTCTTCTTCTTCTTTTACTTATTTATTTATTTAAATGTACGTATTTGTATGCATGGTTGTATGTTGAAGTTCATAACTTTTGGTTTTGCCTGTGTGCTTAGTGTAGATCAGTGTGTTTGCAGTGTGTGCCATTGAGTGGACGTGTGTTCCTTTGTGAAGCACAATTAAACATTGCCACTTCAATTAAAATGACACATCACTTCCCAGTCAGATCAGGCAAACAAAACTAACGGAAATGCATATTTTTTCCATCAACTCCTCTTTCCTTTCTCTTTCCAAAATTATTCACAAATCACAACCTTTCTTTTTATCACAGCGCTGCCGTACCTTCACCCAAGGGTGGATCCAAGAATTTCATTCAGGGTGGGCACCTTTTGTCTTTTGATTTCAAACTTTAATACATATAATACAAAAAAAAGGCCAGAAGCCGAAATACATTGTTTATATAAACAAAAAGTAACAAACAAGAGGCTTATCATAGATATAAATTTCAAACTAACCCATCATAAATTATAAATTCAACATTTTAAAATTTTTTTATATGTCACAAATACAATTCACAAATCACAAACGACAAAAGCTACATTAGTCCACACTCCACTACACTACACAATGATAAAAAAGAAAAAAGATATTCACCCAATCACTGACCAATCCGGTTCTCCTTAAAAATAAAAAAAAAAAAAAAAAAAAGGAAAAGAGAGCAGTCTGGGGACCACTTCACATAGTCACTCGGACCACTCACCAAGACTGTCTGAGAAAGACAGAAAGTGCAAAGGCATTAAGGCATAAAGCCAAAATTTCAAAGTTAAATAAGTTAAACAGCACAGCACATCAAACAAAGGGATAAAGACAAAATTTCAAAGTTAAATACTTAAATGACTAAATGAGAGAGTCAGTCACGGTCAGAGAGAGCAAAGGAGAAAGAGAAAGAGAGAGAGAGAGAGCGAAATACCAGTTGGCTTCGCCGCTTCGGGTCTAGGCATCTAGGAATGAGATCGGTGGCCGTGGAGCTGGCGGATCTGGGCCGTTCCGTTGCTGTGATCAAGCTAGCTGTTGGCGGAGCTGGCGGATCTACTTCAACTCTCTCTCTCTCTCTCTCTCTCTCTCTCTCTCTCTCTCTCTCTCATGGTAATCGGTAAGTCAGTAGGCAACGGGGTAAGCGGCAGGAGAGTGATTAAAGTTAGGGTTTAAAAAAATAATAATAATAATAATAGAAATGATTTATTTGGGCAGATTTGTTGTTGTAATTTTATTTTTGGGCTTTTGAGGATATTATTGGGCTTTTTTTCTTGTGTTATTTGGATTTTCTTTGTGTTATTTGGGTTTTTTTGTATTATTTGGTTATTTGTTATATGTGGTGAATTCTGTAATTTTGAATTGTTGTTGTAATTTTGATAGATTTATATATAAGTTTTGGCCTTAATTTTTTTTGCTGTAACGAAAATGAGAATTTAAAACAAAAATGAGGGTGGACACTTTAGCAAATCTATATTTTTTGAATTTATATATACCTACTAAATTTTTTTTTTTTTTTTTTTTTAATTTCAGGGTGGGCACGTGCCCACCCTGGTCACACACTGGAGCCGCCGGTACCTTCACCGGCCTCCACCACCACCAGAAATTTTCACCATCTTCCCCACATCCCCATCCCATGAAGTCTGAAGTGCTTCGTTCAACCCAAGAATACTCTCTCTCTCTCTCAAACCATTCTTTGGGATTTATTAGATCTCTGAATCAAAGTGAGTCACTTTTTTCTTTTTCTTTTTTGAATTTTTAATATAATATTGAGGATTTGGCAAAGCTTGGTACTTTCTGTTTGGTTGCCCCAAAAACAAAATTCTGGGAAATCATGAAGCTTTTTAAATTTCAATTCCAAACCCAGTTATAATATTATGTGGGTCACTTCTGTTTTTTGGGTTAGCTTCATAGATTCATATGCTATAAACCTGTATACCCATCTTCCAAAATCTGCTTAATTCAGTTTCTTTCAGCCATTTCTTTAAATACATGAATTTATATTTTATCATTTTTGAGATTGGTTGTAATGAGGGGTGCACAATGGTTTTCTGGTAGTGGATGAAGATGAACACTTTTCTATTGGTGATGAGGAATTGAGGATGGGTAGATCTAGTAAACAAGTTGAAATAGAAGGGATGAGCATAGAAAACTTTTATTGGGAGGTGGGGTCGTTTGAGATGGGTTTTCATGGGATGGGGATGTGGGCAAGGAGGTGAAAAATTCTGGTGGTGGTGGAGGCAGGTGAAGCTACTGTGGCTGTGATCAAGATGAAAAGGTTGTAATTTGTTAAATGATTTAGGAGAGAGAAAGGAAAGAGGAGTTGACCCAAAAAAAGAAGAAGAGACTTTTCTGTTAGTTTTGTTTGCTTGGATCTGACTTGGAAGTGATGTGTCATTTTAATTGATGTGGCAACATCTAATTGGGCTAGCTAATTTACATTACAGTGATGGTCTCTAACTCAATTGTAGCTTATATGCTCCCGTATGCGTGTGATGGATGATTGTTGTGCTTCATACAAATGTAACAAATCACTTGCAAAAGAATAATTCAAGAAGGGAATGTCTCATGGTTACTTATATGTTTCATTTCAATGACTGTCTGATAAGTTTCAAGTGGAACAATATTTTTTTATAATTGTCACATCAATAGAGTGGGATTAGCATGATCCACACCATTAATCTCATCTCTTCCATAAATGAGATTAAATTTTTTTTTTTTTTAAAATAAGTTTCAAAAAGTATTGTTTAACAAAGTAACTTTTCAAAACAACTCAAAATGTATAGAATGTCATTTTCATAATATTAGTCACTAATGTTACATTTTCATAATATCTTTCATAACTGTTGATAGTATATATTAGTCTTATCAGAGCATCATCATCACTCACTACAAAAAAATCAGCATATAGAGACGGTTTTGAAAAGCTCAAAACCACCTCAATAGACTATCAAACCACCTCAATAGACATGAATGCTCTATAGAGGCGGTTTTCAAACCACCTCTAAAAATTTCAAAAGTGTCTTTGTAAGTACTGCCTCAATAGACATAAATGCTCTATAGAGACGGTTTTGAAAACCGCCTCTATAGAAAAACCTATAAAGGCGGTTTTAAAACTGCCTCTAGAGATCATCTGTAACCACCTTTATAAGTAATATGGTCTATAGATGCAGTTTTCAAACCGCCTCTAATAAGTTTTAAAATCGCCCTAGATAACCGCCTCTATAGATAAAATAATTTTTTTTAAATCTATTTTTGAAAGTTGTCTATTGAGGTGGTTTGAAAACCGCCTCTATAGATCTTTTTTTTTTTTTTTTTTTTTTTTTTAATTTGCTTTTGCACTGATTTGATTCTCCTAATACACGATACAAAATTCTAAACTAGAATAGAACAAATATCTATAATACCATCATCATATATGAATAACACAAATAAGGTATTGTCTAAAGAGTCTTCAAAACAATGGACAAACTAAGACAATATTACAATATTAAAAGTTTCAAATTGTTTGATAATTTCAGTACAACACTTCACTTGAACATAAATGTTTCAAAAAACGAATTAGTACAACTGATTGATGAGATGCAACAGATGATCTTTGGCCAATTGGAGATTGTTGATCCGGAACACCAACATTGCCCTACATACAAATTAAGAGAGTTTATAAGTTCCTATAATAGTTAAAAAGAACAACACAATGAAATGGACCTATCAATTGAAATTCAAACACATTTAAAGTCAGGTAATCTTAAATATTTAAACTTACCGGAGTAATTACTATGCTATAACGTGACCAAATAATTTCGATGCAAGTAACAGCTGCGCAACAGATAGTAAGAATGAGAAAAATATAAGACTTGTGTAACTAATGTAACTCAATGCATAGCAAAGAATGCTTAAACTACTAATAGAATACTGACTTGATCTTGTATACACTGTAGTGTGTGCATATATGTTTTAGATCATGTGTGTGTATGTGTCTATAAGAGAGGAAGAGAGATATTTACATATGCACATCATGATAATATATAAAAGCATGCGCATTCATAGACATACCTATTTGATGAGGATACGAAAGTTTTTCAGGTGGTTTGGCAAAGTCGACAATATTGGCTATGCTAATGCCCCATTTAAAAGTTGGTGCCCAAAAGTGAACTGCAACAATGGAGCAATTGACAAATGAATTAACATTGGCTATTGGTACATTGAAACCCACATTTCAATTAAAAAAAAAAAGGCTCAAGGGACAATTTAAACAATTCACCTGTCAAACTCATCTTACACAACACACGTACTAAAAACTAATCAAATAGCACTAAAAAGACATTCAACTTTAATTAATCAAATTGCACTAAAAAGACATTCAAATTTTTGAGTAACAGAGTAGTAGATTTTACTATAATAATATAAAGTAACTCTCAAATAAGGAAACTCTGTCCATAGACAAAAAATCACATGGAATAGAAAAATGCTTTGAATCCAAGTACTTTCCTTGCATCATTGCTGATTTACTCAGTACAAATATGGCACTAATGGCACAAAGCCATAATAAGTTTATCTTCAATGAAAATGTAGAGGATTATACCTTTGTACTACTGATAAGAGTGACGAAAATGACAAGCTACATAACATGAAAATGCATTTTTCCAATATATAATGTATGGAACTCCCTGCAAAAGACAAACGTTGAAATCTAAAAATTAAAAATAAATAAAAAAAAAAAAAAAAACTCAAGGACAAGACATTAAAATTTTGTAGAGGTTCCAACTTTCAAATCGCAACAGACATCTCTATTCTCCTAAGTTAACAATATCATGTGTTAGTGTCATAACCCCATTTTTACTCCCGGGATTTTCTCGGGTGTCGACACGAGAAACGAGGCAGCCCGGACCGAGCTAGTCTAACCCGACACGGACCCACCACATCAGAATGACCTCAAGACGAGGTTTGGGGTGCATTTCCCGGAGTTTGACCAAGGTTGACCTAGCTTGACCAAGCTTGACCAGGTTTGACCGAGATGTTGATCGAGTCGAGTCGACCTGACGGGGGCCCACCGCACCAAAAGAACCTCAAAATGGGGTCCGGAGCACATTTCCCAGAGTTCGAAGAGCTTTGACCAAGTTTGACTAAGGTTGACCAAGTTTGACCGAGGTTTGACCGGACCGTTGACCAGACCGAAAGCTGGACCGGGCTGACCACCCCCTGACCAATGTGTAGAGCATGATGAGAGCTTCGATTCGATACTTTACGGGTCAAAAACGGACGAGAAACGAGGGAATTATGGGCAAAACCGTGAAAATCGGTCCAACATTTAGCCAAATTTTGCTAAGTGAGATGGACAAAACAGCCTATTTGAGAGGCAGTATTTACGCGCAGATTCCTTCCGCCTCACAACAACTTGGTCCGTAAGCTGAAACCCTTAAGCAAGAAGGTTACTTCAGCTACAACACGCAACTCCCGGATCGTCAAGAGCTCCTCCGGTCAAGTCGGAATCTTGATCAAAAAATGACCCTTTGGCATAAGGAACATTCCAACGGCCTCTGCTCGCAAGATCATATTTTGCGAACCCAAGTTCGCCTCTGTGCAAGGCCTGTACTTTTAGAAAGTAGGTAGCACAAGCTTTCTGGCAATATAAAGATCACCGAAATCCGACATCGGGAGCTATATCTACCACATGCACGAAAACAGGCCGACGAAATAAGACTATGCTGAAAATTTCAGTCCTCCCCCCTGACGTTACCGCGCTTGCGCATAGAGTCTTCCTGACTTACAACGAGTTGATCCGTAAGCCCCGGTACATTGGAAAGAGGACATGTTCAGACACAACGTGGAACTCTCGAATCGTCAAGATTTTCCCCGATCTAGCCGGAATCTCGATCGGAAAAATGTCCTCCAACGGACCAAAAACACTCCGGTGGCCCCTGTTCGTAGAACCGTATCTCGTGAACCCAAGCTCGGTTTCTCGTAAGTCCAAAACTTTAAGGGAAAGGGTAGCGTAAGCTTTCCGACGGTACCAAGAACGTCGAAAACTGATTTTGGGAGCTAGGTCAAATACGCGCACAAACACAGACAAAAAGCAAGGAAAAATGAGCTGAAGATTTGACGCATTTTTCTCCCGGACAACCGCCTTCGCGCGCAGAGTCTTCCTGACTCACAACGAGTTGATCCACGAGCCCGGGTGCGTTGGAAAGATGACGAATCCAGCTACGACGTGCAACTCTCGGTTCACCAGTGGCTTCCCTCGTTTGATCGGAATCTTCGCCGGAAAAACACGCAAAAACAGCTCCGGCACCCCGACTTCTGAGAGTCATAACTCTCCCGTCTGAACTCCGATTTGCACAAACTTTATATTGTTGGAAAGTAGACATCAAGATCTTTCCGACGATATGCTGCATGACCTATTTTGAATACCAAAAGACCTCAAAAATCGGGTCAGAAAACAGCACGCGCGCAAAAATCGAGGAGGATTCGGAAGGGGGGCTGCGTGGCGGATAAGATCGCCACGTGGCAAGTGGTACGACTCGTGCGGCATCATCACGTGCCAAATGGTATGATGCCGCGCGAGGCGTGCCACTCTGCCTATAAAACAGACCCTCCTCCCCTCATTTCCAGCGCGATTTGCTCGGGCTCTAGGCCTTCTTGAACGTAGTTTAGGCAGAAATAGGGGTTTAGGGGTCTACCTTAGGGGGTTTTTGGGTAGTTTTTAGAGTGAGAGACTCCTCTCTAGGTACTCTCTCTCATCTCTTCTCTCTTTTTCTTCCTTTTTAGTGGAGGTGACTAGTGATGATCCCTAAAATGGGAAGGGATTCACAAGGATCCACTTTTGTTTATGCTTTCTAGTCCATTTATTGCTTTATTTATGCTTTCTAGTCCATTTATTGCTTTATTTATGCTTTCTGGTCCATTCATTGCTTTATTTATGCTTTCTAGTCCATTTATTACTTTATTTATGTTCTTCAAGTTCATTTGTCGCTTTATTTACGTTTACTATGTGCTTGTAAATATTGTATTGTGATTATCCCACTTTCCCGTGTTTTTGGTGGATTATATAAGCCCTCTATGAGGCCTTAACAACCATGTTAGCCCACAAGGTATTTGACCCAAGAAACACACCCCCATGTTTAAATACCGCCATTTACCGCTTTATTATGATGTGATTATTTTCTCCCCCTTTTTTCCCTTTATGAAATGGTCGTGATAATCCTGATTGGTCGTAGTGGATTATGTGAGACCTCAAAGAGGCATTAACTATCATGTAATTCCATAGGGCATTAGATCCATAAAAACCCCTTTGCTTTAGATTCATTATTGCTTTTTATTTATCGCTTTCCGCAATGTTTTAAATACATTTATTGCTTTTATTTACATTTACTACGTACTTGTGAATATTACATTGTGATTGTCCTCCTTTCTCGTGTGTTTGGGTATGACACTCCCGAGTGGCTTTGGTGGATTATATAAACCCTCTATGAGGCCTTAACAACCATGTTAGCCCACGAGGTATTTGACCCGAAGAAACACACCCCCATATTTAAATACCATCATTTACCGCTTTATTATGTTGTGATTATTTTCTCTCTCTTTTTCCCCTTTGTGAAATGAGTGTGATAATCCCGATTGGTCGTGGTGGATTATATAAGACCTCAACGAGGCATTAACCACTATATAATTCCATAAGGCATTGGACCCACGAAAATCCCTTGCTTTAAATTCCGTCATCGCTTTAAATACATTTATCGCTTTCCGTCGTGCTTTAAATTTATTTATTGCCATTATTTCTTTATTTACTACGTTGTAAATATTGTTTACCCATCCCCTTTTTTTTCCCTTAAATTTTGGGCGTGAAAACACCGATCGGTATTGGTGGTTTTAGGTAAGCCTTTCAATAGCACTAAACCCCATGTAAATCCATGAGGCGTTGGACCCGCAAATTGCCAACATATTTTCAAAATGATTTTCACTCATGCAAACCCTATTTGGCATCAAAGGTTTAGATAAGTCTTTCAATAGCACTAACCCTTCGTGTAAGCCCGAAAGGCATTGAAACCCCCTTTTAAAAATGATTTTCACTCATATAAGTCCTATTTGGCATAAAAGGTTTAGATAAGTCTTTCAATAGCACTAATCCTTCGTGTAAGCCCGAAAGGCATTGAAACCCCCTTTTAAAAATGATTTTCACTCATATAAGTCCTATTCGGCCTCCAAGGATTAGGTAAGTCTTTCAATAGCACTTATCCTTCGTGTAAGCCCGAGAGGCGTTGAACCCCTTTTTAAAATTGTTTTACTCATGTAAATCCTAAGGTGATGTCGAGATTCGAGTAAACCTTTCAATAGCATTGAATCCCGACCCCACAAGGTCTTGACCATTTCCCTAAAAATTCTTATGTTGTCATAAATTACACTTTGTCATCGCGATTAAGCGTTATATTTATGTCATCCCATATTTGTCATCCTCATTATGATACATCCATCTCGTGCTAGTGATTTATGTGCTGCGAACATGCCGTGATCACTTACTCGAACCTTTTTTATGATTTATGTACTGCGAACATACCGTGATCATTTGCTCGAACCTTTTTATGATTTATGTGCTGCAAACATGCCGTAATCATTCCATACTCATTCATTCTTGTGATTTATGTGCTGCGAACATGCCGTGATTGCTTGTCTGAATGTTTTACCGTTTTGATGTCATGTTCATTCTAGTAATTTATGTGTTGCGAACATGCCGTGATTACTTGTTTGAATATTTTATTCACTTTCATACTCGTTCTTGTAATTTATGTGCTGCGAACATGCCGTGATTACTTGTTTGAGTGTTTATCGCTTTGATATAAAAATGTGATTAAAATACACTTTGCCATGAAAACTTTAAAAAGAGTAAACATGGTAATGTGGGCGTTATAAACGAAGTTGGTGCAACCCAAGGGCAACGGCTTGCCCTGGCTTTTGGGACACTATGGTATGAGTCCTTTACACGGGGGCGTGGCTGGTACGTGCTTTCGTGTAAGGGATTCTACACGTTCTAACTCCCATAAGATCATGGTCTAAAATTCCCCAAAGTGTGAATTAATCATCCAAAACCCCGCCATTTGACGGACCGCTTTATTCTTGGAAATCAAGGGTAAAGAGATCCCGAATATGGCACAAAAACATTAATTGTTTGTCCCGGTATTAGGTGTTAGGATTTCAAGTATATCCTACCACCGAAGTGCCCGAAAATTTAAAAGATACAAAGATGAGGGACGGTGAAATAAAGAGTCTAATCAAAACCAAATGAAGTCCCGGCATTAGGTGTTAGGATTTCAAGTATATCCTACCACCGAAGTGCCCGGAAATTTAAAAGATACAAAGATGAGGGACGGTGAAATAAAGAGTCTAATCAAAACCAAATGAAGTCAAATTGCATTTGCCATTCTTGGTATATTGCACGACTAAATTTGGGACATTTGTACATAATTAAAACCAACAAACTTAGGCTTAGCAAATAAAAGGGAACACTAGAAAGGAGGTAACCGTTTTCTTAAACGGATGTCGTGGGGTGCCTAACACCTTCCCCACGCATAAGCAAACCCCCGAACCCATCTCTGGTTCAAGACCATTTAGTTTTAAATGTCTAAACAAGATAAAATCTATTAGACATAGGTGCCCAATCACACCTTAAATTTCCCATGATTGGTGGCGACTCCAAACTTGTGCTCACATGCACACACACACACGTGTTCACATACACACACACATAACTCATATCTCGAAACGGAAAAGAGATAGAGAGACCACACACACACGCGCCAAATGGGGGTCGGGATCAAGGAAAAAAGAAAACACTCGCTCCAAGAAGCGAGTAGTATAAGATGATATTTCCGTCGGTGTCGACAGTTAGAAACAAAATAATAATGATAATAATTGAATTGCCTACAATTAACACAACCTTAGAATGGAGTGCCTCTGCCAATTTTTGACCATTGGGGATTTCTAAATAAATCTGCACAATCATTTGACAGAAGATACCATAAATAATTGTGCCAAACAATCACATTATACTGCACACACTCGCACATTTAAAGAAACAATAACGAGATTTAATTGCTTACCAAAAACAGAAAGAAAAGAAAACTAGACTCAATTTAGTGGTAGCAATATGATAAATGGAAACAAGATATGCTTATCTGATTGACTCCTTGAGAAACTAATCAATAATGAAAAAAGAAGTACTAACAATGGTGGGTAACGTTGAATTTTTTTTTTTTAGTTCCTCGCACTTAAAAAGTAGAAACGCTCAGAAAAGACAATTTCATTTTGAAACGTATCAGCAAAAATGAAGTGTACGGAAAATAAACATCCACAAAATCAGTCACAGATCTGCCACCAAAAGTTGAATCCACAATCCATACCAAAAATGACAACAAAGATTCGACAGAGTTTCCTTCAACAATCACATAGATATATAAAAGTAAAAAACCGCTTAAAAATCATAATAAGATTCGGAAAATCAATGGAGAATCAACGCTTCTTTTGTTCACACACAAACAGAGTACTGTTGTATCACACGCAACGAATGAGAACGAAACAATTGGATCCACAAGGCACAAAAGTAAAAAAAAAAAAAAAAATCAAATATCAAACTGAGTTTACTGAAAGCATTGATAAAACATATATAGATATATTCTTAAAACATGGACTATTAAATTTTCATGGCACATTCCCTTACCTCGTACACCGCAGCAGAACCCGAACCAGAGTCTCAAGCAAGCCTGCAGTCTCACCTATTGTCTCCGGATTCTCCTAAACCAAGGGAAATACTAATTACTAATTTTTTCAATACTTAGCTTAAAACTATCCTAAACCCTTTTGCAACCCCAAACAACATGTTGAAGGCATCCAAGGCTAACCAACCTCATAATTATAATACAAAATACAACATACTTCAAGCAATCACACATTGTTTCTAAGGCACTAATGCAAAAACCGTAGTTACATGGCTCATAACTTTCTTTATAATACCAAACAATGAAATCAACGCATAATAAAATTCATCTATACAATAATCATGCAATTGGTCCTGCACATAAAATATCAACTCAAATAAATCATCAAATTGCAAGAATAAATTCGTCAAAGTCTCATTCTTTCAGGTAATAAAGGTTCTGTCCCACTATTGGGCATTCCATTTGAACAGTGAATTTAACTATCCATTCACCATCCAATTTCCTTGATATTTCATTTACTTGTTCTATTATATGTCTAGTACATTACTTAAAAATTACAGTTCTATTTGAGCTTTATAAAAAATTATAAAATTCAACCAAGACAAAAGACTCAAATCTGCCAGCACAGTTTTGAAGATAACTTTAGATCAGTACCCACAATTCCTTATTTACTAAAATTGCATGGGGATAATTCCATCAAGAACATATACATCCCAGGATTCCAGAAAATTATTCCAATCACTCAAATTCCATGTATTGGATTTATTATGAAATTTCTAACTGACAAACACAGAATCTGTCAAATTGACAGATTTGTACAGTTTTCTTGTAAAATCACAAATAATTATCAAACAACCTTTTTTTCAAGTGAAATTTAATATATGGGCAGTAGACATGTGATATAATAAGCTAAAGAAAACCGTTTCTTAATTGCTCTTCTCAAAAATTCCAGAATTTTACAAACCCAAACCATAGTACCAAAATACACACCCACATCTCTCCCATAACAACTTCCATTGACAAAACTTAAAGATTAAACTCCCAAATCAAAATCCCTAACTTAATTTCATCAATCCTTACCTCAATTGATTCTCAATCTTGTTCTTGATGAAAAGTTGATTTCCTTAAGATGATAATGGAGATTTGGAGGAAGGGGTTTTCGGGTGAGATTGAGAGAGAATCGGGTGAGAGAGAGCTAGAGAGAACCAGGTGAGAAATTGAGAAAGAGAAGACCGCCGCGGGGAGGGGGAGGGGGTGTTAAGGTGTGATTCAAATGGAAAAAGGGAGGCTACGTGAGATTCATTTGGAATGAGAGAATAGTGACTCATCACTATTTAGTAAAATTATGCAATAGCCTCCACTATTTCCTTAAGTTTCTATTTTAACCTAATTATAAATAATTATACGTAAACACTTATTTATATAATATATATATATCCAAAGTTCCCATAATTTAATTAATGGGTTTTACAAAATATCGTTTTACACACACCCATGTAATAATAAGAAAACTCAATCACCTTATAAATTAATTAATTATATAATACGCATAATTAATCACATATTTGGGTAGGAATATCACAAAGGTACTAAAAAAAAAAAACTTTAATATCTATTGTGACGGTTTTATACAGCTAGTGAGGTGGTTTTTATTTCCACGCCTCTATATAATAATAATATTGAGGCGGTTTTCTACAGATTAAAAAGTATAGAAACGGTCAAGAAAATTGCTTCAATAACTGTCTGTAGAGGCGGTTTAGTAAACCGCCTCTGAAAAAACTACCTTTACAAGTCGTGTTTTTTGTAGTGACTAGAAAATAGAATTACTAAAAAATCTCTAGTTACAACACTATGTGCTTAGGAGACAAAAAAAACACAGTTCATATATTTTTTGGTCGCGGATCATGACGTATGAAAATGAAACTTGAGATTACGTCTCAACTAACCAACCCAAAATTCTGTACATCGGCAGTATCTGCTGAAATTTTATTCTTGTGGAGTTTTTCATTAGACTTTTAAATGACTTTTTATCTAAATTAAAATCAAAATCAACTCTGGAACAATTCCATTTTAGAGATTTTGTGCTACGTATAGATTCTGGCATAAGTTGATGTCACTTGCAAGTTAACTTCACGATAAGAATAAAAATTATTTCACTCAAATCGTAGTTATCAAAATTGCGATATGGATTATACATACGATCCTACTTTGCGGAGAAAAAAGATCGAAGTAAAATCCTACTAGGATCGGTAGAACTATAATCCAAGGCTTTTTTTTTTTTTTTTGTAGCTAAATAAATAAATTTGAATTACGTTGATTAGGTTTTAATTATTTAGGTGGTTTGGTCCAAAAAAAATTCATTAGAAATTTCTTAAAATAAAGAAAGAAAGTACTAGATAAGATGTTCTTTAGCCGATCAAAGGAACTCATTTCATTCTACAAGTTTGAGTTTCGGTTTTTCAACTTCTACGGTGCAATTCCGGCCCCCAGCTTTAGATGATTGTAATTTAGCTATATATGCTTTTCTATTTTTATTTCTTCTTACATAATTTTTTTTTTCCCAATTATATAGCTTTTTATGAATGGGTATGGTCAAAACATGTTTCGGGATAAATCAATGTTTAAAACAAAAATATTTAAAGTCAAATGCATGAAGAATATAAGTTTATTTTTATGTGGATCTATGAGTTTTACACTTTTTTTATACTGGTGTTTTAATGACAATACAAAATTTTTATAATTCGAACCTTTATTTGGGCTCAATAATTAAAGAATTTTTTTTTGTCTATTTCATATAGGTCCTCGTTTGTTTGTTTTTTTTTTTTAATGAGAAGACATATAGGTTCTCGTTGAGATCGAGTAATATATAGGAGATTACAAATTGGGTTAATTCCATTGATAATTTGGTGTTATTATTTCCTTGAAAATTTTATATTAAACTATTATTTTTCTTATAAATTTTGTTTGGAAACATGATTGGCGAAGTTAATTTAAATTATTATAGTTATTTACTTATTATGATGTTGCAACTTGTAATTTATTTATTTATTTTTTGGTCAAATTACACTAACACCCCAAATATTTGGTGAAACTAGATTAACTGCACACCCCATTTTCAACAAATGACACTCCGTTCCAAAATTTTCAAAATAATTGACACTTCGCTTCTAAATAATTGACACAATCAAAATATATAATTCACACTCCACTCCATTTTTGGAGCGAATGTGATTATTTTAAGAATTTTTTAGGGGAGTGTCATTTGTTGAAAATAGGGTGTAGTTGCACCCAATTTTCAACAAATAAAACTCCATTTCAAAATTTTCAAAATAATTGACACTTCACTTCTAAATAATTGATAGTCAGCTCCAAATAATTCACACTCTACTCCATTTTTGGAGCGGAGTGTGAATTATTTTGAGAATTTTTGAACGGAGTATCATTTGTTGAAAATATGGTATATCAAGTCTAATTTCACTAAAAATTGAAGGTGTTAGTATAATTTACCTTTTCTTTTTACTCATGTTTTGCACTACAACAAAAAATGTCTTTAACAACACGTAAAAAAATGTTATTAAAACGATTCAATAACATTTTCGCGAATGTTATAGATTCCGATGTTGTGGAAAGTGTCAAACTTTCAACAACGTTCAAATAATGTTGTCGAAACATAAAAGTAGCACTTGGTTGTTTGGTACTAAGTGCTAATTAATGAATTTCTAGATAAATTTTATTTAAAAAGTATATCTTTTTAGTTAATAGCGATGTAGTTATTTAAAATATAAAAAATATAAGATATTAAATTTTAACTAATTGCCCTTATCATTAAATGACTAATCTAGTCATTTCTAATGTCATTCCAGATTATTAGATATTAAATTTTATCTAATAAAATCATCATTATAAGGGTCTTGTGAGTTATGGAGAAAATCATCAAGGGGCAATCTTCAGTATTACCATCATCATTTGAGTTGTCTGAATTTGAGACAAAGCGCCTAGCAATTGCTTTTTATATGTGAATAAAGAATAATGCAAAAACTGTAAGTTATTGTGCATTTTGCTTAAAGCAAAAATGCCTTTCGTTCAAGCGAAAATGCCCCTAACAGTTTGCTCTCTGATTTGGAGATAGAACATTTTGTGGGCCCAAAAGGAAAATCCTAAGCCCCACCAGTTTTCCCTCCCCCCTTTTTCGAACCAAACAACTATTTTCCACCCTTTTTTTTTTCTACCTAAACAAACATATTAGAATTTTTATTTTTATTTTTTCTATCTTGGCACCTTTAGCAAGGAAAGAGAGTAAAGGAAATTATATAAATTGACTTTAGTTGATGTGGAGGAGAGATTAAAGGGAATTATATAAATGACTTTAGTTGAAATGGAGGTGACTAAGACTTCATAAAAAAAAAATAAAAAAAAAATGGTTAACTTAAAAAGTTAAAGTTAATTCAGGTGTAACTTGAATCATCTCAATTAAATTATAATAACGTAAAAAGTGAGTATCTATATGCCCTGAGGGCTTCTTTATGTTGGTGTTGGCAACTTCATGAAACAACCGAGTAAACCCGAGCTTTGAATTAATTACATGTGTACAGTCCCTTGGTGGCATATCAGTATTATGCTCCTTATTCTATCATTTGGCAATAGAGTGAATTCCAGAGACTTTTGGGAGACTTGGGCCGAGGGAAAAAATTATTTGCTATCATTAGAAATAATCCATTATAATATAGAATTACATATGCAAGAAATGAATTAAATAATAAGACATCTGTTGGTGTTTGGCTATAGAAGAAAAATATCTAATTAATTGCTGCCAAATGATACTAGCTGAAATTGAAACGGATCATGTTCTGACCTCATTATTACAACCGGTATATGATTATTAGATATTAAATTTTATCTATTTAATTAGATATTTTTTTGTCTAGTCTGTTATCTCTCAAGCAATTGTCAACCGTAAATGACTGCTTAAAGAGCTCTTCAGCTTGTACAAACTCAGCATTCCAAAGTGCAGCTGGATCCTTTGGAACACAAGCTTGCACGCTATAAACCTGAACTGAGCAATTGCCATCAAACTCTTGTTTAGAGTCTGCAAAAATCCAGGCAATCAGTTAATCCTTTAATGAAATAGATCTATTTACATCTAGCAAGGGTTATCTGAAAATAAAAGCAAAAAAGAAGAACCTAACCTGTAAGTTTAGGGCTGGAAACAAGCCTTATATGGTAATTTGATGGATCATTCTTCAACCAGCCAGACAAAGTATATACCACTTCCAACCCGCTTCCATGTTTTTCGACCAACTCCTCAAGCAACCTACACATACAATTGTTTCGTTTTTCAATTTCCTCAATCTTATATGCTTTTTTCTTATCATCAATTCATTAAGTTATATGTGTAATTCTGGAAAGTTGGTACCTCTTTGCAGTATTTGATGAGACCAAAAAATGGCGACTCAGCCACTTGTACGAAACCTGAAAAAGAATACGCAATTGAATATATATATATATATATATAGACTCATAGAGAGAGGGAGAAAGGGTTGCTAGTGTTACCACTTGGAGAGTATCAGAGACAAGACATTGGATCTCATCGAGAATGCCTAGGGTTTCCATTTGGGAATTGAGAAGGAGGAGGGGTTTTGGTTTTCTTTTCCTTTTCTCTTCAAGGGAAAATTCCACGTTTTTCACGTGGAATAATATTAGGTTTACATCAAGAATAAATCCAACAACTATACTGCTCCCTTATACTAAAAATAGACCATATTCTGATGTCTTATCCATCAATGTAACGAAAAATTCTCCTACTTACCGCCTAAATTCATTTGAGAAGCGGCGAATCAATACGTACCCTTGAGTGTTTCCAATATTGTAATAATTAAGATGCCATACCCTATATATATAACACACTACCTTAGTGATAAACTAAAGTAATTAGTTACACCATGTTAGTATTATTCTTGATGAATATGACAATTAAATATTAGAAGAATTAATTGAATTGAAAATCTCTCAACTGTGTATACATCGTACGTAGATAGAGACATGGGAAATTTTAATTAATTAAATGAGCATATAAACACATGGGGAGACAAAGTTTCATAGAATTAAAGTTGGTGCGTTCGTGTTTGGATTCCAACGAGAAATCCGGTTTGGTGAAATCCCACCTTATAAAATGGGATGAACAGGAGAGATATCCTAATAAGAGGCTAGTAGATGGGGAGTCATAAAGAAACCATATTTCGTCTACTGTATATAATGGAGAGATGTGGTTAGGAATTATCACTCGAAGTAAAATAAGAAAAACTAGACACCCTTATCTAAACGGCATGCCTGTTAAGGAAATATCTCTCCAGCACACTCAATCCGATTCTCTGCCATCTATAGCTCACACAGCTCATCAACAGCTAAAGTCAACAAGCACACCTGACAAGGAAATATCTCTCATAGACAATCAGACTTAATTTTAATTTATCTACTGCCATACATATTTCATTGACTATGTAATTCAAATTGTACAGCTCACACTTTACCTGTAAAGGCTATACAGCCTACTATATATTTTTGTCATGTACACTGCAATACGATACAGAGAAAAAGTCTTTTAACTTATTCAAGGCTTATTTATCTCTTTCATGGTATCAGAGCCCTCTGGTTCACACCAAAATTCTCCCATGGCCGAATCTTTTCAAATACCAAACATCTCTCCTCTAATCTCTATAAAATTAGATGGAACCAACTATCTCCAATGGACTTCACAGTTCCTGCCATTGTTGCGGAGCTATGAACTCTTGAGCATTGTTGATGGCTCAGAGTTATGTCCGACCAAACACACAACCACTGTTGAGGATAAACAAGTTGTTAACCCAGCTTATGTGTTATGGAATAAGAAGGATCAACTTGTCTTAAGTTGGTTGATTGCTACTCTTACCTCCAACGTTCTGTCTACTGTATACGGACTGAACACATCCCGTCAAGTTTGGATGTCCTTGGCGTCACGTTATGCCTCTCAATCAAAGTCACGCATCACTCACTTAAAGCGCCAACTACAAACAATGCGCCAAGATGCTCGCACCTGCACTGAATATCTCCAAATGGCCAAATCTTGGGCTGATCAATTGGCTGCCGTAGGAAAGCCAGTTGATGAAGACGACTTAATTTCCTTCATCCTCAGTGGCCTAAACCCCTCTTTCAATGTCTTTATCACTACCTTCAACCTCACTACACGAGACACACCACTACCATATGCTGATTTTGAAAGTGAACTACTCAACCATGAAACTCTCCTCACCACCCAAATCACAAACACTACCACTGAGTCACCTGCCTTCGCCTTATACTCAAATAAGCCACCAAACCAAGACCGTAGACCCAGGTTTCCTATTCCTTCAAAACCCAATGGTTCACCTAGATATCAGGGCCCACATAGAACTTCCCCACAAATATCTCACCAAAAACCATCAACGAATCCTCCAAAATACAGATCTTCACCTGCTCCCTTTAACTCCACACGACCTTCTTGCCAAATTTGTGGGAAAAATAACCATCAAGCCCTTGACTGCTATCACCGAATGGACTACTCCTATCAAGGTCGACATCCTCCATCTCAATTGGCAGCCATGGTTGCTCAAACAAATGCTCAATTCTCCAATGAAGAACAACCATGGTACGCTGACAGTGGTGCAAACCAACACATCACTGCTGACTTGGAAAATCTTAACATCACACAAGAACCATATCAAGGCGAAACTAACGTTGCTGTAGGCAATGGCTCTACCCTCCAAATAGCCAACATGGGTTCCACCTCTCTCACTGCCAACAACTCTACATTCAAACTCAAACATGTTCTTCATTGCCCTAATGTTCCTATAAATCTATTATCCATACAAAAATTTTGTGCTGATAACCATTGTCTCTTTGAACTAACTGCATCTTCTTTTTTGGTTAAGGACATTCGGACAGGTCAAACTCTCTTGCACGGGCACAGTAAAGATGGTCTCTATCCCATTCCATTGCACCGACTCTCACCCTCTCCAATTAGCAACTTCACTGCCTTTGTCGGGTTGCAAGCCTCTACCAAAGTTTGGCATCATCGTTTGGGACACCCTGCCATGCCTTTAGTTCACCGTGTCATCCATCATCACAAGCTTCCCATCTCTAGTTCTAATGACTCCACCTTCTGTGAGCCATGTCAAATGGCCAAAAGCAAGCGTCTTCCCTTCCATAAATCAACCAGAGAGTCTAGTTTTCCCCTTCAATTAGTTCACTCTGATGTCTGGCAGTCCCCAATTGTTTCCCTTAATGGTTATCGTTATTATGTAATCTTCATTGATGATTATTCAAGATTTTCTTGGCTTTTTCCTTTAAAACTTAAATCTGACGTTCACTCTTGCTTTCTTCAATTTAAGTGCATGGTTGAAAACTTACTATCCAGACCTATAAAGAGCTTCCAATCTGATGGAGGTGGGGAATACTCCTATACACCCTTCAAAAACTTGTTGGCTCAAAATGGTATCCTCCACAGATTCTCTTGCCCTCACACCTCACAACAAAACGGTGTTGCTGAGCGCA
Organism: Fagus sylvatica; assembly: GCA_907173295.1. NCBI lineage: Eukaryota > Viridiplantae > Streptophyta > Magnoliopsida > Fagales > Fagaceae > Fagus > Fagus sylvatica. Next base: position 16,136,345 of record OU015768.1, on the reverse strand, counting down.
AGCACCGCCATGTCATGGACACAGGCCTTGCACTTCTAGCCCAATCGGGTCTCTCCATCAAATACTGGGTCGACGCCTTCCTCACTGCCATCTACCTCATCAACAGGTTACCCACCCCCACCTTATCTTACCTCACTCCCTACTTTAAAATTTTCCATCGCTCACCTGACTATCACCTTCTTCGCACCTTTGGTTGCACTTGCTATCCCTTGCTCCGTCCATATAACCAACACAAACTAAATTTTAGCAGCAAAAAATGCGTGTTCATGGGTTATAGTCCTCACCACCGTGGCTATCGTTGTCTTGATTTATCCACTCACCGTATTTATATTTCTCGTGATGTTGTGTTTAATGAACAGGAATTTCCAGCCAAGACCATGTTCTCTCTGCCTGTGCCCAATGTGCCTGCCAACCCGTCTGAATCAGTCCCCATGCCTCTTCCAACGCCACCAGGTAACTCCCTCACCTCCACCTCTATACTTCCTCCTCCACCTACTGTTCCAGCCACCCTTGATACCGATCTTATTGCCTCTCCTCACCCCGATACACCTCCATCATCCCCACATATCCCAACCCCACCACCAGCTTCTCTACTCCCTCCAGCACCCCCACTGTTTCCCCCTTCCACTACTCGCATGGTTACCCGTTCCATGACAGGAACCTCACGTCCCAAACCTTTCCATGACCACCACCTCTATTACTCCACACTTCATCCCCTCAAGGCCTTTCATGCCACTGCCCTACCACCCGAACCCACTACCTACACTCAAGCTTCCAAAATTCCTGAATGGAAAAATGCCATGAACTTGGAATATAATGCCTTGATGTCCAATGGCACCTGGACTCTCTGTCCTCAACCACCCCATCGTCAAATCATTCGGAATAAATGGGTTTTCCGTCTCAAGCAAAAAGCAGATGGCTCCATTGATCGTCACAAAGCTCGCCTCGTTGCAAAGGGCTTTGATCAGGAAGATGGTATTGACTACACCGAAACATTTAGTCCAGTTATCAAGCCAACCACAATTCGGGTTCTCTTGGCTCTTGCAGTGCATTTTAACTGGTCTGTTCGCCAGTTGGATGTTTCCAATGCTTTCCTCCATGGTTCTCTTGTTGAAGAGGTGTTTATGGAACAACCTCGTGGTTTTGTTGATCCTCTCTTTCCGAACCATGTTTGCCGTCTCCACAAGGCTCTCTATGGGTTGAAGTAAGCACCTCGTGCATGGTACACTCGGCTGCGGCAGTCCCTTGTTCATCTCGGCTTCACTGAATCCTTAGTGGATGCCTCTCTCTTCACGTTTCATCATAATGACATTCACCTATATGTTCTTGTTTATGTGGATGATATCTTGGTTACGGGCACTCATCCTACTCATGTGTCCACTTTGATTTGGACTCTCCAACAAGAATTCCCATTAAAGGATCGCGGTGCACTTTCCTATTTTTTAGGCATTCATTCTGTGCGTTCCTCACAGGGACTCCACCTCTCCCAATCCAAGTACATCACCGAACTCCTCCATCGGTCTCACATGGTTGGTGCCAAGCCGTGCTCCACTCCAACTGCTTCTGGTTCCAAGCTCTCACTCCGTGATGGTGTCTCTCTCTCTGAGGTCACTGAATATCGTCAAATAGTAGGTGCACTTCAATATTGCACTCTCACTCGGCCTGACATTGCCTTCTCCGTCAACCAACTGTGCCAATTTATGCACTCACCCACTACTGCACACTGGATTGCTGCCAAGAAAGTCCTACGGTATCTTAAGGGTACCCTTGATCACGGTTTGTTCTTCTCCAAAAGCTCCCTTACTCTTCATGCTTTTTGTGACTCTGATTGGGCTGGTGGTCCTGATGATCGCCGATCCACCACTGGCTTTGGCATCTTCCTTGGCTCTTGTCTTGTGTCTTGGAGTGCAAAGAAGCAATCTGTCGTGGCTCGCTCCAGCACTGAGGCCGAGTATCGTGCCATGGCCATTACCACCGCTGATCTCTATTGGGTCCGTATGCTTTTTAAAGACCTTCATGTTCCACTCTCGTCTCCTCCTATTTTGTGGTGCGACAATGCTGGTGCTCTTGCTCTCGCATCCAACCCGATTTTCCATGCACGCACAAAACACATTGAGATTGACTATCATTTTATTCGCGAAAAAGTGGTTAACCGTGACATGTCTCTCCGCTTCATCTCCACCAGTGACCAGCGTGCTGATATTTTTACAAAAGGTCTCCCCACTCCTCGGTTCCAATTACTGCGTGACAAGTTTCTGGTCAGTTCCTGCCCTATCAGCTTGCGGGGGGCTGTTAAGGAAATATCTCTCCAGCACACTCAATCCGATTCTCTGCCATCTATAGCTCACACAGCTCATCAACAGCTAAAGTCAACAAGCACACCTGATAAGGAAATATCTCTCATAGACAATCAGACTTAATTTTAATTTATCTACTGCCATACATATTTCATTGACTATGTAATTCAAATTGTACAGCTCACACTTTACCTGTAAAGGCTATACAGCCTACTATATATTTTTGTCATGTACACTGCAATACGATACAGAGAAAAAGTCTTTTAACTTATTCAAGGCTTATTTATCTCTTTCAATGCCAACACGCGTCATGCAACATGACTAGGCATATAATTTGAGCCTCAAGTAATTCGAGTTGCATTTCATATATTTTTGTAAATGCTATCATTGGCAATATCTTTTGAGCAATTGTCAAGATATTGATCTTCTTGCATATGTGTGCGGTCGATGATATTTATGAATTCCGGAGTCTTTATCTAGAATTACATCGCTTAACTTTATGCTATCATTAGAAATGACTTGGGACATTGTATCCTTGTCACTTTCATACTGGTTTATCAGTCCTCATTGGCAAACCTGGCAGTCGCCGTCTCTTAGCTGAATGGATCGAGTGAAGGTTTTATTTCTCTGTCGGTTTGTGGTTATGTATGAAAAAGTACATAGACAAGAAAACAAAGGGGCACGTGAATTAGCAGGAGGAGCACGTGAAGGCCACGCTTTTCTTTTCCATGGCTCTCTTCGACTCTTCCTATTCCTAAGATTGAGAATTTGATTTGATGTTTAAGGAAGTGTCTCCAGGTACAGTGTGTTGCTACAATGCTAGGGCTAGCAGGTGTTGGGCACACCAGGGTAAGGACGCCAAGCAATGTCCAAGGACCCAAACTCCACGTGGGTTTTCTTAGATTCCCATAAGTGGGCTCACCATACTGTTGTGTCCTCGTCATATAGTGTACCCTCTTCGCTCGCATTCGTGCACAACTTCAACCAGATAATGAAAAAGATAATGTATGTATCATTCTTTTGTTGTAATCTTAATCTTGTAGATAAGGATAGGGAAAAAAATTCTAGATTTTTCTTCCAAAGTACTTTGAGAGAAAAATACCTAAACAATCATTAAATGACTAATTTAATAGATTAGAGAAGATCTCTCCTCTAAATTAGGTGGTGTTTAAATCCTCTGCTCAAAACAGTTATTATAGATTTTTATGTATAGAATACATTTTTATAAAAGTTTGAGGTGTTTAATAGGATTTTGGCCAATGCAAATTACAAATTCTCATTTCTAATTGCCCTCAAGGAAGTATTCCTGGATCCAATATCATGTTAGGATTGAATAAAATGTTCCACCATCATTATGATCTTGACTGAAACATCTTGCAAGCTTCAACTAAAAATGATGGTTAAACCTCCAGGGCACATCTATTATATAAACTAAAAGGCGAAGCTGAGAGAGTTTTTTTAGCCTCTTCCAAACACCGCCATGTCAGACTTCCTCTCTCTACAAAATTTCACATCATTCTTCTATTTCTTCCAATTGTTTCTCTCCTTTCTTATTCAAATTTATTATTTATTTATTTTTCATTTTTTAACTTCCCCTCTTTTCTCTCTCCCACGATTTTTCTCATCTCTTCCAATTATTCATCTCCTCATTTATTCCAATTAATTCCTATTATTAATTTTTGTCTTCCCCTCTTTTCCTTCTCTCCCACGTTCTTCTCACTCTACCAATTATTTTGCCTATTTTCTCTCTCCCACGTTTTCTTCTCTTCTCTTCCAATTAATTCTCACCTCATTTATTCCAATTGATTTTTTCCATTTCTCATTTAATAATTCTCCTCTCACCTATTCATAATGCATATAAATATCCCATAAATTATTCTGCCGATTCAATGCCACATTTTATTTCCCTTCTTAAAATTTCCTTTTCCACTCCCCTATTTAATTATTCCCCTCCCAACTATTAATTACTTATTTGAATATATATATATATATATATATATATATATATATATATATATATATATCATAAATCATTTTTCCATTTCAATGACTATAATCTATACAATTATTCCTTTCCATAAAATTTGGAAATGCCCATCTCTCTCTCTTTCTGTGTAATGTCCCCTTTTTTTTTTCCTACTTCTTAGCAACCCATAATATTCCCCATCATCGGTTACACTTAAAGAAGATGTCCAGCCCCACCCCTTCAGCACTCCCTTTTATGATGTCTCATCTTCCTCTTCCGAAAACCATAGAACCCCCACACCTTCTCGACTATAAATCAATAGAAACAACACCAGTCCTTCACCTTCTCAACTAAGCAAAGAAAACCACACACCCACTTTCTCGACTAAAATCAGTGGCTTTTCATGTACTTCCCCTACGCAATCAATAATTTCTTCATCTTGATCTGTAGGGAGCATCCCCTTTTACGGCATCCCCATTCCATCACACGACCTGAATCAGCCCGTATGACTATCTTTCACTATTCAAGGTCTATTTTTGGCTATTGAAATTAGCATGTAATTTTTTTTTGTATATCCATAAAAAAAAATATATATATCTTTTAGGGTTCGATGACTTCGATCTTTGGGCGATATCTCAAAATTGATGTGCTATTTGTGATATTTAATTTGTTTTTTTTTATTATTATTTATACATAGATTCACTATAATTGTTAGATTTTTTAGGAATTGTTGCTTGATCACAATCATGTGTTTAAGTTTTCAATTAATTTTTATAGGGAAAGAAGTTTGACTTTTTTAATAGCTTGAGGAATTTTTAATTTTTTTTTCCCTTAATATCTGTCAAGGTGTCTTTCAGGGTTATTTTGTGATTTTTTTTATTGGCTAACCATGCTGGATAATTATCACAAGTTTACTCATTTTATTTGTTTTGAGCCAAATGGTGAAGCCGTTAAGCCTGTGACTGAAGGTGTTTATGGCACTATCTACTTTACCTAGGAAGTAGATGCTAACTTAAAATTCCTGTATAATTGATAGGAAACATAAATTTCTATTTTCCTATTTTCCAGGCTCGACTACACTAATTGGAAATATTTCTGGCCTTAGGATTTCCCTTAAACGTGAACTATTGATTGTATGTGTTGTACTTAACTCTATGGTCTTCAAGTTGTTTATTGGCTACTTGATGTTCCATTAGATTCTAAATTATATTTGTGCAGGGCTATTGATTTTGCTGTTAATTAATTGATAGGAATGTATTTTTAGTAACTCATTTGGGGTACCAACACTCTCAATGTGAAACAAGCACAGTCAATTTCACAGTAATTGACAAGCATAGGGTTATGATTTGGAAGACCCATTTGCGTGATTGTTTACTACCTTTTCAAGTTTCTGCTCATATGCTTTCTTTTAAAGCATTGTTTAAATCAATTTAATGTTTTATGCTAATTAATTGTGTTTGTGTGATTTAGAGAAATCCCCAAGTACTACGAAGAGTACCAAACTCCAAACTAGGTAGCTCCAATTTCAAAGGCTCGACAATAAACATACAAATCTTTATGCATTTTGGAAAAATCTTGATGGCGATGGTTGAATTTTGATGGAATATATTTATTTATGCGGTTTGAATAAGTTGTGACCATTAGAAAAACTAATGGTATATTTCGTGAACCATCCAAAAATTCTTGCGTAAATGATTTTTTTTTTTTTTTTTGACATTTTTAATAATAGTTAGCTTTTTGTATTGGTCACGTGTACTATTATATAAAAAAATTGATTCTCTTGATCCAACATTTTATGGTTCTTCAAGATTAATTACTTTTAAATGGTTTTATAGATTTTTGTGATGCCTACAAGTAATGTTTTTTTTGTATGCAAATACTAACAAGGAACATAAAATAAAGTCTTGAGACATTTTGTTTGTTTTTTGTGAATGATGGAAAACCTATAGAAAATGCTTATGAATATATATGCTCAAATGGTGAAGTTTTACTTTTTGCAATAAATAAATATTATGAACCTTTTAATCATACAGACATCATGCCTCTATAAAATATTTTCCGTGCATCGCACGGGTTTGCGACTAGTTCTCTTAAAAGCTCATTATTTAACCACCTTAAAATTTATAACATCTATTCAGATTTCATAACAGAATTGCTACCAACTCTCTTGTATATATAAACGCTATTGGGCTTGTGATTGATCATAACAAGGATGCAGATTCACAAATTTCCAAAACCAAGAACCACAATTTTAAGAAATAGCTAACTTTATCACCAATTCACAAGGAAAACGATAACAATTACAGTTACAATGAAAAACCCCACAGCTAAAAAATAAATGGCAAAGAACATGATCCATATAATATAATGTACCAACCTTCAACGACCATATCAAAAACTTTTTCTTCGAATGTAAAAACGACATCAAAGGAACCATCAGCAGCATTCTCTTGCCAACGCTGAGGAGCCAGTTTGACTGCTGAATTTCTCTTTAACATTGGCAAAATCCCATTACGCTTGTATCTGTAATACACTCATTAAGGTTTCAAATCATTAACAAGTCTTTAAAGCTTTAATCTTTGAATTCATAATAAGAGAGATAGAGAGGATACAGTTCTGGGTCTTTGCGCCTGAGATCATCGAACATTTGCTTGTAAGGGGTACCGAAGTCGTAGACATTGGGTTCTCTGAGGGAGGGTCCAGGGAGCTTAACGTGAGCCCTGGTTCCGTAGGAAGACACGTCGAAGCCTTGCCTCTTCAGAAGCGAGTGCGCCTCCATGCTCCGGTTCTGGTTCGATGAGCAGACCATCGCGTACCGGAATTTCATGCTTCTGGTTTTGAGGAGCGTGCTAGTGCTAGGGTTTGAGAACAAATTAAAATACAACTCATATGTACAATGAGTTGTATGCAATCTTTGGTTTTTGCCTTATGCACGGAAAGGGATTGGAGTAAGTGGAAGTTGGGTTGGAATCTTAGCCTCCTTGCAGCAGCTTATTCGGTATTACTTTCATCCTCAATTTTTACTCCTTTTCACTCACAACGATTTCTTTAATTTATCCTTATTTACAAAACTAAGAGAAATATATAAACTGATTGGCATCTCTCTAAATTGTGAAAGACTCCAAATTGATATTTGGAAATCTTTTATTTCATTGCTATCCACCTAAATTTAGAAGAATCTTTGACATTTTGGTGATGGAAGCTTTGTTTGGCTTGTTAACTTGTAAGGCATTGTGTGTTCTGGTCTGGTGGTGACTCTACTTGCTTGGTGTATACGAGTAAGAGGTCCAATGTTTGTGTCAATCTTTAATCCTCTCTCGCTCGTAATCGTTGCCCTCGCAGGGTCTTTGGTATTGGAGGAAGTGCTGCACCTAGGAAGGTATTAATTTCCCAACTACTTCCTAAATACATCCAAACTAGAAATTACTAACAAAAAAATTCCTAATTTTCTTTTAAAAAGGATTGTATAATTCCCTCTAGGGTTATTAAATCATAAACTTTTAATTGTTTCAATTAATCTCTAATAGTACCATGGTCATCCACGGTATCGCCAATATAAATCTAGTTGTTACTAATTCGAATTTTCTTTCACATTCAATTTCAATCCAATAAGGTAAGTGGATAGTTTTATGGAATTCCACTAAATTTGCTTATTAATATAAAAAGGATTAATTGATTATCCCAAAAATATGAGCATCCTATAACCTAAAGTATATATAGATTGCTCAAGTTCTAAAGTTATCATTCAGTTATTTCTGTTTTCTGTTTCCTTTTTTCTTTTTGGTTGAGAAATTACAAAATGCCTCCCAAAGTTTAGGGGAACGGATCATTTCTATTTGAAATGAAATGGAGAATGTGGCAGGGATTGGGAGGTTGTAATAAATTTTACAATTATTAGTAATTGTCAAGATAGTGATAGCACCAAGATAGAGCTAGTGGCTCAGCCAAGATGTCTTATTACAAGGAGCTTGAGGAGATTTTGAGGGAGAGTAAGGATGTACAGTACAAGAGCCCCACTCCGCCTAAGGTTGATACCTATATGCAATTCTCCGATAAAGGTATTGCTTTTTTGAGCTTCGTTTTCAGTTGTTTTTGGCAGAATTTGAAGTGGGTACGAACCAAAATTTCATTTTTTGTAAAGATATTTGCTTTGCATAGTTGTTTCTGGATGTGGGTTTTATTGGGTAATGCTTAATTTCTGTTATCTGGGTGTATAAGATAGGATATCCTGATGCTTATGTTTAGCTTTACAATAGCTGTTGTGTTACTTGTGTTACTTGAGATTGCCATGTGTAGTGCTTCCTGTCTTAATGGATTGTTATGGGGTCCATTTGAGAATGCGTAGAATATATGAAAACTTTTGAGTATTAAAAACTTTTTTTAATACTCAAGTAATTCGAGATAACTAATTGCTAAAGAATATCTAGGTGAAAGGAGATTAGGGTCCATTTGAGAATGCGTAGAATCCCAACGTGTATTGCTAAAAGCGTATTTTAGAACTGGATATAGGAGCTCCAATCTTAAACCACACGTTTTCAAAGCAAAAAGTTTTGCCTTCCGCGTGTATTGGTTCTTACCAAATACAAAAGTAAGAAAGTACAGTGGGGCACTATGCTTTTTGACTCTCACTGAATTGCCAAACGGACACTAAATCTCAAGGGATTGAATTAATGCCCCCTTGATGGGATAACATAGGAGTATCGCTACTTATCAAAAAAAAAACATAGGAGTATCGCTTGAGCCAAAAGTTCAGTGGTCTTCTCCTCCCATTTTATTTCCTTTTTATTTCAAACATATCATACCCCGGTTTACAAAGCTCTTTAAGCAGTCATTTCATATATTAAATTTTTCCTTGCTTCTTGTCTTATTTTGTGTGTGTTTGTAAGGTCTAAATGAGGCGATGGTGATGAGCCAGAGGTGCATTTCTATTGAGGAGGATCTCGCCACCCTTTGAGCCAAGTCGATTGCGGACGAGGCGGAAATGAAAAATTCAAAGAAGGCGGTTGCTGAGCTAACTAGAGATAGGAAGGAGGCACTGCTCGAGCTGGAAAAGGTGAAGGCAGGGCTCAAAATGCGAGACGGCGACGTCAAGGTGGCGGTGGACACTAAGGACAAGGCCGTCGCTGATCTGCAACACCTGGTTGGTCAAATTTAAGGAGCCAAGGCGGCTACAATATCAGAGTTCAGGTCGTCCGAAGCTTTCGAAGATATCAACCCGCGCTACTTCCTTTCTGGCTTCGAGGCTTTCAAGAAGCAGGCTGTCGAACGCTTCCCCAACTTAGACTTCTCCGCTTTCCAACCCTATGATGACGAAGACTCTGTTGTGGATAGTGGTCAGGACGATCAAGCAGGGGATGATGACGTTTCGTCGAAATAGGAGTTTGTTTTTATTTTAGTATGTATCCAAGTTTCATTTTGAATAGTAAATTTTTGTGAATGTCTAAGTTCCTTGAACAATTCTTTTCTTTTCTGGGTGCCCATGTTTTGGGGCATGTTAAACAATTTCTTCTTTTAACAGTTTAGTTTATTAGCGCATGTGTTTGTGGCGTTTCTGAATCCTAGGCGTCATGTATGGTTCTTTGTTTGGAAGATCCTAGTTCAACTTTGAGATAGTATTGGGTGTTTTAACTTATGGTTAGATTTTTAAGTTGATAGATAGCTAGAATTTTTTGATAAAAAAATCGTGTTTGGAGAGTTCAATTTTTCAGTTGAGAGTTCAAGTTAAACGATCGTGTTTGGACGATACAGTTCAATTTCTTAAAAGTTCGAGTTAAAAGATTGGGTTAAGACGGATCAGTTTAACTAGGTTTCGAAAGATCGTGTTTGGACGATAAAGTTCAACCCTTAATATTCTTAAGTTAAAAAATCGTGTTGGACGATGCAGTTTAACTTTGGGTTCTTGAAAGATTGTGTTTTGACGATACAGTTCAATTTCTTAAAAATTTAAGTTAAAAGATCGTGTTTGAACGATACAGTTCAACCCTTAATATTCTTAAGTTAAAAGATTGTGTTGGACGATGCAGTTTAACTTTTAATATTTCTAAGTTAAAAGATCATGTTGGACGATACAGTTTAACTTTGCTATTTTTTTTTTTTGGTGAGAAAGTTATGTGGATGATGCGTTTAAAACTAAGACACATGATTTACCATGGTTCGACAATAGTGCCTACGTCCACCCTTATTCCGATCTTTTATTGATGGTATTTTCAGTTTACAAGATTGCTTTTTTAGGGATAGTATTTCTTGAGGTTTTAGGCATTCCATGGGTGTGGTAGTCGTCGTCCGTTTGTATCTTCTAAGTGGTATGTTCCTTACCGGTGGATTTCGACGATTTTATAGGGTCCTTCCCAGTTCGGACCTAGCTTTCCTTGAGTGGGATCTTTGGTGGCCAAGGTGACTTTTCGTAGGACGAGGTCGCCGATGGAAAATTGCCTTGGCTTGACCTTTGCATTGTAATGACGGGATATATTCTCTTGATACCTCTTTATTCTTGTTTCTGCCGTTTCTCGAACTTCGTCAATCAAATCGAGGTTGAGGCGAAATTTTTCTTCATTTTGCTTGTCGTCATATGCTGAAGTTCGGAAGTCGTCAGTCCAATTTCCATTGGGACAACTGCTTCGCTTCCATATGTCATTCAAAATGGAGTTTCTCCTGTTGTTATTTTTACTATCGTTCTGAAGGCCCATAGTATGCTTGGGAGTTCTTCTGGCCATAGCCCCTTTGCCCCCTTAAGTCGGGTTTTGATGAATTTGAGTAAAGATCGATTCATAACCTCGACTTGTCCGTTGGTTTGTGGATGGCCAGGAGATGAATAGTGGTTGTGGATGCCTAACTCTTGGGAGAACTGTCTGAATTTTGGGTTGTCGAACTGCTTTCCGTTATCAGAGACAAGCACTCATGATATTCCGAATCTGTATATCACAGCCTTCCATACGAAATTCTAGATGTTCTTCTCAGTTATAGTTGCTAGTGGTTCCGCTTCCACCCATTTGGTGAAGTAGTCGATTACGATTACTAGGAATTTGAGTTGACGCCTTCCGATTGGGAATGGTCCCATGATGTCTAACCCCCATTGCGCGAATGGCCAGGGTGCCATTATTGGCGTCAGTTCTTCTGGTGGTGAGTGAAGTAGGTTGGCGAAGCGTTGGCACTTGTCACAGTGTTGGACGAATGCGTTGGCATCCACTTGTATGGATGGCCAATAGTAGCCTGCTCTGACGATCTTCTTTGACAAGGATCGTGCTCCTAAGTGGTTTCCGCAAATGCCTTAGTGTATTTCTCTTAGGACATATTCGGCCTTGGTTGGCGTTAAGCATCTGAGATAAGGAAGGGAGAAGTTCTTCTTGTATAATATTCCCTACAACATTACAAACCATGATGCGCGTACCTTTAATCGTCTTGCCTCATGTTGGTCGCTTAGTAATATTCCTCCCTATAGATAGGAAATTATTGGCGTCATCCAGGAAGTTTCAATGTTGATGGGGTTTACCTCGATGGCTTGTAAGCTAGACTGCCTAACGATCTCGATCTTATCATCCAATTCTGTTGATGAGGCTGTTTTGGCTAGTTGGTCCACAGCCATGCTTTGTTCTCGGGGTATGCAGTTGAGTTTTACCTCTCAGAATTGGCTCATTTGGTGTCGGACGAGGTTCAAAGATTGTTGAATGCATTCTTCCTTAGCTTCTTTGTCTCCGTTAACTTGTCCTACAACGAGTTGGGCATCACTGTGTATATCTAACTTAGTTACCCCTAGTATTTGAGCCAGCTTTAACCCGGTCAGCAGGGCTTCATACTCTGCTTCATTGTTGGTGATTGTATATTGCAGTCGTACGACTCGTTCGATGATGTCACCTTCGAGGGACTCTAGTATTATGCTGATTCCGCTTGCATTCTTTGTTGACAACTCGTCTATGTGGGCCATCCATTTCGATGTCTGTTCGTCTTCTTCTTTTGGTTCGTCATCTGTTGTGGTGAATTCTGCTATGAAATCAGCCAATGCTTGAGCTTTGACCGCAGTTTATGGTTTGTAGTCAATGTCGAATTTGCTAAGTTCGATTGACCATTGTATGAGTCGTCTGGCGGCGTCAGACTTGTTCATTGCCTTCCGCAGTGGATGGTTGGTAAGCAGTACTATTGTGTGAGCTTGGAAATATGGCCGAAGCTTCCTCGCCGCTGTTACAAGAGCGAATGTTAATTTTTCCATGGGAGGATATCGTTCTTCTGCTCCTTTGAAGGCCCGACTGGTGTAATAGACGGGAAGCTGTTGACCTTCTTCCTCTCGCAAAAGCGCTGAACTGACGGCAGTCGGTGAAACGACCAGGTATAAATAGAGTTCTTCACTTGGTTTGGAGGGGCTTAACAACAGGGGTGTTGCTAAGTACTTTTTAAGTTCTTCGAATGCTTGCTGACATTCGTCTATCCACTCGAAAGCCTTCCTGAGTACCTTGAAGAAGGATAATCATTTGTCGGTTGATCGAGAGACGAAGCGATTGAGTGCCGCGATCCTTCCAGTTAATCCCTGTGTTTCTTTGATATTCCTTGGTGGCTACATTTCTAAGATGACTTTGATTTTATCTGGGTTGGTTTCGATACCTCTCCGCGAGACCATAAATCCGAGGAATTTACCGGAAGAGACACCGAAAGCACACTTACTTGGATTCAGCTTCATTTGGTACTTGCGTAGTGTGTTGAACGTCTCTTCTAAATCTTTTAGGTGGTCGTCCTTCTCTTTGGATTTGACCAGCATGTCGTCATATAAACTTCGATGTTTTTGCCTATTTGATTGTGGAACATTCGATTCATGAGCCTCTGATAGGTTGCCCCTGCATTCTTTAGTCCGAACGGCATCACCTTGTAGCAGAAAATTCCTCTACTGGTGACGAAAGATGTCTTTTATTGATCTGCCTCATCCATTACTATCTAGTTGTAACCTGAAAAGGCATCCATAAACGTTAGTAATTTATGGCCAGCTGTCGAATCGACTAGCTGGTCTATCCTTGATAAGGGAAAGCTATCCTTAGGGCAGGCTTTATTGAGGTCGGTGAAGTCGACGCACATCCGCCATTTCCCTGTGGCCTTTTTAACCATAACCACGTTAGCTAACCAGTTCGGGTAGAAAACTTCCTTGATGAAGTTTGCGGCGTAGAGTTTGTCCACCTCTTCCATGATGGCGTTATTTCTCTCAAGAGTGAAAACTCTTCGTTTCTGTTTAATTGGGCGAAGACAAGGGTTAACGTTTAATTTATGAGAGATAATTGAAGGATCGATACCTGGCATGTCTTCGTGGCTCCATGCGAAGACATCCTTGTTGTTTTTCAGGAAGTGGATCATTGATTCTTTCGTTTGGGGGGATAAGTTAGCTCCGATTCTGGTTGATTTCTCAGGATGTTCGTTGTCTAAGACGATCGTGTTCAGTTCTTCTGAAGGCTCGACCAGGGTTTTTCGTTCTTCTATGGTCATCGTCTGATTTTCTCCTTCCGTCCCTAGCGAAGCGAGATAACACTCTCTGGTTGCTATTTGGTCTCCTCTGACTTCTCATACTCCGTGTTTAGTGGGGAACTTGATGAGGAGGTGGTAAGTAGAGGTCACAGCACGTAGTAGGTTGAGCGTAGGTCGTTCGATGATAGCGTTGTAGGCTGAGGGGCAATCGACGACGAGGAAGTCCACTTTTTTGGACACCTGTTTTGGATACGTGCCGATGGTTATGGATAAAGTGACAATATCGACAAGGCAGATTTTGTCACCTATGAACCCTACTAGCAGCGCTCCCATGGGTCGTAGCTTCTCCTTATCTAACTTCATTTGCTGGTATGCTGGTAGGTAGAGGATATCTACCGAGCTACCATTGTCTATCATCACCCGTCTGGTGGTAAAATCAGCAATGTTCATGGTAATGACGAGTGCGTTATCGTGGGGTTGATGAGTTCCTCTAGCGTCTTCTTCACTGAAAGAGATTATTTGGTCGTCCAAACGAATATTTTTGGGAGTTTGTTGGACGACAAAAATATTATGTACTTGACACGCATATGCCTTTCTAGAAGTACATGATATTCCTCCAGTTGCGGGACCTCCCACTATGGTTCTGATTTCTCTTGCTGTTCCGGGCTTTGGGTTCTCGGTTCGCGCTTTTGGTCCCTGAGGCTTTGGCGGACGAGCGTTGTCTGGACGACTGACATATTTCTGAAGCTTGCCTTGCTGGATAAGTGTCTCCACTTGCTCTTTTAATGCCACGCAGTCTTCTGTAAGGTGTCCATGATCTCTATGGAACCTGCAATATAAGTTTTTTGGTCAGCTATTGGGGTTAGAACGGATCTTACTTGGCCATCGAAGGGAAGGATCGTCCTGTATCTGCATGAGAAGTTTGTCGATAGGTGTGTTCAGAGGCGTAAAGCTACTGAATTTTCCGGTTGGGGTGGTCGTCCTTTTGCGCTCTGGTGTCTTAAAGAATTTTAGGACTTTTTGCTTAACAAGTTCTTGCTTACGGTCTTCAACGTCTTTTCGTCTCTATGAAGGACGGTTGTCTAGTGATTCCAGGGTGTCTTCAGCATTCATGTGCTTCTGGGCTTTGTACATAAGCTCTGATAAAGTCTTTGGAGGGTCTTTACAGAGATCGTAGAGGAAGTCCCCCTTCCGTAATCCTACCATGAATGCAGTTAGAGTGACGTCTTCTTTTGGGCGGTCAATTTGCATAGCTTCTTTATTGAAACGGTGTACATATGCCCTTAATGACTCCCCTTCCATTTGCTTGACGCTGAGTAAGTGGGTGGGAGGTCGTCCTCTCCGTTGGCCACCGATGAAGTGGTCGATGAATGCTCGGCTTAGTTGGACGAATGAGCCGATTGATTCTGATTCAAGCTTATTAAACCATACTCTCATAGACCCCCTTAGGCCCATAGGGAATGCTCGGCACATTATCTCTTCGGGGACAGCTTGCAGTTACATGATTGTTTTGAATGCCTCCAAGTAGTCAAACAGATCCTTAGTTCCGTCGAAGTTCTCCAATGGTGGTACTTTGAATCTGGGCGGAAGCGGGAAGTTTGCGATACTAGGAATGAACGGTGAATCAACCCGGTGTACGAGGTTATCCAGGTTGTGGGTAGCCTTCTCTTTTAGGCTATTTTTCATGTCACCCATTTGCTTCCTTATTTTGTGTAGTTTTTCTTCTAGTCGGGCAGTTTTGTCGTCCGGCTCTTTGGACGATCGAGCCGAACGATTAGGCTGTCTGGACGATCTAGCCGAACGATCGGGTTGTTTGGACGATCGAGCCGTCCTATCTGTCCTCTGACGGCTGGGAGGGGCAGAGCTACCTGCACTCTCTTCCTTATGCCTGCTAGAGGGTAAAGTTTTCTCAGCCGCATCATTTCTGCAACGGGTTACCTGCCGGTTGTTAGTTTCTTGATCGTCCATCCTGCTTTCTCTTTGTGGAGGGTGTTGGTTGTCGTGGGGGGTTGGTGGCCCCTTCTTGATTGCGTGCCACAACTCTTTGTTTTGTCGAGTTGTTTCCCAAACAAGGTCCTAGATGCTGGTTGCAATAACCTGCATCTGCCTTTCAATCGAGGTCATGGGAGGATCAGCACTGCTTCCGTCATTGTGGACTCCTTCCATAACTGGGATTAATTCGTGTACGGCCCTTTTTGCTCTAAGAACGACAATGGCTTTACCAAGTCGTTCCCACAAACGGCGCCAATTGATAATGCCAAAAATCAATGGGCACGGACACGTCTTAATCTTGACGGACGGAGCCTACGTTGATAGACGAATGGACCTGCAAAAAAGAGAAACAGTGAAGGAGTGCACCGGCGGTGGATCGGTGGGGAAGCCTCCGATGCTTAAGTTAAATTACTGTAATCTGAGTAGCAATGCAAATAATAAGAATATTGAGGTGAGAAAAAGATAGTATACCTCGAATTAGGAAGTTCTTCGCTTTATATAGGAGGCTCCAGGCCTCTTAGCCGTTTGTTGGTATTTAATGGGTCTTTATGCCTTGATTTGTAACTATTGAACTATTGATTGGGTATCATTGGTTATGTATCCAAATCTTCCGTTTTAGGCATGTGTCTGTGACAAGGTCAAACACGTAGGTTTTTAACTCCCTACAGCTGGATTTTTAATAAGGTCATCTATGCCGTAACTATCGTCATTAGGGTGCGATTTGGTCTGTATCAATTTCTAAAAATCTTCAAACAAGATTTCGAAAAATCGAAATCAATATTAGTTCTTTGGTATGTTGTTAATATTGAATAGATGTTAATTTAGATTGTATAAACTTAATTTTGTTTATGCTTTGAGCCTTATGGTGATAATTATGCTCTTGTTTGCTAGCTGTTGACTTCTTGTATTTTTGGTAATTAATTCAGTATTTTTTATTGAAGCTGTTGACTTCTTATATATTTTCTTCATATAAAATGGTAAGACAGGTCGTCGGGAGATTTATTTTCATCTAAATACAATCACATCCATCACATGGTACAGAAAAAGTCAAATAATTTGTATATTACAATGTGATAGTCATTGTTCTTAAAAACTTACAATATCTTCAAATGACATAGATAATACAACAACCATGGCTAGTGACGACGAGAAACAAGAACAAAAACAGAAACATCAAAGCTAGTAATTAAGAACCAAGAACGACTATGATACCCCGAAGACGATGATGAATTAAACGCTTCCACAGTTGATGATCTTCATAAAATTGTGGACAAGGCGTGAGAGAATCTGACGCTTGATACGTCCTCTCTTGGGAGGGAGGACTCGCTCTTTGTTGCACATGTACCTTTTTGCCTTCACTTTTAACTCTTGTGGTTCGAAGTTGATATTGGCCACTCTCCTTTGATCCATCTTGAAAGATCAAGCTATGCCAAATGTGCGTATGTGAGAAAGAGAGAATGAGAGATAGAGAGAAAGAAGGTGGTTGTAGAGCACATATCTCAAAATATGCTTCTCTAATATATATACAATTAATATTATAGAGAAAAGCAAGAATAATGAATGTAATTATAAAAAAAAAAAAGCAAGAATAATGAATGTCAATATGATTTGGACTGACAAAAGTAGTATCAACTTTTGTTTTAGAGAAAAAAGTAGTATCAACTTGGAACTTGGACGTGTTTAACAATCCTCATTATGGACAAGAAAAGAAAATATGAATACTTTTGGGAAGCATAAAGGAAGTTGCATGGAAGCCTCTCAAAGGTCTATCTGATGCAGTTTAAGAGTTCAAAAATCCTAAGATGGCAAAATCCATTAATTATATTAAGTAGGGAAGAAAGACTACTACATATACAAGATCTGATTGAGTATCGATTTATTTAATGAAAAATTAAATAGAGAAAGTATAGGAAAAGTAAACAGACCGGGTAATGTGATGTCCTTGTTTGTCACATATGTGGAATTTTTCATTTTCAACCAATCTCAAGAATTAGAAAACATTTGCGTTTACATTAGGAAACATTACTCCAATGTTTACATGTAAGATTCATGCTCTGATAGGCAGAAACAGAATATTGAGAGAATCAAGAAAGCAAGAGATTTAAGATTTCAAAATCTATTCATCGATTGGTTGGAACAAGATATATGGGACCGTGACATCTTAAATAACTTGATTAATAACTAATAAAGTAAGAAATAAATATAATTCAAGTTATATGAGTCAGGTTTAAATTAAATTTTTTATAACTCTATGTGATATACACGTTCTATAATTTTTAATGATAGAATTTATCTTCAAACTAGTTTTGAAGAATTTTCTTCCAACCCACTATATATGTGACGACTTAAATGACTATTCATGTGTATTTTTAATCAGAAAACATATTTAATGGGTCATGTGACTTGCTTAAATTATATAGATAGATAATCTTATAAATCGTCACATAATGAGTTAGAGATGAATCCTCCAAACCCCATAATGAGGGGCCTTTGCCTCCCACCAATTCCTTGATTCAAGGGGATTTTGTCTTCTACATTTCTTGTATAAATAGGCACTCTCTTTTGCAATTGTAACTCACTCAACAACAACATAGAAATTGCAAGGAAATAAATATATACAAGACGTAGTCTTTTAAAATTTCCTCCGGGGATTTAGGCTTTCATAGTCGAACCATTAACACTTTATTTTCTCTTTCTCCTTTATCTCATTTTTACTATCTCTACTCTTCTATATTTTTGACAAAACTTGATCGATAAACATGTTAATCATGACAGTCCTTCGGTTTCAAGCCTCGAGAATTTTCATTTCAAAGTAACTTGTGATTGTGGATATGTGAAGGGCATGAAAATAAAAAATAAAAAATCGTAAAAGTTGTTGAAGATTAGGGCACAATTATTGTACTCCTGTTTACTAGTAATTCCAATTGAAAATTCTCTTCATATGTTTTGTTTCTACTGGAGCTAATTACTGAATTACATGTTGTATTGCACTACTCTGGTGTTTTCTATATCAATTTATCAAAGCTCAAATCAAGAATCTTTAGCAATGGTCAGTGTGTGTCCCACTTGCATTAATTTCCATGCAAGAGCTAGCACCATCACACCTCACCTCAAATCAGCTCTAGATGGACTCAGTTGAAATTCGTGGATGCTCAAGGTGCTGAGGTTGAATATTTAGTCTGTAACATGATCCCAATTCTTAACTTTTTCCCATCAAATTTGTCCAAGAATCTCTCCGCATCCCGAAAACACTAACAAGTACCATAATGCTTATTAGGCATTTGGCCTGGTGGTGCAACCCGTCTCCTTTGATCTTTACCCCTAATAGTTGTTGGTTCGAATCCCCAATTATATATTTAGTGTAGTGTGTGCGAATATGTTTCTATCATCAACTCAAAAAATATTAAAAAAAAAAAAAAAAATTTGCCATAATAGAAAGGAAAAAGTTAAAGTTACCAAATTTGTCAGCCAAAAATTCACACCGCGATGTTTTGTTTTTTGTGTTGTGTGGGTACGTCTAAGTGAGATGCATCTGAATGTGTCTTAAAATTTTTGATGAAAAAGTATGTCCCTGTAAATTATTTATACTTTGTTTTCCAACGTGAAAACATGACTTCAATTACAGCCAACGTTTTCCTACTAGAAACTAAGAAATACGATTTCAACATAAATTCAAACACTTGATAACAACTCCTAATAATTCTCCTAAATATTATAGAATATGATACTACATCCCCCACAAGACTCAGGACTGTTTGGGGTTTAGATTTGGCAAAGTGACCAAATCGTTTGGAGAGATTTGGTAAACACTGATATCGTGTTTCTCACAAAAGATTTCTAGGTGGAATAAAAAAAGAAGTTAAAATCGTATTTCTAAAACATAATTTTAAGTATTCAAATCGTGTTTTAAAAATACGAATTTAAAGGAAGACTATTCTCTCAAATTATTACAAAACAATATTATTTCAAATAATTAATATTAAAAGAGTATTATTTTACAATTTCCTTTTAATATTATTATTACTAACTATTAACTATGGTATGGATGTGGATACTTCGTATCTAGGGAATGAGACCCCATGCAATATCTTTTATATGATCAAGGTTGAAAGTTATAAACTATCAACTTCAAGCATTCAATTTAAAAAAATAAAAAAATAAAATAAAAATTAACCAGTTTAAAATTTGAAATTTTTTAAACATGCAATACCCTCATTCCCGTTTCTAGTAACTCGGCCGACATTCCCAACGCGGAGGACTAAGATTTAATTGTAAGACAGCACGTTGTCCAGAAGAAATGCGAAAGTAAACGACCATCACAAACTAGTTTCCAAAGAAGTCAATTTGTAAAAGGCATCCAACGCACGTGCATCTCTCTATGACTTCGGCATTTGGGCCTTGGGAAAGTTCTCAATGAGACAAGTGAATTACAGTAGGACTTATCATAAGAAGAATTAGTTTAAGTCAACAGGCAAACTGCACGGCTATCCTCTAGAACAAGGTGTCCCACACGTTTTTGCTTACGATCAGGAAAATGCAGCTCATCAAGGCGTCATTTTAGTTTATCAAATAAGCGGCTCCATGTGGCCTTGATCCAATTTAATTTTTATTTCTTATTTATTCTCAAAGAATTGTGTTGTTTTTTTACATTAGCGGGTGATTGTTCACGTCATTATATCTTTTACCCCCATATTTTATCTTTAAGTAAGTATCCCCTCGTTCATTTGTAAGTGATTTTTTTGGTTAGTTTTTTCTATGGTTTTAAGTCTCATTTGTATAGAGTTATGAGAGAGAAAGAGACATAAGTTGTTCATTTTACATGGAAATTAGAGTGCTTCTTTTGAGTATGGTTAATCATTATATTTTGGGAGATAGACGTTCATAAAACTCAAAGCACCACTCATATAGTATGAGACGAAATTTGTCTTTGTTAGAGATTATCACATATAATCTCATATTGGAAAGAGTTGGAGTGAGTAATAGGCATATAAGGCTATGGGCAATCCTCATCTCATAAGGCGTCTTTTGAGATTGAGTTAGGCCCATTGGACTTTAACATGGTATCTTTTTTTGCTAAATATGGAACTGGAATTAAGAAGACAAAGAGCACATATCTCTAAGCCAAGCCTCACAAATTGAGGGAGGGAGATTTGTGCTGTTACAAGAAAAACTATTGGAAAGAGACATGGCAAATTTAGCAACAGAGTGTGCTACAGAGTTTGCGTCTCTACCAATCCACTGAAACGTAGAAGCAGAAAATTTTAAAGCAAGAAGTTTGATGTTATTAACAATGGCAGAGATTGTCCAAGGTATACCAGATGGGCCAGCAATAATAGCATCTATGCATGTTTTGGCATCACCTTCCACTATGATGACCCGGAATTGGTTCTCTAAAGCAAGATCAAGGGCCCATAGGAGTGCAGCAGCTTCAGCAACACATGGGTCAGTTGTATGGAATTTTTTTGACCAACAATGAAGAATAGAACCTGAATTATCTCTTGTCACCACAGCAAGGGTAGCCTCATCCTCACTTAAAGCTGCATCCACATTGAACTTCACAAGGTTTGGGGGAGGGGCGGACCATTTGACTTGTTTAACAGGACGGGCAACAACACTAGGATCAGGCTCTAGGATTTTGAAGTGTTCAAGAATGCGACCTTCAAGATTCTTCACAATTACCAAATGATTGATACTAGCATCCTTGTGTACTACTTGATTGCGAATAAACCAAATATTCTCAAAAACAAGAGCTAATTGTATAGAGGTTTGAGCACTGAGAATCTTAGTATTACCTGACTGACCTTGGCTGAGAGGAGGGTTAATCACAAAATTCAGGAGCTCATAGTTATTCACCGTAGGGATACGCTCAGGGTAAAGGCCCCAGCTGAGCCCAAACCAAATTGGTTTAATCACTTGACACTTGAGGAATATATGGGGGTAGCTTTCATCTTCTTTCCCACACAAAGGACAAATTGGATCTCCAACTCCAGCTCTCTGATTAATGCGAAGATTAGTAGGAAAGGCATTGGAGCCAAGTCTCCAAAGAAACACTTTTAGCCTCTCATGCATTTTGAGTTTCCACAAGGATGGCCAAAGAGTATCAACCTGAGTGTTGTTATTTCTTGGAGACAAATTCATTTTGATGGCCGATTTCACTGTATAGTTGCCTTTCGGATCCAAAGTCCAAATCAATTTATCTTGGCATGCAGCAACAGGGAGAACAATTTTATGAATGGCTTGCAAGGATTGAGTATCCACTAACTCCCTAAGAAGATCAGCATTCCATATTCTGTTTACTGGGTCAATGAGGTTGGAGACAAGCATTGGAACAGTAGGAATATTAGGATCTTTTGGTCTAGGTGAGAAATTTTCTAACCAAGGAACCCAAGGGTCCTTCCACATGTCAATTGATTTTCCATCACCCACACTAAAGCAAGCTCCCTTTCTAATTAGAGGTTTCAGCTTTTCAATCGCTTTCCAAAGAGGAGAAGCATTCTTGACTGTATCATTGTATAACCAATCTGATTTCACCTTATATTTACTGCGTAGAGCACGAGTACACAAACTATCTCTGCCAGAAACAATCCACCAAGTGATTTTGGCCAATAAAGCTTGGTTGAAATCCTTTGCGAGCCTAAAACCCAGACCCCCCAACTCTTTAGGTTGACAAAGTGAATCCCAAGAGTTCCATGCCATGAAGCAACCTTTATCTTTTTTGGGATTCCACCAAAATCTTCGGATGGACGAGTCCAGTTTGTTGCACACTGATTTAGGCACATCAGCTGTAGAGAAGGAGTAGGTAGGGAGGGCTTGGGCCACGGATTGAATAAGAGTTCTCCTACCTGCCCAAGATAAAACTTTACTGCGCCAACCCTTAAGTTTGGAGTCAAGGTTATCAATCAAATACTTAAAGTCTTTGACCTTGCTCTTCGAAGAAAAAACAGGATTACCCAAATAAAAAGCATCAAGGCCTAATTTCTTCATTTGAAATTCTCCTTTAATCCATCTTTTAGTGTCATTATGGACTAGTTTGGAGAAAATAATACCTGACTTTTCTTTGTTTATCTTCTGGCCTGACCATAGGCAATATGTATCCAAGCAGTCAATGAGAACTCCAACTTCCCTTCTGTTAGCTTTTACAAACAACATCAAATCATCTGCAAACATTACATGAGTAATTGCAGGCCCTAAAGCATTCATTTTAACTCCTGACATCTATCCCAATCTGAATTGTTGTTCAATGAGTCTTGATAGAACTTCTTGGCATAAAATGAACAAGTATGGGGATAGTGGGTCACCTTGTCTCAGGCCTCGTGATGGAGAAAATTTTTCAGTCTTACCTCCATTAACAAGGACTGATGATGAAACAGTTGTTACGCATTGGAGTATCCATTTGATGAAGGTCGGAGCAAATCCCAACTGTGAAATGACCGTCTTAAGGAATCCCCAATTGATACGGTCATATGCTTTTTGGAGATCAACTTTGACAGCCACAAAACCTTCCTTGACTTTTCTAGTTTTAAAACTGTGCAATAATTCCTTCACTATGACTTGGTTTTCTCCAATCCATCGACTAGGCACAAATGCAGATTGGCATGGAGTGATGATCGTGTCGAGCATAGGTCTCAATTTTGCCACCAAAAGTTTTGAGATTGCCTTGTATACCACGTTACAAAGGCTAATGGGCCGGTAATGGTTGACTGAGGAAGGGTTCGGAATCTTGGGGATTAGCACAATAAGAGTATTATTGAGCTCTGCATGCATTTTCCCTTCAATAAAGAAATCTTGTACTGCTTTGATGACACTATGACCAACAATGTGCCAGGATTGTTTGTAGAAGAGGGGAGGGAGCCCATCAGGTCCAGGGGCCTTAAGGCTTTGCATGTTGAAAATGACATTCTTAATTTCCTCTGCAGAAGGGATTTTACAAAGTTCAGCATTATCCTCTGGTGATATCACAGGAAGCATCAGATTCCCAAGGTCAGGAGGGCAAGATATTTCTTCTTCAGTGAAAAGGGATTTAAATTTATCCTTAATATAGGAGCAGATATCCTTCTTTTCTATAATCCAATCTCCAAAATCTGACCTGATTGCGTCGATGGAATTCTGTCTTCTACGAATAATGGTTGAGAGATGAAAAAACCTTGTATTCCGGTCTCCATTTCTAAGCCAAATTTCTCTAGACTTTTGCTTCCATATCAGGTCGTTGCGAGTGAGCCATTCATTCAATTCACTTTGAAGATTTGCTTCAATTCTAGCATTGGTGACTGACACCTCCTTACTCTGGATGACTTCAATTTGAGAAGTTAACTCACTAATACGAGTTTGACAATAACCAAATTCATCCTTGTTCCACCTTTTCAGTGCAGATGTGGTTGCTCTTTGCTTTCTGCATAATTTTAACCCAGAGCAGCCATAGAAAACCTTCTTCCAGGCCAGCCTAATTACTTCAAAACATCTGGGATCCCTTAACCAAGCTGCCACAAATCTAAAAGGACGAGGCATGAGGTAGTCTGTAGGATTGGAATCAAGAAGGAGGGGACAATGATCAGAGTTGATAGCCCCCAGGTGAAGAATAACTGCTTTAGGGAACAACAAACGCCATTCTGAGTTACAAATTCCCCTATCCAATCTTTCTCTAATGCTACCCTTTCCCCATCTTCTATTGCTCCATGTGAATTTGGGTTATTCACTCCAACTCCCAATCATTCAACTCCTCCACACACTTCGGTAGTACAAGCCGTAACCATCCGGTATCGCCGTAATCCGGTTCCACTACCATTCCAAACTCAAGCTTCAATCTCCTTGAGTTTGAGGGGGGATGTTAGAGATTATCACATATAATCCCACATTGGAAAGAGTTGGAGTGAGTAATAGGCATATAAGGCCATGGGCAATCCTCATCTCATAAGGCGTCTTTTGAGATTGAGTTAGGCCCATTGGACTCTAACAGTCTTAAATGGATAGTGTCAAACACTAGTCTTAATCTGCATGCATTCATCCGAGTTCATTTATTTATTAAACAATTTAATTTCTGTTTGTTGTTCATGTTTACGGAATCTATCACAATTCACAAAAATAAATTTGGTTAAGCAATATAGCCAACAAATTACTCCAACCCGATCACCCAACCCAACCCGTTTGGGTTTGGTTTGGTGCTAGCCAAGTTAGATTTGAGCTCTTAAGATGCCAAACTATAGGGTTGACAAAATCTTGTACCCTTGCCATGCAATTTCCTATCTTTTCCACGATGAAAATTGTCAAAACACCGCTTTCCTTAACAATTTAACATGTCTATTAATTCAAACCATTCTTCACTCATGGGTTGTTACCTCCCCTATATATAGAGGCATATTTTTCAGATGCTCCATAACCACTCTCTCTATAAACATTAATTAACACACCCTGATATTTTAAGATGGATCAAAGAAGAGTTGCGAACAACATCTTCCAATCTCAAGAGCTAAAAGTGATGGCCAAAAAGTGCAACAAAGAACTAGTCCTCCCTCCCAAGAGAGGATGTATCAAGCGTCGGATTTTCTCATGCTATATCCACAAGTTCATCATGAAGATTACTCGTGGAATCGTTTAATTCCAAAAGCTCGCTATGCCAATCTATCTTATTAACTTCAATATTAGTATATTAATGTTATATTCCTTCTCTTGCTCTTGTTTATATTGTCACCAGACATTATTGCTGTATTTTTCCATTTGAAGATATTGCTAGCTAGTGTCAAATATGTAAAGAAACCTATGATTGTAATTAATAATAGTAAATTCTAAGACCCTTTCCAATTTTCCTTCTCTTGGTACTGCAGTATTCAAGCCAATGTCAACAATTAATAGTTTAATACCCCACTGAATGTTATGAGTTGAACCACCTACCTTTTGAATTTAATCATCCTTGGGATCTTAAATTAATTCCTATTCATGTCACAAGCATATCTTTTGTTGACTCCATTGATTCATCTCATCAGGTCTAGCCAAAGGTGTCAAAAACACTGCCGGAATATGACCCCTTACCAAATAAATGTCAAACTTTAGGAAAAGTAGAGGAATTGAATATTTAAGGTGAAACAAAACAAAAATATAAATGTTTGTAGTCAACCAAAGTCTATATATGTTTCTTTTCCAACAAATCATAATCTTATCATTTAAAATCAGGACCTTTGAAAATCTGATGGGTAGCTTAACTGGTCCTGTCTTAGATGTGCTCTCCAATAGTCACTAGTTCGAGTTCCCTCAGGACCACCTACTCAAGGCAAACCCTTGCGCCTATCTTGGTATACGTGCTAGTAGGGTGTTGCGTGTCTCTTTGGGATTAGTCGAAGTGTGCGTATTTACGGAACACTGGCCCAAACACTCATGGTTAAAAATAAATAAAATCAGGACCTTTGGAAAAAGTCCAACAACTCACTTTACCTTTCCAGAACTAAAATTTCTGGAAATAGTGGGAGCCCAGGGAAATGAAGTGATGTGAGCAGAAAAATAGGTTAAGTCTCAGGAAATTCCGAGACTTCAATTCTTGAATTTCAAGAGAAACTTCACAAGTTTTTGGGTTTGTCTTATACTTTAATTTCATAAATAAACCATTTGTATGCATCAAAGAAACTCTCCCCAAAAGTACTCGTTAATTTCACAATTCACATTAGAAAAAGGTCACCTGATCATAAGTGCGTGGGACTCCTGTCTACTTCAATAAGGCCATATTTCTTGACAACAAAGGCAAGTCAAGTAGGACCTTGCTACGTACAAGGAGCATAATAATATATAAGTTGTGTCCTACATGGTTTTGTCAAGTGATGTTCTTGTAAAAAATTGAAAACAAAAGAAGAAATAACCACATATATACCTTTTTAGTTATTATTATTCAAGTGCTTGAGGAGGAAACCCAAATTTAGAATTCTGAGAACATATTTAGAAAACGATAGCCCAACAAGCTCTAAGACTTTTAGATATTTTTTCAATCAAATATTTGGAAATCTAATGGCCAAAATTACAAACTTTCCCCTTACGTCATGAAATAACATTTTTGCTCTTAGGTGAGGTTAACTGAAGGTTGTGAAATAGGGAGTTTACAGAGCCACATAATGTAATCTCGAAGTGTACATCCCAACTTTTATTACTTAAAAAAATTATGGTAGATTATTAAAATAATAGAATAAAATGAATTTTTATATTTTAAATTTATAGAAAACCTTGGTAGGATAATTTTAATTGAGGTACTAATTTTTTGTACTTTTTGAGAATTTGGCAAGTTCATCACTTGACATAAGGGAAAAATAATAATAATAATAATAATAATAAAAGAAGAAGAGGACATACACTTGGTGCAACCATAGTATTCAGGACACACATTTTACTATATATTGATTGATAATTTATGGTCAGGATATATATAATACATAATATTATTGTGAATCTTTGGGTGACACTAACTAAATGACTGATTATTATACAATTTAATAATTCTCATGCAATATACCAAAGTTCTTATAACTTCACATGAAATGATTTTTTGTTATTCAGATAAGCTTTAATTAAACTTATGTGAATTTTTGTTACTTTTATTTAATAGACTTATTCTCGATTCAAAAGTTCATTACGTTTACTTGAAAAATTATTAAATTTTAGGTTTTAATTTGAAACTACCCCAAACTATAAGGGAGTAATGTAATTTATTTAAATATTTAATTAAGGGTAGTCACTTGGCCGTTGGCAAAAGGAGAGTGTTGTTCTTGACACAGAGAAAAATAGTCACTTGGCACAAGAAGAGTGTCGCAACTTGATGCGAAGAGAAATAGTCACTTGATACAATACATTTAATATAATATAGTCATATGATAGGATTTTACTTAAGCCAATTTACTAATGTTTTATCCTTTTTGATATATATAGTGGTATCTGCATATAAAGTTATATCCTTTTTTTTGCTAAATATATAAAGTTAGGGAAATGTTTCTTTCACACAGGGTGTGAAAGTTACTGTTTCACACCCCCACTAAAAGACAAAACTCTTATTCCCAATTAACTATTCCAAGTTTAACTATTCTTATAACCAAACACTTCTTTTACTCTTACTTTCACTCTCTCTATTCACAGCAACATAGATGATAGATTCTCTCTCTTGCAAAGCTCTCTCCTCCATTGAAGTTCTATTCCTCCAAAACTCTCTCATCGATTGAAGATCTAAGCTCCCCTCATGAAGGCATGGTTTGATGTTTGAAGGTGTGTGTGTGGGTTTGATGTTTGAAAGAGTGGATTTGCTTGGGTTTGGGAATGATTTCACGGAGAGAGCTTTTGATATTTGTAGATTTGAGTTTTCTTTGAGTTTGGGAATGGTTTCACGAAGAGAAGATTTGATGTTTGAAATTGTGGGTTTCATTGTATTGGGGAATAAAATGTGTTGGGTTTGATATTTGTGAGGTTTTGAATGCTTTCTTTTTTGTTTGGAAATAGAGATTTAATTTTGAGTGATTTTAGTTGAGATTGAAAATAATAAAATTTGAACAGTGTTAGTATGAACATTCAAATCTACCCAGAAAATGTGAACAGTGTTAGTATGAACATTCAAGTCTACCCAGAAAATGTGGACAATTTTAATTAAGTGTGGACAATATTGTCCACACTTTCTGGGAATTGGTATAAACATTCGAGTCTACCCAGAAAATATGAACAGTGTTAGTATGAACATTCGAGTCTACCCAGAAAATGTGAACAGTGTTAGTATGAACATTCGAGTCTACCCAGAAAATGTGGACAATTTTATTTAAGTGTGGACAATTTTCTGGGAATTGGTATGAACATTCGAGTCTACCCAGAAAATGTGAACAGTGTTAGTATGAACATTCGAGTCTACCCAGAAAATGTGGACAATTTTATTTAAGTGTGGACAATTTTCTGGGAATTAGTATGAACATTCGAGTCTACCCAGAAAATGTGGACAATTTTATTTAAGTGTGGACAATTTTCTGGGAATTGGTATGAACATTCGAGTCTACCCAGAAAATGTGAACAGTGTTAGTATGAACATTCGAGTCTACCCAGAAAATGTGGACAATTTTATTTAAGTGTGGACAATTTTCTGGGAATTGGTATGAATATTCGAGTCTACCCAGAAAATGTGAACAGTGTTAGTATGAACATTCGAGTCTACCCAGAAAATGTGGACAATTTTATTTAAGTGTGGACAATTTTCTGGGAATTGGTATGAACATTCGAGTCTACCCAGAAAATGTGAACAGTGTTAGTATGAACATTCGAGTCTACCCAGAAAATGTGGACAATTTTATTTAAGTGTGGACAATTTTCTGGGAATTGGTATGAACATTCGAGTCTACCCAGAAAATGTGAACAGTGTTAGTATGAACATTCGAGTCTACCCAGAAAATGTGGACAATTTTATTTAAGTGTGGACAATTTTATTTAAGTGTGGACAATTTCTGGGAATTGGTATGAACATTCGAGTCTACCCAGAAAATGTAAACATTCGAGTCTACCTAGAAAATGTGAACAGTGTTAGTATGAACATTCGAGTCTACCCAGAAAATGTGAACAATTTTATTTAAATATGGACAATATTGTCCACATTTTCTGAGAATTTTATCCAAATATACTTCTCTACCTTCCTCATTGAATTCAAGCTTATTTTATCCAAATTTAGTAGTATTATTACACTTTTATCCTTCATTTCTCAACTACTCTAATCTCTCAATCCATCTATTTCTGACTCTTATCTTTCTCTCTCTTCTCTCTCTCTCTCTCTCTCTCTCTCTCTCTCTCTCTCTCTCTCTCTCTCTCTCTCTCTCTCACACACACACACACACATACTCTTCTCGATTTGGTAGCTGAGCAATAATGGCGAGAGGTACATCACAGTCCCAATCATCTTCTTCCTCGACCTTGAGGCTCGGCGTGGCTCGGCGGCAACGACTGCAGGCATGCGGCGACGTCGTCTCGGCGGAGGGTCCTCAACCGCTAACTCCTCAATCTGTATTCCAGGGACGATCGGAGAGGGTTTTTGTGCTTTGCCAGGCAAAAGCCATGGAGATGAGAGAGAGAGGTTCGGAGCTGCCATGGAGGAGCGGAGGAGCCTCGAGGCCTGGCGTCGTGGCTCCACGTGGCTCGGCGGCAGCGACTGCAGGCATGCGGAACCGTCATCTCGGCGGAGGGTCCTTAACCACTAACTCCTCCAATCTGTATTCCTGGGACGATCGGAGAGGGTTTTTGTGCTTCGCCAGGCAAAAGCCATGGAGAAGAGGGAGAGAGGTTCGGAGCTGCCATGGAGGAGCGGAGGAGGCTCAGAATGGGACAGTGACTGTAAAGCCATGGAGAGTTTTAGAGAGAGAAACAGAGAATTCTACAAAGAGAAAGTGAGAGTGTGTGTGTGACCGTGTGGAGAAGAGAAATGTGGGGACGAGGGAGAGAGCTTCAGAGCCACCAGCTTCAAAGTCAATCTCTTTCCCCACACGTTATCAATGGGAGTGGGAATAATTGGAGGGAAACTTGGGCAGAGTGGGATTAATTGGAGGGAAATCTTGGGCAGACCACCACATAGCACAGACCTCTCTACACACGTTAGAGAATAACGTGTGAACCATTCAAACCAATGGATTAAATCCAACGGTTCATATGAAAATCATTCTTATCATGCAATCCATGGAATAGTGGTTTAAGCAGTAAGTGATGATAGATTTTTAATTAAAAAAAGGTTAAAGGTACGTGTGTGATAGAGTAGGAACAACTGTAAGTGTGTGATAGATGTGATGGGACAAAGGAGTCGGCGGGAGAAATAAATATTTACCCGCCACTCTCATTTGTTTGTCTACCACCTTACATTTCTCTAATTTTTATTTTTAATTATTTCTTTTCTTTTGATATTTACTTACTTTGAGAAGCGCAAACCACCAAAATAGGATCTAAATAGTCTAATTTCTCCAAAAGAATAAATTATCAGTGTAATTTTTCTTATTAATTTTTAGTTTAGTTTCTATTCCTATTGTGATGATAGCATCATATGTGAGATAAGTATCATCAATATGAGATTTTATCTATTAGAGGTGCGGTACTCACATGGGTATTGTAGAATTATATATATATATATATATATATATATATATATATATATATATATATTAGACATTAAAATTCAAAATTGATGCCAAAATTCGTCCAAATATTTGTGAGGTCGGCAAATTCTCCATATTATGAGGTTGGCTAATTCTCCATAAAATTTGTAATTTATAAAAAAAATAAAAATGAAAACAAAAACAAATAGTGTTTACGTTAAGGCAATTTTAATTGAAAAAACTAAATAGAAAATATTTAAAAAATAAATACAAATATTGAGGATGGTTGTAAACTTTTAAGAGCAATAGTACTTAAAATAATAAGAGACATAATATATATATATATATATATATATATATATTAGTAAACTAGGTATCTTATGTATACTTAAAATTTATAAAGAATGTGTGTTTGTATGTGTGACTTTGGATGATGAAAGGGGTAACTGCTTGAGATGTAGCATTTTGGCTCACCATATCTGTTTTTAAACAAACGCTAAAAGTGAAAGTCTGAGATAGCTGATCACCACATCACGTACAAGTGATCCACAAGGGGAAGTGGATGGCTAGGATGGTTCCAATCAACACACGAACCATGCCTTTTATCACATCATAATGTAGGGGATGGTTTGATTAGGGTTGTAAACAAAGAGATATGTTTTTAACAAACATCACAATCTCAATTTTGAACTTTTAGTACTCGGCTCGACTTGATATGTTTTCAACCATTGGCATGAATGTATGAGCTAGTTGATCCAAATATCGTAAGCACAATTTTTAAAATAATATCTACCTTCACATGAACGATCTTTTTTTTATACAACAACTTGTTCTCTCTCTCTCTCTCTCTCTCTCTCTCTCTCTCTCTCTCTCTCTCAATATGCTACATCTCTACTACAAATGTTTGGGGTCGACCATAGATCCTTAGTCCCAAAAATGTTTGGGGTTAAGTCAACTATGGATTCTTATTCCAATTTTTTTGAGTTGTGGGACATATTTTAGATAGTGAGATGAAATGAGAATTATGTGAAGCCTTTTTTTAAAGAGTAATGAGAGAGTGAGAGTGAGATGAGATAAAATGAGATTTGAGAGAATGAGAGAGAGAGATGAGAGACAGAGGGAACGTGTCCCCTAACTATTTTTTGCTAAATCCTATTACTTTATATATTTGCACTTTTATTCTCTCACACCACAATTTCAACAATTTCTTCACATCACTACTGTGTTCAGGGATGTAATCAGGATTTTAATTGACGGGGGGTTGAAAGAAGAATCAATTTTTTTTTTTTTTTAATGAAAATCCAAAGTAACATCCATTATGTATTAACAAAGCAATTATCTAATTAAATGAAAGTCGATGTTTTTAAAATTATTGAAATCTTCTATGATTGATTTTGTATTAAATGTCGCAACAAATAAAAGTAATGTTTATTATCTCATTATATGTACAATAATATTCTTAAAAAAAAAATCTAACTATTATTGCTATTGCTAAGTAAAAAAAATGAAAAACCCAAAGCCAAAGCAAAAAAAAAAAACTTAAGTTTTAAGCTATTAAGTTTAAAAATAATGATTCCAACAAAGATTGTCAATACTCATACCAGATGTCATTTCTATATTATTAGAGAAGCGAAATATTTCAATACCGGTCGATACTTTTTTTTTTTTTTGATAATCTTGGGTGTCCAGGCCAGCGTTCCATAGATACGTGCACCTCGACTAATCCTAGGGGGACACGCAACACCCTACTAGTACGTGTACCACGATAGACGCAAGGCTTTGCCTTGGGTAAGTGGCCCTAAGGGGACTCGAACTAGTGATCATTGGGGAGCACACCCAAGACTGGACCAGTTGAGCTACTCCTCAGGGTTAATACCGGTCGATACTAATATACCGTTTCGGGATTGATGCTATTTTTTAATACATATATATTAGCTAAACATTAAAGTTACGGTCACAACACATTCACAACAATGTTAAGGTGTCAAATTGTGAATGGTAAATAATAAACTGATGTAATTGGTGGTTCTAAATGAGAACTAATAAAAATCTACCAACTCAGTATTGATATGAAATTATTGTGAAAATATTATGTCTATAGCATTATTGTGTAAATACTTGTTGCCCCAATTAATACCCATATCTCCACTCAAATCCGTAGCCCACCTGCCAAATAGATTTTTTTTCCTATCCTTTAACTCTCTTTAATTCTCCTCCACTCATTTTCTTATTCTTTTATCATTGTTATTATCTTTTTTTTTTTTCTTATTTCTTTATCTTATCTTCTTAGTCCTGCTTCTTTCTTCTTCTTCTTTTCTTTTTTCTTTTCTTTTTTTTCCTTTCCTCCTTCTACTGCACCACAATTTCTGCATTTCAGACAACAATTTCTTCCCATCTTCATTCTCTCATTTTTTTCTCCTCTCTTTTCTCTTTAGACTCTTACTGATTGTGTTCACCTTATTCCAAATCTATGGAAATTTAATTACACAAACAATGTTGGGAATGTTTGAAGATGTGGACTTTTGATCAAGAAACTGTGAACAATTCCTGGAAATTGGGTTGAACATTTAAGTTTGCTCAGAAAATGTGGACAATAATGTCCACAATTTTCTGGAAATTTGTTGAAACAGTTAACTCTTACCCAGAAAATGTAAAGAACCTTGAGGACAATAATGTCTACAATTAACATATT
>OU015768.1:16033527-16102792 GCA_907173295.1 Fagus sylvatica | reverse complement strand
TCATTTTACTAAAAAAGGAGGAGGACAGCAGCAGGTCCATCCCCTTCAACGTGACAAGAGCAACCAGCTCACCACTTTCAAATTGTTCAAGATTATACAGCTCACCCCAACTCTCCACTCCACCAGAAACCATGATTTCTAGCACTGTTCACGCAGCAGATTTCTGCATAACAGCTCCAAGATCACTGGCAGCAACCAAAAATGCATGGGAAGTGAAGAAATATTATAGAGAACCTACAACCATGTCTATTCCGGTCCCCAAAAGGGACTCAGGGAGTAGCTCCCACGGCCCAGACCCGTGAGGAAGCTACTCTCCTTATGTTGACCCGACTTGAGGAGTGTGGTTTGGTGGAGGGGAGTCAGTTCCGAGACTTAGGCAGCCATGAACTTCTGTCATTAGGTCTGCTGGGAGGCTCAATGATGGGTTTATGGATACCAAGTCACATGAGACATGCATAGACATAGCCATACACAAAAAACCCACCAACAAGAGGCAATGAGTACCTCTGACAAGCCATTTCAGGGAAGGAGAAAACCTTACCCTGACACCAGGAAAAGGCCCTAATCATTTTACTTATGCTACACTCCTTTTGACAAAACATGTCATGGAGAATTAATACTAAAAAACTAATGGGCTTAAGGAAACCACAATTTCGGTTTTCCAAGAGATTAAGCCACGTTAATCATTCTATATATAGAGAACTGACTGCATTCTCAAGGCATCAGATCCATCAGACCCATTAGCTTCAACCAGAAAACCAAGAACAACCCTTCCAATAACTCAAGAAATTACCACAATTAAAACCCAAGAGAAAGGATTTTCTCTTAGATTCTCCAAGAAAGAGCCTCTGAAAATAGATGTTCTGAGATCCCTTACAACTTAGAAACACCCATCTAAACCCAGAAAGGTAATCCCGTCTGAAAAGATTAGGATTTACAACTTAATCCATTTTTTCTCCAGGAAAAGCTCTCCTGGCAGATGTCTGGGCAGAATTTCCTGAAATGCCTTATAAGGACCACAATGGTTCTCTACCATTAATTTAGCTCCACAAAAGGCCTAAACACACTTCTTCCCCTAACCCTTATGCATGTCTCATCGGAGGCTGACTCTCTCCTAACAAGTCAACCCTCTTTTAGTTTCAACAGAACTTTGTTACTGTTCAAAGCTCTTCCTGGCAGATGTCATCAGCATGTGCAGAAAACCCATGTTTAAAGTTGTGATGATCAAAGTTACGCCGTTTCAAGTTCGATTCAACTGAGAAACAGTTAGAGGCTCGGCCCAAAACTGTTCTTTGGATTGCTCATCGGTAACTACACTTTGGGTAAATTTCCCTTAATCTTTGTTCATGCTATTTTTGGGCTCTAGTGATTGTAGCTTTTAAATATTCTTGAGAAGTGTCCCACTAGCCCTTGGGCCAAACTTTGGGCCCTCGGTTGAGTTTTGGGTTCGGCTACCCCTTTCTCTATATCGAAGTCCATGTCGTGATCGCCCTCGGCACGCCACGTGGCATCGTTACAAAAACACCCCTCACATTTCTGGCAACTCCACTGGGGAGTCGAGATCAACACTTCTAAGAAGAAAGCTAGAGCTCAGAAACCATGCCTCCTAAAACCCGACAAAGAAGAAATCAAAGAGAAGTTTCAGTTCATACAGAACATTCCCGTGCTGAATCTGCTGTCAATATACAAGGGGAAGATCAGCAACGACCACCTCCAAGTGGTCAGAACCAAGAAGTACCACCAACAAACCTGCTGTTAGAACTGATACAGAACTTGCAGCAGAACCAAAGCGAGCTGGCAGAAGCCATCAAACAGCTCAAAGAGAAGGATGCTGGTGCGAAGACTCCTCCTCAAAATGGGGAAGAGAACCAGGAAAAGCCTCATCAAGACTCAGGTTCACACGAAAAGGAGGCCACCTTTGTGACAATGTCTGACATAGCAGACCTCCTCAAACAAGAAAGGGAAAAGAATCCAAAGGAGCCTCGACTCTTTGTAAGGAAGCCTCCCTATCCTGCTGAGTTGTTGAAGCAGCCTTACCCCGAGAAGTATATTGCCCCAACTTTCTCGCGTTTTGATGGTCGAAAGGGGAGTGCCCTTGTCCACATTAGCAAGTTTGTAGACTCAATGGGGGCTTATGCCGGAAATGGTGATCTATGCCTTCGAGAGTTTTCAAAGTCTCTTGACGATAGGGCCTACACATGGTACACCACCTTGCCTCCCGGATCTGTGAAGGTTTGGGAAGATATGGTTGAGCTGTTCTGCGGAAAGTATTTCCAAGCGGAAGAAAAAATCACCCTTGTCAACCTCCACACTACCAAGCAAGCAAGCGGGGAAGACTTGCTCCGTTATATACATCGTTTTCGTGATATATCCCTGGATTGCTATGCTAATTATGAAGAAGGCGAACTAGTAAGGGTCTGCATAGATAACATGCTGCCGGAATTTCGAGCTCACCTTGAAAACCTTGACATCTCAAGATTTGGGCAGCTGCTCCAAAAGGCTCGAAAAACAGCACTATCAGTCAAGCCTCATGCTGAAAAGCCTAGAGAAAAGAAGAATCCACCACAAGTTCTCACGGTGTCTACTGTGAGCAACAAGCGGAAGAAGTCAAACGAGAGGTCTTTTGATGAAGCACCACCCCCGGTTCCTTGCACTCTAGAAGAAATGAAGGCCATTCTTGACAAATGGGTAGGCAGATGGCATTATCAAACTTCCAGAAATTCAGAAGAAAGCGACTGAAGAGGACAAGAAGAATCCGAAATTCTGTTATTTCCATCGATATGTCCATCACTCCACAGCAGATTGTTGGACTCTTAGAAGAAAATTTCATGAGAAAATTCAAGACGGAACCTTGGAATTACCTCAAGCACAACAAAAGGTACATACTGATCCTTTCCTCAAGCATAAAAATGGGGCTGTGGTTTCAGTTGTCATTCATGGAAATACTAGCGATGTGGATGCGGACGAGTCTGCCGCTGCAAGTACTGCCATGACACCTACAGCCATCAAGACTCTGCAGAGGAATCCCAGGTTTCGGTCTCTCTTCAATCAGCTAGGATTGAATCCAGAAGCTCGCACAGCAGCTACTGAGGCCATCATGGCCATAGCAGCAGATTCCGGAGCTCACTGCTTTACAGCAGAAACCCATGCCAGCCGAGCTTTTCTGGAAACAACCAATGCAATCACATTTACAGATGAAGATATGGAAGTTCAGTATCCAGATCACCGACGTCCTTTATACCTCTCAGCCACAATCAATGAGGTACAAGTGAGGCGTGCCTTGGTAGATAATGGCTCTTGCATCAACCTTATTCCCTTGAGTACAATCCAAGCAGCAGAGATCCCTCAAAAGAAGATCCAAGGGGCACCTATGGAGATAAAAGGTTTCGGTGGTGTAGGTGAATACACTAAGGGGCATATCCAACTTGTTCTAAAGGTTGGTCCCATTGTGGCTTTCACGCGGTTCCATGTTGTGGACTCCGTGGTTCCCTACCACATACTATTGGGAAGACCTTGGCTGCATAAACACCAACTCATCCCCTCCACCTACCACCAATGTGTTAAGGGAAGGCTCAACGGGAAGCCTATCCGAATAGCCGCTAACTCCGCACCCTTTGATCAATCCGAGTCCCACTTTGTTGAAGCAGCCTTATATGATGAAGTTACTCCAGCAGGGGAAGCATCACTTGCCAAACCTATTGGAATTCCACTGCCCAAATGGGAAGAGATAAGGGATGCCCCTGGGGCGGACTTGAGAGATCTGCTGGAACAGAAAAAGAAGCGCAAAGCAGAAGCTAGCACAAGCAAGAGCCAGCCACAATGTATACGCGTCCGCCTACCCGATGGACGCACTGTCTACCGCTTGTGAAGGTGCGCGGGGGCCAATTGTCCCCAACAAGAGGCCCCCGAACCAGAGGAGGGAATTCTGCAGCCCTCCTGTCTCGCAGTAAATGAAGCAAGTGTACCAGAACCTGCAGATGCAGCAGAACCCGTTGCAGCAGATCCCAAAATTTCTGCAGAAGAAGAACTTGAGGTAATCAATCTAAGTTCTGATCCCAATGTACATAGGCCTGTTTCTATTAGTGCATCATTATCAGTTGAAGAAAGAATGCATTTAGTAGAATTGTTAAAAGAATATCAAGATGTATTTGCTTGGCAATATGATGAAATGCCCGGGATAGACCCGAAACTTGTTGCACATTCTTTAAATGTTGAACCGGGTACTAGACCAGTGGTACAACCTATGAGGACCTTTCATCCAGAGGTTGAAGCTCAAATTACCCAAGAAGTCAAGAAGCTACTTTCAGCTGGTTTCATTAAGCCAATACAGCACCCACGGTGGCTGTCCAACATAGTTCCTGTAAAGAAAAAGAATGGTCAGATCCGGTGTTGTGTGGATTTCCGTAATCTCAACAAGGCATGTCCTAAGGATGAATTCCCGCTGCCTAACATGGACCTCCTGATTGACTCAGCTGCTGGTCATGCAATGTTTTCCTTTATGGATGGTTTTAGCGGTTATAATCAAATCTTTATGTCTCCAAAGGACGCTGAGAAGACTGCATTTCCGCACGCCTATTGGGAACTTCTACTACACCGTCATGCCATTTGGACTCAAGAATGCCGGAGCCACATATCAAAGAACCATGACAGCAATGTTTCATGATATGATGCATCGTGAAATTGAAGACTTATGTCGATGATATTGTGGTGAAGTCCAAGACAAGGGGAGATCATTTTGGTATCTTGAAAGAAAGTATTCGAAAGATGCCGATTGTATAAGCTCAAGATGAATCCTCTCAAATGCGCATTCGGAGTTTCAGCTGGCAAATTTCTGGGTTTCTTAGTGCACCAGCGTGGTATCGATGTCGATCCAGCAAGGGCATCTGCTATAGCCACTATGAAGCCACCAACCACACATAAGGAGCTGAAGAGTTTTTTAGGCAAGCTATCATACATAAGAAGGTTCATTCCTGGACTTGCTGCCGTAACTTCTGCTTTCTCACCCCTCTTGAAGAAGGGAGCCTCATTCCATTGGTCTACCGAATGCCAAGAAGCCTTTGAAAAGGTACGAAACATCATGACCAAACTCCCTACTGTTTGTGCACCTATTTCTGGAAAACCTCTTCGACTCTACTTGGCCTCAAATAGTCAAGCAATTGGGGCTTTGATAGCCCAAGAAAATGATAATGGGGTTGAACAACCCATCTACTATGTTAGCCGTACTCTTAAGGATGCAGAAAGCCGATACTCGGGGGCTGAGCGATCTTGCTTAGCTTTGATTTATGCTTCCCAAAGACTCCGACACTATTTCCTAGCTCACAAGGTCCAGTTAATGACAAAATCTCATCCCATCAGAAGTCTGCTGCATCGGTCTGTATTATCTGGCAGATTAGCACAATGGCTTCTGCAGCTGTCACAGTATGAGATTATTGCTGAAACACCAACTGCTATTAAAAGCCAGGCCATTGCTGACCTATTAGCTCAATTTCCTGGAGAAGACAACTCATTCATTACAGATGAAGTACCTGGGGAAATCAATGAAGTATTCCTGGCAGGCTTGGCAGATTCTGTTTGGACCTTGAGATTTGATGGCTCCTCAACTGCTACATCAGCAGGGGCCGGTATTGTTCTTTACAAGGATGATGGGGAAGCTGTAACAAAATCTTTCAAGTTTGATTTCCCTTGTTCCAACAATGCAGCTGAGTATGAGGCTTACCTGGCCGGATTAGCAATAGCATATGAAATGGGAATCAAGCATTTACGAGTTATTGGCGATTCTAACCTTGTGGTATGTCAAGCCCGAGGAGAATTCTCACTCAAGGAACCATCATTGGCACCTTATAGAGCTCTGGCACAGAAGTTCGAAGCAAGATTTAGCACCTTCGAAATAGAACATGCTCAAAGGAATGAGAACCGGTATGCGGATGCCTTAGCTACTTTGGGATCTCCAAATAGCCTTTCGAAGGTGAAGAGATGGACGTTACCATCTGCAAGGAAAGCGAAGCCCTATCACTGAAACACTGAGAAAAGAGTTTGAAGAGCTGTCTCAAGACCAAGAAGACTGGCGAGCACCGATCAAAGCCAAGCTCATGTCTCCTGCTGATACGGCAGATTTGAAGAGAAATCAAGGATTACACCTTGATATCTGGTGATCTTTATAGAAGACTGCCTGGAGGAGTTTTGGCACGCTGCATTAGCCTCGAAGGAAGCAAAGGAAAGGCTTGCCTGAAATCCATGAGACAAACTTGTGGAGATGGAGGAGCTATCCAGCCTTTACCGCAGACTTCAGCGGCTGGGATATTTCTGGCCAAGCATGAGTGCAGAAGCAGCAGAGGTACAAAGCCAATGCCCAACTTGCCAATTCCATTACAGCAACGAAGAGGTATGTGCCAACTTTTGTCTCTACTGATTGGCGCACACCGTTCTTAGGAATACTTGCT
This sequence comes from Fagus sylvatica, assembly GCA_907173295.1. Lineage (NCBI taxonomy): Eukaryota > Viridiplantae > Streptophyta > Magnoliopsida > Fagales > Fagaceae > Fagus > Fagus sylvatica. The sequence continues at coordinate 16,096,352 of OU015768.1, read as the reverse complement.
TGAAAGGGATTTTGCCATCAAACCCCAAGGATGCTTTATCCGCCTTAAAAAGGCTAGCCTTGAGGTACTTTTGTGGAAGGAGGAACTCTCTTTCGAAAAGGCTTTCATGGAGAGCCTCTTAGATGCCTCGGCTTATCAGAATCCCAAATGGTCATGAAGGAAACTCATGCGGGAGAATGTGGGGAACATCAAGGGAAAAAGAGGCTCTACCAATGCTTACTTACACTCGGATACTACTGGCCTACAATGAAAAAGGACGCGGCAGATTTTGTGAAAACATGCCATACTTGCCAAGTCCAAGCCAATTTGATCCATACTCACCCAACTAGTCTCCAAAACATGGCTACACCTTGGCCATTTCACACTTGGGGGCTAGATCTCATAGGCCCCATCAATCCGGCCTCCGGTGGTTGCATTTGGATTCTTGTAGCTACCGAGTACTTTACAAAGTGGGTAGAAGCCATCCCTCTCCGAAAGGCAACTGGTGCTGCAGTTGCAAACTTCATCCGAGAGCACATAATCACTCGCTTTGGCATACCATACAAGCTCATCACCGACAATGGTACTCCATTCATAAACAAGGATGTACGGGAAGTGCTAGAACATTACCGAGTCAAGCATCGACGTTCTACACCTTATTATCCTCAAGGTAATGGGCAAGCTGAAGCCACAAACAGAATGTTGCTGCGAATTCTGAGCAAAATGGTGTTTGATTATGGGAATGACTGGAAAGCCCATCTGGCAGATGTCCTCTGGGCATACCGAAGTTCACCTAAGACAGCAACAGGTTTTACGCCCTTCTCACTTGTTTATGGTACTGATACCATTTCTCCTACTGAATTGGTCGTGCCTAGCCCAAGAGTAATGCAAGGGAGTGAATTGGAAGTGGACGCTAATATGTGTGCTGAAGCACGAATGGCAGATCTGGAAGGACTCGATGAGGCAAGGGATTTGGCTAAGGCAAAAGCTCAAAGAAACTATCAAAAGATGGCTAATGTGTACAGCAAAGCCCTTCGAGTTCGGATCTTTGCGGAAGGACAAATGGTCTTAAAAGCCGCGGAATTTGTAAGGAGAAACCTACCATCTCCATCTAAATTCTCTCCTAATTGGGATGGACCATACATCATCCGAGAAGCGCACGGAAGTGGTTACTACAGGCTGTCCAAGTCTGATGGGACTGCCTTAGCAGATCCTATTAATGGAAAATGGCTAAAACACTATTACTCGTAGGATGCATTCCAGTAAATCTACATTATGTATCTTTCTTCTTTTGAAATAGCTTATAAGCATTTTGTGCTAGGCTAAGAGTAATAGGAGTTAAAATGCCTTTCTTTTGTATCTCAAAATATGTCTACTTTTTGTACAATGCAATTCAAGCAAGTCAAGTTGACAAAAGTCACATTTCATTGTTCGCAAACAAATGTACTTAACAAAATATGTACCCAAAAACAAAATGGGGCCAAATTCCATTGTCAAAGCCTACACACGGCTAACATATTACAAAGAAAAAAGGAGAGGGAATAACAAAAAGGAAAAGAAGTGCAGTGGCTGATACGCTCAAGCCAGCAAGTCACGGAGGGCTGATACATCCTCAGATTCTGCAGAAGCTCTCCTGGCAGATGCTAAATCCCATGGGTTTGGCGCAATCACGTTCAAGGCATTCCTTAATGCAGCAACACGAGCCTCTGCTTCCCTCAACTCAGCCAAAACCCTCCTACTGAACATGCCATGAGCTAACCTCCTTAGGTAATCAAGAATGAAGCCAAATCTGAAGCCTCCTTCAATTGCCTCTTGGACTACAGCTTTCCACTCAAGGATATGAACTTCAGTGATGTCCTCAAGTCTAGTATACTCCATATGAGCAAGCACACAGCAAAGGAGCGTCAACAGAGAGCTTCCCACATGAACACCACGGCTGAAATACAATGAACACCTGCCGTACTTTTCCCACAAAGCTCTTAAGAACCGAATCCCTCCTTGTGGCACTCGGAAAATTTCAAAGTCAGCCTTCCTGTCATCAAAGGCCCAGAAGTGCTCAGCATGGCGGGAACTGAATGATGTGCGGTCAAACTCTCGAAAGAAAGCCTCCATGTCGGCAAGAACAGAAGTTCTTGGTGTGGCAGGCCTGGCAACAGACAACAACCCTGGCTGACCTCTAACAGCAGACTCCACTGCTGCAGTCTGAGGCCTTCCTTCTTCTTCTGCAACAGTCTCATTGCCGCTTCCAGCTGCAGAAAATAAAAAAAAAGGAGGAAGGATTCAGTTAAACAAGCATAACTATGCAAAAGCAAAGGCAAAGAAAATAAACAAGTGAGTGAAATGCTTACTAATACTCCTTTACTAAAGAGATATACTAGTTGCAGCTTGTTCTCAAGATAATTTGGCTAAGTCATTTGGGGGAACGACAACTGAGCATTAACTCAGGTTCACCCAACGGGGAACAACAACTGGGCATTAACCCAGGTTCACCCAACGGAGGACAACAAATGGGCATTAACCCATGTCCACCGGTTTACCTAATGGACCCAATGGCGAACAACAACTGGGCATTAACCCAGGTTCACCAAAGGGAGGACAACAAATGGGCATTAACCCATGTCCACTGAGCTCAGCCAATTAGGCCTGGATGGTGAACAACAACTGGGCATTAACCCAGGTTCATCGGAAGGGGGACAACAAATGGGAATCAACCCATGTCCATTGAGCTCACATTTTATACCAAATGGAGAACAACAACCGGGCATTAACCCGGGTTCACCGGATGGAGGACAACAAATGGGAATCAACCCATGTCCATACACAATGGGGGGCAACAAATGGGAATCAACCCATGTCCACCAAACTCATTTTATTGGAAGTATGCAGCCACAAAACAGTGGGCAAAAGATGGGAGAAGACTTACACAACCCGTTGGTGCTGGGCTCACAAAATCATAAAAGGGTGTGACCACAATGTGGTGGACAACAAATGGGAATCAACCCATGTCTACTAGGCTCACCTAATTAAAAGAAGTTGTGAAAACAGCAAACAACGGGTGGGAGGTCATTCTATCTCTACTGGGCTCATGCTTCCACAACAGCAAATTCGAAACTACCAAATGGCAAACAACAAATGGGCATCAACCCATGTCTGCCAGACTCACACAGCAAGCAACAACAGCAAAAGACAGCAAATGGGAATCAACCCATGTCTATTACACCTACCAAGATTTGGTTTTATGGTCATAGGCAATAAATGAGCATTAACTCATGTCTAAGCAATCCATGATCAACAAACAAGAGAATATACACTCATGAGTTCTATGCATAACAAGCAAATAGTCAAGTTCTGCCTATATATTTCAAGAAATCTCTGCCATCAAGCAACAGCAGTGACAAGATGTTATTTAGAAGCCAATACCTGTTCTGGTTGGGCTTGTCTGAGCTGCTACAGGAGCAGTGACCTCCATATCTGCTGCCTGATCACCAGCCATATTATCTTCTGTCTCGGCTAAGACCTCATCATAGCTATCATGAGTATCCCCCATGTCTATATCATCTACTGGGTCTTGAGCCAACTCCTCTTCCATAACTGGAATACCACTGCCAGGAGCGACATCTGCCTGAACTGGTTCTTCACTGGCAGCAACTTCAGCAGGTTCAACATGAGCCATATCTGAATTAAAATCACCATTAGTCACAAGATTTTCATCAATTAATATGCTCCCAGCAAGAATATTACCTTCTGGGACTTCAGGGATGTGTGCAGGGACCTCCTCATGGCCAGGAACTTCCTCAGTAACTGCTGGTGCAGTCTCACCTTTTTGAACAGTTGTTGCGGCAGACACAGCAGCAGTTATGATTATGGGTGTAGGAGCTGTGCCACCAGATTCACGAAGGGGACTTGGGGGTGTTGATACCCTTGCTGTAACTGAAGCAGTTCTCTCAGAATCCGTAGACACTAAGCTTCCCCTTCGAGCTCTCCGAACGTATTGACGAGTGGAAGGGCTTGAGTCAAGTAAAGAATGGTCTACATGACTGCCACTCTCAGAAATATCACCCTGAACAGTCCCACCACTACTAGTCACAGCTATCGGTGTAGTCTCTACAACTCTTTCAGCACCTGTGACAACCCCAACAGTCACATGCTCTTCAACAACCCTTTCTGCAGACTTGGTTTTGCTGGCAGATGCAGTGGAATCACTGTCAGAAGTAGCTCCTGTAGCTCTCAACTCACCCATGGATACCTCATCATCTTCAGTACTGGCCCCTGCCTCCACATCCTTCTCCTCAGAAGAGGCGTTTATGATAGCATCTGTATCCAGGGAGCCAATATCCGCTGAGCTGATGTCTGCTGTAAAATCACCTGCACCAGAGACTGCTTCTGCAGCAGCAGCTTCAGTACCTTCACTCTCAGTCTCTTCTGCAGCAGCAGCCTCAGCATTTTCACTCTCAGTCTCTTCTGCAGTAGCAGCTTCAATATCTTCATTCACAGTCTCCTCAGCAGCAGCTCCAGATGGATCATCTTCGTCACTTGAAGATGATGAGCTGCTCAAATCATCCTACAAAAAAGGGGAGAGTATGAGAACATTATGTTTTCATTCAAAACAAGGTGTCGTGGCTAAATACATACCGATATTTCGACCGGAACACGAGCAGCTGTGTCAGCTCTTTGCTTGGACTGCCACAAGACAGAAACTACATCAATACCATAAAATATATGTGTGTATGTATATATATATACGTAGATATTAATTGGCAAAGCAAAGAGGCAAGAAATGAAAACACTTACTCTTTTCTCGGAATAAACAATGCCACGACCCGATTTACGCGCAGCAACGCGAGCCGCAATAGAGGCTGGCCCACTTGGAAAGGCCGGAGGAACGAAAGTTTTCTTTCCAGCTCTAGTCTTTCTAACTGGTTTCTTACTCACTGGGGCAGAGACCCTTTGAGCAGCAGTCTCACCAGCTGGCAATGGATCTTGGGCAGCAGTTTTCAGGACCAATACTTCTTTGCTAACTCTGCCAGCAGTGGTTTTAATCCTCTTTGAAGCTTGAACAGGAGACTCCTTACTCGCAGCTTCTCCCTTTTTGGATCTATCCGGTTGCTTCCTCTTAACAGTAGGGGTACTAGCAGAAGCAGTCCTTCTACCCCTGCTAGATGGCACTTTATCAGGTGCAGCAACATGGGGATGATCTCTCAACCACAAAGGAGGGTGGGGACCGCCATGTAGCACCCATTGTGACTCCTCATGATGCCACACAGCATAGCCTAAGCTTTGGCGGTTTGCATAGGTGGTCATGGTGTTGGTGGCTGTGAACAAACGAGGATGAGGAAGCGGGGAAGTGTATGACTCCAACAAGTGAGAAATATCCCTCCTCCCACTTTCCCTAAACTCAACCAAGGCAGCCATTAATCCTCCCCAATAATTGCTCATGGCTGTAGTATAGATACCTACCCTATCACCACTAGGAATTATAACTCGAGGAGCAACACCACTCCAATAGGCAAAGGCCATGGTCCTCAAAAAGGGGTTAATGATGGGGATTTCACCTGCAGCAACCCCCATAACAGCAGGAACCTCTTGGTCGAACCCAAATTGCCTCCTCACCCTATGGGCACTGTAAACCGTGAATCTAAGTCCGTCGGAAGTCAATACTGGTAACCAGCCAGCATTGGTGGCAGAAAGATAAGCCAGTGATGCAGTATCTCCAGCAATAAGACTGTAGTCCTGAGCTTTTATGTTGGAAAATCCGGACATCACTGACTCATACATGAACCCGCGATGAGACACTCCATATGGTCTCCAGCAGACTTTACTCTCACTATCTAACGAAGGTATCAAACTGTGGTCATAAAATTTGCTGCCTACCCAGCGGTACACAGCAGGCACATCGCCCTGAAAATCACCAACATTGGTTACAACTCCCTCCGGCATTGAGGCAAACTTATTCCGCGCCTCGTAGGGCTTCCTACTCTTCCTTATATACTCTAAGGCGTGTTCCCAAAGGAATGTATGTACTATTGACGAGTTGAAGGCCGTGGTGACAATATGACAAGACCCCCCAGCCAATTCCTCGGCATGCAACAAGTCAAGTTGAGTATAAATCTGCCCCAACAGCAGAGGGGCAAGGGGAAAACGAACCCCTGCAGCAACCTTTAACAGCTAAAGGAAAATATAAGGGCTTAATGGAATAAGCAGGATGCTCACCAAAAACGCATTTGCTGAGCCAGTAGGCCACGAAAGCAGCCCTTCGAATCGAGGGTTTAGTCTCCCTGTTGAAATGCTCCATCCAAGGCTTGAATCTTGCTGCCTGAGTCCCCAGAGCAACATTCCTTCGCCCAATGTAGTCTGCCAGAGCAGCTTCAATCTCCGACTCTTCAGGGGAAAGTGTCAGATCTGCTGGGTCTTGGTCACCCAAAATTGGCAACAACCAATGATTTTCCACATCCTCTAATGTAACGGTCAACTCCCCGTGAGCAAAAAAGAACGTGTGCGTGGATGGGCACCACCTTCGTACCAGCTGCCGTAATGCTTCGGTGTCACGGTACATGTTCGAACACCTTGAAATGAGGATGGAGCGAAGCACACCAGCTTGCTCCAAACGGTCACAAAATCCTCTGTCAGCCAACTCCAAATCTATCCAGTCTGCCCATTCAATGGCTCTTGAGCATTGAAAATCAAAAACTAAAGGCACGGCGAGCATCTCATTTCTCTGAATCTGCAGGTCTCTAATCTCTCGAAAATTCGGAGTCCAGGCCATATCTGCTGCCGAGTCTTCTCTCATAACCAGCCATTCCCAATCCGGCGGTGGTGGTTGGAGACTCGCCGGAACCGAGGGAAATCTCTCCCCACTCCGGTACCACGGGTCCACGGTGGGCCGACCCAATATATCACCGTGAGACTCCGGTGATCCAAGGACAGAGTCGGAACTACTGCCATTGTCCCCTGGGTCCCTCGGAGTTCTCGCACCACCAGCAATGGAGGGACCTCCCTTGCCAGAGGAACTGCCCCCACGTCCCTTTGCTTTCTTCTTCGAAGATGACGCCATTGACAACAAGCAAAAAACCCGAGAGGAAGAAAGAGAAGAAGAAGAAAAAGAGAAGGAGAAGGAAGAAGAAAAGCTTGGATGTGATTATGTCCAATAGACTTCCTGCCTCTCGGGAATATGGGAAACGGCTGAGTAATGGAGGGAGTTAGCTGGGTGGTTGGGTCATTAAGGGAGGGAATGGCAGCCATTAATTCAGGCTGCCCCTTGAAAATAGGAGCCATAACCACCAGGTATGTCCTTCCCACTCCTCCACTATTTCCCCAGAAAAATGAGCCACCACCTTTCTTTTTTGAAAAACACCCGCCAAAAAGAAAACTGAACAGTTGTTTTTTGGCTCGCACGTGACTTACCATGGGTAAGTCACGGGCTCGGGGGGCTAAATGTACATGCCCATTTTTTAACTAATAATTTGAATGGGCCCCCAAATAAAATGCTTGGACTTAATTAATCCTTTAATAGGCCCGGCCCAATAAAATACCCTAAATAATCTCCAACAAGATACTTGGGCTTAATTACCTCTTTAATAAAAATAGCCCAATAAGCCCAGCCTATTTAAATATACCAAATAATGCCCAATAATATACTTGGGCTCAATTAATCACCTAATAAGTTAACCCAATGAGCCAAGTCCAATAAAATGTCCCAAACAGCCCCTAATAAATTATTTGGGCTTGCCCCAAAAGCCCACAACCCGAAACACATAACCCAATCTACCAAGACACCCATATAGCACCATCTGGGCCCATTTTTTAAGTGCCCCGGTACTGTTCACAAGCCCGAAGAAAAACCACATACAACCCATGGAACCAAAGTGTATTTATATTACAATTCTTGGGTTAAACATTATTGGATTCATTGAGGAAGACAGCTGGAGCCCAAGCATCAGTCAGCCCAGCATCCAAAATAGCTGAAGACAACCAACTAGTGGGTCCCGTGAAGACTGAACCCAAGCTGACAAAAGGAGAGTTGTGTGTCTGCTGCTGGCAGAGCCCATACTAGGCCTCATTTTACTAAAAAAGGAGGAGGACAGCAGCAGGTCCATCCCCTTCAACGTGACAAGAGCAACCAGCTCACCACTTTCAAATTGTTCAAGATTATACAGCTCACCCCAACTCTCCACTCCACCAGAAACCATGATTTCTAGCACTGTTCACGCAGCAGATTTCTGCATAACAGCTCCAAGATCACTGGCAGCAACCAAAAATGCATGGGAAGTGAAGAAATATTATAGAGAACCTACAACCATGTCTATTCCGGTCCCCAAAAGGGACTCAGGGAGTAGCTCCCACGGCCCAGACCCGTGAGGAAGCTACTCTCCTTATGTTGACCCGACTTGAGGAGTGTGGTTTGGTGGAGGGGAGTCAGTTCCGAGACTTAGGCAGCCATGAACTTCTGTCATTAGGTCTGCTGGGAGGCTCAATGATGGGTTTATGGATACCAAGTCACATGAGACATGCATAGACATAGCCATACACAAAAACCCACCAACAAGAGGCAATGAGTACCTCTGACAAGCCATTTCAGGGAAGGAGAAAACCTTACCCTGACACCAGGAAAAGGCCCTAATCATTTTACTTATGCTACACTCCTTTTGACAAAACATGTCATGGAGAATTAATACTAAAAACTAATGGGCTTAAGGAAACCACAATTTCGGTTTTCCAAGAGATTAAGCCACGTTAATCATTCTATATATAGAGAACTGACTGCATTCTCAAGGCATCAGATCCATCAGACCCATTAGCTTCAACCAAAAACCAAGAACAACCCTTCCAATAACTCAAGAAATTACCACAATTAAAACCCAAGAGAAAGGATTTTCTCTTAGATTCTCCAAGAAAGAGGCCTCTGGAAATAGATGTTCCTGAGATCCCTTACAACTTAGAAATATCCATCTACACCCAGAAAGGCAATCCCGTCTTGAAGAGATTAGGATTTACAACTTAATCCATTTTTTCCCAGGAAAAGCTCTCCTGGCAGATGTCTGGGCAGAATTTCCTGAAATGCCTTATAAGGACCACAATGGTTCTCTACCATTAATTTAGCTCCACAAAAGGCCCAAACACACTCTTCCCCTAACCCTTATGCATGTCTCATCGGAGCTGAACTCTCTCCCTAACAAGTCAACCCTCCTTTTAGCTTCAACAGAAACTTGTTACTGTTCAAAGCTCTCCTGGCAGATGTCATCAGCATGTGCAAAAAATCCCATGTTTAAAGTTGTGATGATCAAAGTTACGCCGTTTCAAGTTCGATTCAACTGAGGAAACAGTTAGAGGCTCGGCCCAAGAACTGTTCTTTGGATTTCTTATCGGTAACTGACACTTTGGGTAAACTTTCCCTTGAATCTTTGTTCATGTTATTTTTGGGCTCTAGTGATTGTAGCTTTTAAATATTCTTGAGAAGTGTCCCACTAGCCCTTGGGCCAAACTTTGGGCCCTCGGTTGAGTTTTGGGTTCGGCTACCCCTTTTTCTATATCGAAGTCCATGTCGTGATCGCCCTCGGCACGCCACGTGGCATCGTTACAAAAACACCCCTCACAGGGTGTCTAGTTTTTCTTATTTTACTTCGAGTGATAATTCTTAACCACATCTCTCCATTATATACAGTAGACGAAATATGGTTTCTTTATGACTCCCCATCTACTAGCCTCTTACTAAGATATCTCTCCTGTTCATCCCATTTTATAAGGTGGGATTTCACCAAACCTGATTTCTCGTTGGAATCCAAACACGAACGCACCAACTTTAATTCTATGAAACTTTGTCTCCCCATGTGTTTATATGCTCATTTAATTAATTAAAATTTCCCATGTCTCTATCTACGTACGATGTATACACAGTTGAGAGATTTTCAATTCAATTAATTCTTCTAATATTTAATTGTCATATTCATCAAGAATAATACTAACATGGTGTAACTAATTACTTTAGTTTATCACTAAGGTAGTGTGTTATATATATAGGGTATGGCATCTTAATTATTACAATATTGGAAGCACTCAAGGGTACGTATTGATTCGCCGCTTCTCAAATGAATTTAGGCGGTAAGTAGGAGAATTTTTCGTTACATTGATGGATAAGACATCAGAATATGGTCTATTTTTAGTATAAGGGAGCAGTATAGTTGTTGGATTTATTCTTGATGTAAACCTAATATTATTCCACGTGAAAAACGTGGAATTTTCCCCTTGAAGAGAAAAGGAAAAGAAAACCAAAACCCCCTCCTTCTCAATTCCCAAATGGAAACCCTAGGCATTCTCGATGAGATCCAATCTCTTGTCTCTGATACTCTCCAAGTGGTAACACTAGCAACCCTTTCTCCCTCTCTCTATGAGTCTATATATATATATTCAATTGCGTATTCTTTTTCAGGTTTCGTACAAGTGGCTATAGTCTATATATATATATTCAATTGCGTATTCTTTTTCAGGTTTCGTACAAGTGGCTGAGTCGCCATTTTTTGGTCTCATCAAATACTGCAAAGAGGTACCAACTTTCCAGAATTACACATATAACTTAATGAATTGATGATAAGAAAAAAGCATATAAGATTGAGGAAATTGAAAAACGAAACAATTGTATGTGTAGGTTGCTTGAGGAGTTGGTCGAAAAACATGGAAGCGGGTTGGAAGTGGTATATACTTTGTCTGGCTGGTTGAAGAATGATCCATCAAATTACCATATAAGGCTTGTTTCCAGCCCTAAACTTACAGGTTAGGTTCTTCTTTTTTGCTTTTATTTTCAGATAACCCTTGCTAGATGTAAATAGATCTATTTCATTAAAGGATTAACTGATTGCCTGGATTTTTGCAGACTCTAAACAAGAGTTTGATGGCAATTGCTCAGTTCAGGTTTATAGCGTGCAAGCTTGTGTTCCAAAGGATCCAGCTGCACTTTGGAATGCTGAGTTTGTACAAGCTGAAGAGCTCTTTAAGCAGTCATTTACGGTTGACAATTGCTTGAGAGATAACAGACTAGACAAAAAATATCTAATTAAATAGATAAAATTTAATATCTAATAATCATATACCGGTTGTAATAATGAGGTCAGAACATGATCCGTTTCAATTTCAGCTAGTATCATTTGGCAGCAATTAATTAGATATTTTTCTTCTATAGCCAAACACCAACAGATGTCTTATTATTTAATTCATTTCTTGCATATGTAATTCTATATTATAATGGATTATTTCTAATGATAGCAAATAATTTTTTCCCTCGGCCCAAGTCTCCCAAAAGTCTCTGGAATTCACTCTATTGCCAAATGATAGAATAAGGAGCATAATACTGATATGCCACCAAGGGACTGTACACATGTAATTAATTCAAAGCTCGGGTTTACTCGGTTGTTTCATGAAGTTGCCAACACCAACATAAAGAAGCCCTCAGGGCATATAGATACTCACTTTTTACGCTATTATAATTTAATTGAGATGATTCAAGTTACACCTGGATTAACTTTTACTTTTTAAGTTAACCATTTTTTTTTTATTTTTTATGAAGTCTTAGTAACCTCCATTTCAACTAAAGTCATTTATATAATTCCCTTTAATCTCTCCTCCACATCAACTAAAGTCAGTTTATATAATTTCATTTACTCTCTTTCCTTGCTAAAGGTGCCAAGATAGAAAAAATAAAAATAAAAATTCTAATATGTTTGTTTAGGTAGAAAAAAAAAAGGGTGGAAAATAGTTGTTTGGTTCGAAAAAGGGGGGAGGGAAAACTGGTGGGGCTTAGGATTTTCCTTTTGGGCCCACAAAATGTTCTATCTCCAAATCAGAGAGCAAACTGTTAGGGGCATTTTCGCTTGAACGAAAGGCATTTTTGCTTTAAGCAAAATGCACAATAACTTACAGTTTTTGCATTATTCTTTATTCACATATAAAAAGCAATTGCTAGGCGCTTTGTCTCAAATTCAGACAACTCAAATGATGATGGTAATACTGAAGATTGCCCCTTGATGATTTTCTCCATAACTCACAAGACCCTTATAATGATGATTTTATTAGATAAAATTTAATATCTAATAATCTGGAATGACATTAGAAATGACTAGATTAGTCATTTAATGATAAGGGCAATTAGTTAAAATTTAATATCATATATTTTTTATATTTTAAATAACTACATCGCTATTAACTAAAAAGATATACTTTTTAAATAAAATTTATCTAGAAATTCATTAATTAGCACTTAGTACCAAACAACCAAGTGGTACTTTTATGCTTCGACAACATTATTCGAATGTTGTTGAAAGTCTGACACTTTCCACAATATCGGAATCTATAACATTCGCGAAAATGTTATTGAATCGTTTTAATAACATTTTTTTACGTGTTGTTAAAGACATTTTTTGTTGTAGTGCAAAACATGAGTAAAAAGAAAAGGTAAATTATACTAACACCTTCAATTTTTAGTGAAATTAGACTTGATGTACCATATTTTCAACAAATGACACTCCGTTCAAAAATTCTCAAAATAATTCACACTCCGCTCCAAAAATGGAGTAGAGTGTGAATTATTTGGAGCTGACTATCAATTATTTAGAAGTGAAGTATCAATTATTTTGAAAATTTTGGAACGGAGTTTTATTTGTAGAAAATTGCGTGCAACTACACCCTATTTTCAACAAATGACACTCCTCTAAAAAATTCTTAAAATAATTCACACTTCGCTCCAAAAATGGAGTGGAGTGTGAATTATATATTTTGGAGCTGATTGTCAATTATTTAGAAGCGAAGTGTCAATTATTTTGAAAATTTTGGAACGGAGTGTCATTTGTTGAAAATGGGGTGCAGTTAATCTAGTTTCACCAAATATTTGGGGTGTTAGTGTAATTTGACCAAAAAATAAATAAATAAATTACAAGTTGCAACATCATAATAAGTAAATAACTATAATAATTTAAATTAACTTCGCCAATCATGTTTCCAAACAAAATTTATAAGAAAAATAATAGTTTAATATAAAATTTTCAAGGAAATAATAACACCAAATTATCAATGGAATTAACCCAATTTGTAATCTCCTATATATTACTCGATCTCAACGAGAACCTATATGTCTTCTCATTAAAAAAAAAAAACAAACAAACGAGGACCTATATGAAATAGACAAAAAAAAATTCTTTAATTATTGAGCCCAAATAAAGGTTCGAATTATAAAAATTTTGTATTGTCATTAAAACACCAGTATAAAAAAAGTGTAAAACTCATAGATCCACATAAAAATAAACTTATATTCTTCATGCATTTGACTTTAAATATTTTTGTTTTAAACATTGATTTATCCCGAAACATGTTTTGACCATACCCATTCATAAAAAGCTATATAATTGGGAAAAAAAAAATTATGTAAGAAGAAATAAAAATAGAAAAGCATATATAGCTAAATTACAATCATCTAAAGCTGGGGGCCGGAATTGCACCGTAGAAGTTGAAAAACCGAAACTCAAACTTGTAGAATGAAATGAGTTCCTTTGATCGGCTAAAGAACATCTTATCTAGTACTTTCTTTCTTTATTTTAAGAAATTTCTAATGAATTTTTTTTGGACCAAACCACCTAAATAATTAAAACCTAATCAACGTAATTCAAATTTATTTATTTAGCTACAAAAAAAAAAAAAAAAGCCTTGGATTATAGTTCTACCGATCCTAGTAGGATTTTACTTCGATCTTTTTTCTCCACAAAGTAGGATCGTATGTATAATCCATATCGCAATTTTGATAACTACGATTTGAGTGAAATAATTTTTATTCTTATCGTGAAGTTAACTTGCAAGTGACATCAACTTATGCCAGAATCTATACGTAGCACAAAATCTCTAAAATGGAATTGTTCCAGAGTTGATTTTGATTTTAATTTAGATAAAAAGTCATTTAAAAGTCTAATGAAAAACTCCACAAGAATAAAATTACAGAATTTTGGGTTGGTTAGTTGAGACGTAATCTCAAGTTTCATTTTCATACGTCATGATCCGCGACCAAAAAATATATGAACTGTGTTTTTTTTGTCTCCTAAGCACATAGTGTTGTAACTAGAGATTTTTTAGTAATTCTATTTTCTAGTCACTACAAAAAACACGACTTGTAGAGGCGGTTTTTTCAGAGGCGGTTTACTAAACCGCCTCTATAGACAGCTATTGAGGCAATTTTCTTGACCGTTTCTATACTTTTTAATCTGTAGAAAACAGCCTCAATATTATTATTATATAGAGGCGTGGAAATAAAAACCGCCTCACTAGCTGTATAAAACCGTCACAATAGATATTAAAGTTTTTTTTTTTTAGTACCTTTGTGATATTCCTACCTAAATATGTGATTAATTATGCGTATTATATAATTAATTAATTTATAAGGTGATTGAGTTTTCTTATTATTACATGGGTGTGTGTAAAACGATATTTTGTAAAACCCATTAATTAAATTATGGGAACTTTGGATATATATATATTACATAAATAAGTGTTTACGTATAATTATTTATAATTGGGTTAAAATAGAAACTTAAGGAAATAGTGGGGCTATTGCATAATTTTACTAAATAGTGATGAGTCACTATTCTCTCATTCCAAATGAATCCCACGTAGCCTCCCTTTTTCCATTTGAATCACACCTTAACACCCCCCCCCCCCCTTTCTCTTTCTCAATTTCTCACTCGGTTCTCTCTAGCTCTCTCTCACCCGATTCTCTCTCAATCTCACCCGAAAACCCCTTCCTCCAAATCTCCATTATCATCTTAAGGAAATCAACTTTTCATCAAGAACAAGATTGAGAATCAATTGAGGTAAGGATTGATGAAATTAAGTTAGGGATTTTGATTTGGGAGTTTAATCTTTAAGTTTTGTCAATGGAAGTTGTTATGGGAGAGATGTGGGTGTGTATTTTGGTACTATGGTTTGGGTTTGTAAAATTCTGGAATTTTTGAGAAGAGAAATTAAGAAACAGTTTCCTTTAGCTTATTATATCACATGTCTACTGCCCATATATTAAATTTCACTTGAAAAAAAGGTTGTTTGATAATTATTTGTGATTTTACAAGAAAACTGTACAAATCTGTCAATTTGAACAGATTCTGTGTTTGTCAGTTAGAAATTTCATAATAAATCCAATACATTGGAATTTGAGTGATTGGAATAATTTTCTGGAATCCTGGGATGTATATGTTCTTGATGGAATTATCCCCATGCAATTTTAGTAAATAAGGAATTGTGGGTACTGATCTAAAGTTATCTTCAAAACTGTGCTGGCAGATTTGAGTCTTTTGTCTTGGTTGAATTTTATAATTTTTTATAAAGCTCAAATAGAACTGTAATTTTTAAGTAATGTACTAGACATATAATAGAACAAGTAAATGAAATATCAAGGAAATTGGATGGTGAATGGATAGTTAAATTCACTGTTCAAATGGACTGCCCAATAGTGGGACAGAACCTTTATTACCTGAAAGAATGAGACTTTGACGAATTTATTCTTGCAATTTGATGATTTATTTGAGTTGATATTTTATGTGCAGGACCAATTGCATGATTATTGTATAGATGAATTTTATTATGCATTGATTTCATTGTTTGGTATTATAAAGAAAGTTATGAGCCATGTAACTACGGTTTTTGCATTAGTGCCTTAGAAACAATGTGTGATTGCTTGAAGTATGTTGTATTTTGTATTATAATTATGAGGTTGGTTAGCCTTGGATGCCTTCAACATGTTGTTTGGGGTTGTGAAAGGGTTTAGGATAGTTTTAAGCTAAGTATTGAAAAAATTAGTAATTAGTATTTCCCTTGGTTTAGGGGAATCTGGAGACAATAGGTGAGACTACAGGCTTGCTTGAGACTCTGGTTCGGGTTCTGCTGCGGTGTACAGGTAAGGGAATGTGCCATGAAAATTTAATAGTCCATGTTTTAAGAATATATCTATATATATGTTTTATCAATGCTTTCAGTAAACTCAGTTTGATTTTGTTTTTTTTTTTTTTTTTACTTTTGTGCCTTGTGGATCCAATTGTTTCGTTCTCATTCGTTGCGTGTGATACAACAGTACTCTGTTTGTGTGTGAACAAAAGAAGCAAGGATTCGCCATTGATTTTCCGAATCTTATTATGATTTTTAAGCATTTTTTACTTTTATATATCTATGTGATTGTTGAAGGAAACTCTGTTGTTGTCATTTTTGGTCTGGATTGTGGATTCAACTTTTGGTGGCAGATCTGTGACTGATTTTGTGGATGTTTATTTCCGTACACTTCATTTTTGCTGATACGTTTCAAAATGAAATTGTCTTTTCTGAGCGTTTCTACTTTTTAAGTGCGAGGAACTAAAAAAAAAAAATTCAACGTTACCCACCATTGTTAGTACTTCTTTTTTCATTATTGATCAGTTTCTCAAGGAGTCAATCAGATAAGCATATCTTGTTTCCATTTATCATATTGCTACCACTAAATTGAGTCTAGTTTTCTTTTCTTTCTTTTTTTGGTAAGCAATTAAATCTAGTTATTGTTTCTTTAAATGTGCGAGTGTGTGCAGTATAATGTGATTGTTTGGCACAATTATTTATGGTATCTTCTGTCAAATGATTGTGCAGATTTATTTAGAAATCCCCAATGGTCAAAAATTGGCAGAGGCACTCCATTCTAAGGTTGTGTTAATTGTAGGCAATTCAATTATTATCATTATTATTTTGTTTCTAACACATGATATTGTCAACTTAGGAGAATAGAGATGTCTGTTGCGATTTGAAAGTTGGAACCTCTACAAAATTTTAATGTCTTGTCCTTGAGTTTTTTTTTTTTTTTTAATTTATTTATTTTTAATTTTTAGATTTCAACGTTTGTCTTTTGCAGGGAGTTCCATACATTATATACTGGAAAAATGCATTTTCATGTTATGTAGCTTGTCATTTTCGTCACTCTTATCAGTAGTACAAAGGTATAATCCTCTACATTTTCATTGAAGATAAACTTATTATGGCTTTGTGCCATTAGTGCCATATTTGTACTGAGTAAATCAGCAATGATGCAAGGAAAGTACTTGGATTCAAAGCATTTTTCTATTCCATGTGATTTTTTGTCTATGGACAGAGTTTCCTTATTTGAGAGTTACTTTATATTATTATAGTAAAATCTACTACTCTGTTACTCAAAAATCTGAATGTCTTTTTAGTGCAATTTGATTAATTAAAGTTGAATGTCTTTTTAGTGCTATTTGATTAGTTTTTAGTACGTGTGTTGTGTAAGATGAGTTTGACAGGTGAATTGTTTAAATTGTCCCTTGAGCCTTTTTTTTTTTAATTGAAATGTGGGTTTCAATGTACCAATAGCCAATGTTAATTCATTTGTCAATTGCTCCGTTGTTGCAGTTCACTTTTGGGCACCAACTTTTAAATGGGGCATCAGCATAGCCAATATTGTCGACTTTGCCAAACCACCTGAAAAACTTTCGTATCCTCATCAAATAGGTATGTCTATGAATGCGCATGCTTTTATATATTATCATGATGTGCATATGTAAATATCTCTCTTCCTCTCTTATAGACACATACACACACATGATCTAAAACATATATGCACACACTACAGTGTATACAAGATCAAGTCAGTATTCTATTAGTAGTTTAAGCATTCTTTGCTATGCATTGAGTTACATTAGTTACACAAGTCTTATATTTTTCTCATTCTTACTATCTGTTGCGCAGCTGTTACTTGCATCGAAATTATTTGGTCACGTTATAGCATAGTAATTACTCCGGTAAGTTTAAATATTTAAGATTACCTGACTTTAAATATGTTTGAATTTCAATTGATAGGTCAATTTCATTGTGTTGTTCTTTTTTACTATTATAGGAACTTATAAACTCTCTTTAATTTGTATGTAGGGCAATGTTGGTGTTCCGGATCAACAATCTCCAATTGGCCAAAGATCATCTGTTGCATCTCATCAATCAGTTGTACTAATTCGTTTTTTGAAACATTTATGTTCAAGTGAAGTGTTGTACTGAAATTATCAAACAATTTGAAACTTTTAATATTGTAATATTGTCTTAGTTTGTCCATTGTTTTGAAGACTCTTTAGACAATACCTTATTTGTGTTATACATATATGATGATGGTATTATAGATATTTGTTCTGTTCTAGTTTGGAATTTTGTATCGTGTATTAGGAGAATCAAATCAGTGCAAAAGCAAATTAAAAAAAAAAAAAAAAAAAAAAAAAAAAAAAAAAAAAGATCTATAGAGGCGGTTTTCAAACCACCTCAATAGACAACTTTCAAAAATAGATTTAAAAAAAATTATTTTATCTATAGAGGCGGTTATCTAGGGCGATTTTAAAACTTATTAGAGGCGGTTTGAAAACCGCCTCTATAGACCATATTACTTATAAAGGTGGTTACAGATGATCTCTAGAGGCGGTTTTAAAACCGCCTTTATAGGTTTTTCTATAGAGGCGGTTTTCAAAACCGTCTCTATAGAGCATTTATGTCTATTGAGGCAGTACTTACAAAGACACTTTTTGAAATTTTTAGAGGTGGTTTGAAAACCGCCTCTATAGAGCATTCATGTCTATTGAGGTGGTTTTGAGCTTTTCAAAACTGTCTCTATATGCTGATTTTTTTGTAGTGAGTGATGATGATGCTCTGATAAGACTGATATATACTATCAACAGTTATGAAAGATATTATGAAAATGTAACATTAGTGACTAATATTATGAAAATGACATTCTATACATTTTGAGTTGTTTTGAAAAGTTACTTTGTTAAACAATACTTTTTGAAACTTATTTAAAAAAAAAAAATTTAATCTCATTTATGGAAGAGATGAGATTAATGGTGTGGATCATGCTAATCCCACTCTATTGATGTGACAATTATAAAAAAATATTGTTCCACTTGAAACTTATCAGACAGTCATTGAAATGAAACATATAAGTAACTATGAGACATTCCCTTCTTGAATTATTCTTTTGCAAGTGATTTGTTACATTTGTATGAAGCACAACAATCATCCATCACACGCATACGTGAGCATATCAGCTGCAATTGAGTTAGATACAATCACTTTAATGTAAATTAGCTAGCCCAATTAGATGTTGCCACATCAATTAAAATGACACATCACTTCCAAGTCAGATCCAAGCAAACAAAACTAACAGAAAAGTCTTTTTTTTTTTTGGGTTAACTCCTCTTTCCTTTCTCTCTCCTAAATCATTTAATAAATCACAACCTTTTCATCTTTATCACAGCCACAGTAGCTTCACCTGCCTCCACCACCACCAGAATTTTTCACCTCCTTCCCCACATCCCCATCCCATGAAAACCCATCTCAAACGACCCCACCTCCCAATAAAAGTTTTCTATGCTCATCCCTTCTATTTCAACTTGTTTACTAGATCTACCCATCCTCAATTCCTCATCACTAGTAGAAAAGTGTTCATCTTCATCCACTACCAGAAAACCATTGTGCACCCCTCATTACAACCAATCTCAAAAATGATAAAATATAAATTCATGTATTTAAAGAAATGGCTGAAAGAAACTGAATTAAGCAGATTTTGGAAGATGGGTATACAGGTTTATAGCATATGAATCTATGAAGCTAACCCAAAAAACAGAAGTGACCCACATAATATTATAACTGGGTTTGGTATTGAAATTTAAAAAGCTTCATGATTTCCCAGAATTTTGTTTTTGGGGCAACCAAACAGAAAGTACCAAGCTTTGCCAAATCCTCAATATTATATTAAAAATTCAAAAAAGAAAAAGAAAAAAGTGACTCACTTTGATTCAGAGATCTAATAAATCCCAAAGAATGGTTTGAGAGAGAGAGAGAGAGAGAGAGAGAGAGAGAGAGAGAGAGAGAGAGAGAGAGAGAGAGAGAGAGAGAGAGAGAGAGAGAGAGAGAGAGAGAGAGAGAGAGAGAGAGAGAGAGAGAGAGAGAGAGAGAGAGAGAGAGAGAGAGAGAGAGAGAGAGAGAGAGAGAGAGATTTCTTGGGTTGAACGAAGCACTTCAGACTTCATGGGATGGGGATGTGGGGAAGATGGTGAAAATTTCTGGTGGTGGTGGAGGCCGGTGAAGGTACCGGCGGCTCCAGTGTGACCAGGGTGGGCACGTGCCCACCCTGAAATTAAAAAAAAAAAAAAAAATTAGTAGGTATATATAAATTCAAAAAATATAGATTTGCTAAAGTGCCACCCTCATTTTTGTTTTAAATTCTCATTTTCGTTACAGCAAAAAAAATTAAGGCCAAAACTTATATATAAATCTATCAAAATTACAACAACAATTCAAACAATCCAAAATTACACAATACCACATATAACAAATAACCAAATAACACAAAAAAGCCCAAATAACACAAAGAAAATCCAAATAACACAAGAAAAAAGCCCAATAATATCCTCAAAAGCCCAAAAATAAAATTACAACAACAAATCAGCCCAAATAAATCATTTCTATTATTATTATTATTATTTTTTTAAACCCTAACTTTAATCACTCTCTTGCCGCTTACCCCGTTGCCTACTGACTTACCGATTACCATTCGAAAAAGAGAGAGAGAGAGAGAGAGAGAGTTGAAGTAGATCCGCCAGCTCCGCCAACAGCTAGCTTGATCACAGCAACGGAACGGCCCAGATCCGCCAGCTCCACGGCCACCGATCTCATTCCTAGATGCCTAGACCCGAAGCGGCGAAGCCAACTGGTATTTCGCTCGCTCTCTCTCTTTCTCTTTCTCCTTTGCTCTCTCTGACCGTGACTGACTCTCTCATTTAGTCATTTAAGTATTTAACTTTGAAATTTTGTCTTTATCCCTTTGTTTGATGTGCTGTGCTGTTTAACTTATTTAACTTTGAAATTTTGGCTTTATGCCTTAATGCCTTTGCACTTTCTGTCTTTCTCAGACAGTCTTGGTGAGTGGTCCGAGTGACTATGTGAAGTGGTCCCCGGACTACTCTCTTTTCCTTTTTATTTTTTATTTTTTTATTTTTAAGGAGAACCGGATTGGTCAGTGATTGGGTGAATATCTTTTTCTTTTTTATTATTGTGTAGTGTAGTGGAGTGTGGACTAATGTAGCTTTTGTCGTTTGTGATTTGTGAATTGTATTTGTGACATATAAAAAAATTTTAAAATGTTGAATTTATAATTTATGATGGGTTAGTTTGAAATTTATATCTATGATAAGCCTCTTGTTTGTTACTTTTTGTTTATATAAACAATGTATTTCGGCTTCTGGCCTTTTTTTTGTATTATATGTATTAAAGTTTGAAATCAAAAGACAAAAGGTGCCCACCCTGAATGAAATTCCTTGGATCCACCCTTGGGTGAAGGTACGGCAGCGCTGTGATAAAGAAGAAAGGTTGTGATTTGTGAATAATTTTGGAAAGAGAAAGGAAAGAGGAGTTGATGGAAAAAATATGCATTTCCGTTAGTTTTGTTTGCCTGATCTGACTGGGAAGTGATGTGTCATTTTAATTGAAGTGGCAATGTTTAATTGTGCTTCACAAAGGAACACACGTCCACTCAATGGCACACACTGCAAACACACTGATCTACACTAAGCACACAGGCAAAACCAAAAATTATGAACTTCAACATACAACCATGCATACAAATACGTACATTTAAATAAATAAATAAGTAAAAGAAGAAGAAGAAGAGCATTGTTTTTCATTTCTTTTTTGGTTTAGATAGATTCGTCTCTTACATTCAAAAGAGACACTTTTTTCAAAAAGGTTTCAAACAGTGTTGTTTAAGAAAATAACTTTAAAATATACTTTTTTTTCTTCTTTTTATTTTATTTTATTTTTGTTGCGAAAACGGACTTTTTTTGGTGCACTCAACTTCTTAGCCAAAAACTTGCCTCAAAAGACTGGAGAATATTTAGCGCCAATGCAAAGCAAAAACTTCCATGCGCAACAATTAATGTTTATTCAGCTCTTGCTCTCGTGAACCCAGAAAATGTAGCAGCATATAATTTAGGCCTAAATATTGTTTTCGTTCCTAAATTATATATGAGTTTCGTTTTTTGTCCTTGAACTTTGAAAAGTTCATTTTTCGTCCCTGAATTTTGAAAAAAATTCATTTTTACATATGAATTTCGTCATTTTATAAGAAAAGTCCAAGGATAAAATTCGTGTGTAAAAATGAATAAAAATGAACTTTTGCAAAGTTTAGGGACGAATAAACTTTTCAAAGTTCAAGGACGGAAAAAACGAAACTCATAAATAGTTTACGAACGAAAACAATATTGTTTGAACAAAACAATATTTTAACCTATAATTTAATATTACAGCTATGGGTTCATAAGGAAAACCATGAATAATGAACGATTCATATCGATCAAACTTTATTCTTCTTCAAATGATGTGTTCAGTTGTGTCTGCATCCAGACCCAACTTTTTTCTTCTTCTTTTTCCCTCTATTTTTCTGAGAAATATAAACTTTTATTGCCCAAATGAGGGAAGGAGGGAAGGCCCATCCACCATCGCTGCCTAGACAGCTGAATCGGAGAATGTATAAACCTATAATTTAATATTACAGATGGGTATGGGCTCCACTTTAGATGTGTTCAGTTACCAAAAGTATCAGCCCAACAAACAAAATTGTGGGCTTCTTGATTAGCAGCCCAGATTACGAATGCCAACCATATACCTTTTCAGAAAGCTTTGTTTTCAGGCCTATATATAAGATACAACTTTATATGAAGATTCCACTATATATATCAAAATAGCCATGAACACGTAAAACATTAGTAAATGGCTTAAGTAAAATCCTATCATATGACTATATATATTAAATGTATTGTATCAAGTGACTATTTCTCTTTGCATCAAGTTGCGACGCTCTTCTTGTGCCAAGTGATTATTTTTCTGTGTGTCAAGAACAACACTCTCCTTTTGCCAACGGCCAAGTGACTACCCTTAATTAAATATTTGAATAAATTACATTACTCCCTTATAGTTTGGGGTAGTTTCAAATTAAAACCTAAAATTTAATAATTTTTCAAGTAAACGTAATGAACTTTTGAATCGAGAATAATAAGTCTATTAAATGAAAGTAACAAAAATTCACATAAGTTTAATTAAAGCGTATCTGAATAACAAAAAATCATTTCATGTGAAGTTATAAGACCTTTGGTATATTGCATGAGAATTATTAAATTGTATAATAATCAGTCATTTAGTTACTGTCACCAAAAGATTCAAAATAAAATTATGTATTATATATATCTTGACCATAAATTATCAATCAATATATAATAAAATGTGTGTCCTGAATACTATGGTTACACCAAGTGTATGTTCTCTTCTTCTTTTATTATTATTATTATTATTTTTTATTTATTTATTTTTTCCCTTATGTCAAGTGATGCACTAGCCAAATTTTCAAAAAGTATAAAAAATTAGTACCTCAATTAAAATGATCCTACCAAGGTTTTCTATAAATTTAAAAAATAAAGATTCATTTTATTCTATTATTTTAATAAAAGTTGGGATGTACACTTCGAGATTACATTATGTGACTCTGTAAACGCCCTATTTCACAACCTTCGGTTAACCTCAACTAAGAGCAAAAATGTTATTTCATGACGTAAGGGGAAAGTTTGTAATTTTGGCCATTAGATTTCCAAATATTTGATTGAAAAAATATCTAAAAGTCTTAGAGCTTGTTGGGCTATCGTTTTTTAAATATGTTCTCAGAATTCTAAATTTGGGTTTCCTCCTCAAGCACTTGAATAATAATAACTGAAAAGGTATATATGTGGTTATTTCTTCTTTTGCTTTCAATTTTTTACAAGAACAAACCATGTAGGACACAACTTATATATTATTATGCTCCTTGTACGTAGCAAGGTCCTACTTGACTTGCCTTTGTTGTCAAGAAATATGACTTTATTGAAGTAGACAAGATTCCCACGCACTTATGATTAGGTGACCTTTTTCTAATGTGAATTGTGAAATTAACCAGTACTTTTGGAGAGTGTTTCTTTGATGTATACAGATGGTTTATTTATGACATTAAAGTATAAGACAAACCCAAAAACTTGTGAAGTTTCTCTTGAAATTCAAGAATTGAAGTCTCGGAATTTCCTGAGACTTAACCTATTTTTCTGCTCACATCACTTCATTTCCCTGGGCTCCCTCTATTTCCAGAAATTTTAGTTCTGGAAAGGTAAAGTGAGCTGTTGAACTTTTTTCGAAGGTCCTAATTTTTTTTTTAATTATGGGTATCTGGGCCAGCGTTACGTAAATACGCGTACTTCGACTAATCCTAAGAAGACACGCAACACCC
Organism: Fagus sylvatica; assembly: GCA_907173295.1. NCBI lineage: Eukaryota > Viridiplantae > Streptophyta > Magnoliopsida > Fagales > Fagaceae > Fagus > Fagus sylvatica. The sequence goes on along the minus strand of OU015768.1, from coordinate 16,072,036 downwards.
TACTAGCACGTATACCACGATAAGTGCAAGGCTTTGCCTTGAATAGATGACCCTGAGGAAACTAGAACTAATAATTATTGGAGAGCACACTCAAGACCGGACTGGTTGAGCTACCCATCAGGGTTTCAAAGGTCCTGATTTTAGATGATAAGATTATGATTTGTTGGAAAAGAAACATATATAGACTTTGGTTGACTACAAACATTTATATTTTTGTTTTGTTTCACCTTAAATATTCAATTCCTCTACTTTTCCTAAGTTTGACATTTATTTGGTAAAGGGTCATATTCCGGCAGTGTTTTTGACACCTTTGGCTAAACCTGATGAGATGAATCAATGGAGTCAACAAAAGATATGCTTGTGAAACTTATCAAAAAAAAAGATATGCATGTGACATGAAAAGGAATTAATTTAAGATCCCAAGGATGACTAAATTCAAAAGGTAGGTGGTTCAACTCATAACATTCAGTGGGGTATTAAACTATTAATTGTTGACATTGGCTTGAATACTGCAGTACCAAGAGAAGGAAAATTGGAAAGGGGCTTAGAATTTACTATTATTAATTACAATCATAGGTTTCTTTACATATTTGACACTAGCTAGCAATACCTTCAAATGGCAAAATACAGCAATCATGTCTGGTGACAATATAAACTAGAGCAAGAGAAGGAATATAACATTAATATACTAATATTGAAGTTAATAAGATAGATTGGCATAGCGAGCTTTTGGAATTAAACGATCCCACGAGTAATCTTCATGATGAACTTGTGGATATAGCATGAGAAAATCCGACGCTTGATACATCCTCTCTTGGGAGGGAGGACTAGTTCTTTGTTGCACTTTTTGGTCATCACCTTTAGCTCTTGAGATTGGAAGATGTTGTTCGCAACTCTTCTTTGATCCATCTTAAAATATCAAGGTGTGTTAATTAATGTTTATAAGAGAAAGAGAGAGAGAGTGGTTATGGAGCATCTAAAAAATATGCCTCTATATATAGGCGGGGGAGGTAACAACCCATGAGAGTGAAGAATGGTTTGAATTAATAGAGATGTTAAATTGTTAAGGAAGGCGGTGTTTTGACAATTTTCATCGTGGAAAAGATAGCAAAATTGCATGGCAAGGGTACAAGATTTTGTCAACCCTATAGTTTGGCATCTTAAGAACTCAAATCTAACTTGGCTAGCACCAAACCAAACCCAAACGGGTTGGGTTGGGTGATCGGGTTGGAGTAATTTGTTGGCTATATTGCTTAACCAAATTTATTTTTGTGATAGATTCTGTAAACATGAAGAACAAACGGAAATTAAATTGTTTAATAAATAAATGAACTTGGATGAATGCATGCAGATTAAGACTAGTGTTTGACACTATCCATTTAAGACAAATTTGAAATTTCGTCTCATACTATCTGAGTGGTGCTTTGAGTTTCATGGAACATCTGTCTCCCAAAATACAATGATTAACTATACTGCAAAAGAAGCACTCTAATTTTCCATATAAAATGAACAACTTATGTCTCTTTCTCTCCCATGACTCTATACAAATGAAACTCAAAATCCATAAGAAAAACTAACCAAAAAAATTACTTACAAATGAATGAGGGGACACCTTACTTTATGATAAAATCTCAATTGTTCATAAGTGCAAGATGAATAGTCCCAAGTGTTCCATAAAAGATATAATGACATGAACATAAAAAAATCAATAATAATGTAAAAAAACAACACAAATTCTTTGAGAATAAATAAGAAATAAAAATTAAATTGGATCAAGGCCACATGGAGCCGCTTATTTGATAAACTAAAATGACGCCTTGATGAGCTGCATTTTCCTGATCGTAAGCAAAAACGTGTGGGACACCTTGTTCTAGAGGATAGCCGTGCAGTTTGCCTGTTGACTTAAACTAATTCTTCTTATGATAAGTCCTACTGTAATTCACTTGTCTCATTGAGAACTTTCCCAATGGCCCAAATGCCGAAGTCATAGAGAGATGCACGTGCGTCGGATGCCTTTTACAAATTGACTTCTTTGGAAACTAGTTTGTGATGGTCGTTTACTTTCGCATTTCTTCTGGACAACGTGCTGTCTTACAATTAAATCTTAGTCCTCCGCGTTGGGAATGTCGGCCGAGTTACTAGAACGGGAATGTGGGTAATTATATTATATACTCTGGGAGTACATTAAATGTGTACTTCCTCCTCTCACAGAAGTTGTAGGTCCCGCTAATTAAATTCATGATGGGACCCACCACTTCTGTGAGAGGAGGGAGTACGCATTTAATGTACTCCCGGAGTACCTAATAATTTTCCGGGTATTGTATGGTTCAAAATTTTCAAAATTTTAATTGTTAATTTTTATTTTTTTTTTTAGTTTTTTTAAATTGAGTGCTTGGAAGTTGATAGTTTGTAACTTTTAACCTTCAACCACATAAAAGATACGGCATGAGGGTTTCATTTCCCTAAATACGAAGTATCCACATCTATGCAATAGTTAATAGTTAGTGATAATAATATAGAAAAGGAAATCGTAAAATAATACTCTTTTAATATTAATTATTTGAAATAATATTGTTTTGTAATAATTTGAGAGAATAGTCTTCCTTTAAATTCGTATTTTTAAAACACGATTTGAATACTTAAAATTATGTTTTAGAAATACGATTTTAACTTCTTTTTTTTTTTATTCCACCTAGAAATCTTTTGTGAGAAACACGATATCAGTGTTTACCAAATCTCTCCAAACGATTTGGTCACTTTGCCAAATCTAAACCCCAAACAGTCCTGAGTCTTGTGGGGGATGTAGTATCATATCTATAATATTTAGGAGAATTATTAGGAGTTGTTATCAAGTGTTTGAATTTATGTTGAAATTGTATTTCTTAGTTTCTAGTAGGAAAACGTTGGCTGTAATTGAAGTCATGTTTTCACGTTGGAAAACAGAAGTATAAATAATTTACAGGGACATACTTTTTCAACGAAAATTTTAAGACACATTCAGATGCATCTCACTTAGACGTACCCACACAACACAAAAAACAAAACACCGCGGTGTGAATTTTTGGCTAACAAATTTGGTAACTTTAACTTTTTCCTTTCTATTATGGCAATTTTTATATTTTTTGAGTTGACGATAGAAACATACACACATACATTACACTAAATGTATAATTAGAGGATTTGAATCCAACGCCTATTAGGGGTGGAAGATCAAGAAAGACAGGGTTGCACCATTAGGCCAAATGTCCTAATAAGCATTATGGTACTTTTTTTGATAATGGCATTATGGTACTTGTTAGTGTTTTCGGGATGCGGAGAGATTCTTGGACAAATTTGATGGGAAAAAGTTAAGAATTGGGATCATGTTACAGACTAAATATTCAACCTCAGCACCTTGAGCATCCACGAATTTCAACTGAGTCCATCTAGAGCTGATTTGAGGTGAGGTGTGATAGGTGCTAGCTCTTGCATGGAAATTGATGCAAGTGGGACACACACTGACCATTGCTAAAGATTCTTGATTTGAGCTTTGATAAATTGATATAGAAAACACCAGAGTAGTGCAATACAACATGTAATTCAGTAATTAGCTCCAGTAGAAACAAAACATATGAAGAGAATTTTCAATTGGAATTACTAGTAAACAGGAGTACAATAATTGTGCCCTAATCTTCAACAACTTTTACGATTTTTTATTTTTTATTTTCATGCCCTTCACATATCCACAATCACAAGTTACTTTGAAATGAAAATTCTCGAGAATCCCATGGCTTGAAACCGAAGGACTATCATGATTAACATGTTTATCGATCAAGTTTTGTCAAAAATATAGAAGAGTAGAGATAGTAAAAATGAGATAAAGGAGAAAGAGAAAGTAAAGTGTTAATGGTTCGACTATGAAAGCCTACGTTCCCAGGAGGAAATTTTAAAAGACTACATCTTGTATATATTGTATTTCCTTACAATTTCTATGTTGTTGTTGAGTGAGTTACAATTGCAAAAGAGAGTGCCTATTTATACAAGAAATGTAGAAGACAAAATCCCCTTGAATCAAGGAATTGGTGGGAGGCAAAGGCCCCTCATTATGGGGTTTGGAGGATTCATCTCTAACTCATTATGTGACGATTTATAAGATTATCTATCTATATAATTTAAATAAGTCACATGACCCATTAAATATATTTTCTGACTAAAAATACACGTGAATAGTCATTTGAAGTCGCCACATATATAGTGGGTTGGAAGAAAATTCTTCAAAACTAGTTTGAAGATAAATTCTATCATTAAAAATTATAGAACGTGTATATCACATAGAGTTATATAAAATTTAATTTAAACCTGACTCGTATAACTTGAATTATATTTATTTCTTACTTTATTAGTTATTAATCAAGTTATTTAAGATGTCACGGTCCCATATATCTTGTTCCAACCAATCGATGAATAGATTTTGAAATCTTAAATCTCTTGCTTTCTTGATTCTCTCAATATTCTGTTTCTGCCTTTCAGAGCATGAATCTTACATGTAAATATTTGGAGTAATGTTTCCTAATGTAAACGCAAATGTTTTCTAATTCTTGAGATTGGTTGAAAATGAAAAATTCCACATATGTGACAAACAAGGACATCACATTACCCGGTCTATTTACTTTTCGCTTATCCTAAACTTTCTCTATCTTAATTTTTCATTAAATAAATCGATACTCAATCAGATCTTGTATATGTAGTAGTCTTTCTTCCCTACTTAATATAATTAATTAAGCCATCTTAGGACTTTTGAACTCTTAAACTGCATCAGATATTGACCTTTGATGAGGCTTCCATGCAACTTCCTTTGCGCTTTCCCAGAAAGTATTCATGTTTTCTTTTCTTGTCCATAATGAGAATTGTCAAACACGTCCAAAGTTCCAAGTTGAAACTACTTTTTTCTGCTAAAACAAAAGTTGATACTACTTTTGTCAGTCCAAATCATATTGACATTCATTATTCTTGCTTTTCTCTATAATATTAATTGTATATATATATATATATATATATATATATATATTAGAGAAGCATATTTTGAGATATGTGCTCTATAACCACCTTCTTTCTCTCTATCTCTCATTCTCTCTTTCTCACATACGCACATTTGGCATAGCTTGATCTTTCAAGATGGATCAAAGGAGAGTGGCCAATATCAACTTCGAACCACAAGAGTTAAGAGTGAAGGCAAAAAGGTGCAACAAAGAGCGAGTCCTCCCTCCCAAGAGAGGACGTATCAAGCGTCAGATTCTCTCACGCCTTGTCCACAATTTTATGAAGATCATCAACTGTGGAAGCGTTTAATTCATCATCGTCTTCGGGGTATCATAGTCGTTCTTGGTTCTTAATTACTAGCTTTGATGTTTCTGTTTTTGTTCTTGTTTCTTGTTGTCACTTGTCATGGTTGTTGTATTATCTATGTCATTTGAAGATATTGTAAGTTTTTAAGAACAATGACTATCACATTGTAATATACAAATTATTTGACTTTTTCTGTACCATGTGATGGATGTGATTGTATTTAGATGAAAATAAATCTCCCGACGACCTGTCTTACCATTTTATATGAAGAAAATATATAAGAAGTCAACAGCTTCAATAAAAAATACTGAATTAATTACCAAAAATACAAGAAGTCAACAGCTAGCAAACAAGAGCATAATTATCACCATAAGGCCCAAAGCATAAACAAAATTAAGTTTATACAATCTAAATTAACATCTATTCAATATTAACAACATACCAAAGAACAAATATCGATTTCGATTTTTCGAAATCTTGTTTGAAGATTTTTAGAAATCGAGATATCAATACTAGAGGTTGGTAACTATGCATCATCAGTATTGGTTTGGATCATTTGAATTTTTTTTTTTTCTTTTGAAAAAGTCCAAAATTTCAGTTGACTTGTCTATGATCTACAAATAAAATAAAAAGTTATATTAATCATTTTTTTATATGTTCAATAGTCTTTTAAATAAAAAATTCATTAATGCGTATTAAAAAAGAAATATTAAAAATGTTTCACTGACCCACAAACCACAACATAATTATTGCTAATAATCTATTGACACAATAATACACAATAAAATTAATGTTATGGATTTGTAATGTACTAATGTTTGGGATATGATATTTGCTTTCCTAAGTCTAAAACCTTTTTAATTATTTTCTTTGGGACGTGACGGGACACATTAGCAATTTTTTTTTTTTTTTTAATATTAATAACAAATATTAAGTATAATATATTTTGGACCCAAATTTTAATTTTTTAATTTTATATATATATATATATATATAGATATATACGATTTATTTTATTAAGAATGGTGGTGGCCATGACCCCCACTAGTCCTTTGATGGTTTCGTCTCTTATCTCTATTTGAAATGAATCTATTTCATAATTCAAAACTTTACATATCTAAAAACATATAGACTGTTATGTCATTTGAAATAGATCATGTTTATTTTAGAAGGAGATCGGCTTCCTCAATGGATATCTTAGTCTTAGAAGAAGATATGGTTTCTTGGAACTGGAATTTATTTGTTGTTAAATAAGTCTGTAACTTAACAAGAAATTTCTTCTCATGTCCAATTTCTAATGAATCATGATAACTATTCGTTCTAATATAAATAGTCATTACTTTTTCTTGCACCATGAGAGGGGATGATTGAGATTGTTTGAGCAACAAACATTTGTTTCAGTGTGAATAAGCATAAAAGGCCTTAACCTTCTACTCCTTGTGGACAGAAGCCATGCGCATGTGCTTTTCACTCTAAATTTTAAATTTCCTTGGTAAGTACCGTATAATTCACTAATACGTGATCTGTCCCACTCTTTAAGCAACTATGCATAATTTGGAACTTTCCCAATGTCCAACTCATAGAAAAAGACGTGTGTCGCGTGCCATTGACAAAATGTGACTCCTTTGGAAAAAATTCCATGGTAATTGTCATTGACTTTATGCAATAATTTCCTCTAAATAATATGCTGCCTAGTAGTTACTCTTAAATCTTAATACTTAAGAATGTAGAATTTCCTGTGTAAATAGCTTCAAGTGGTTATTATAAACCTAAGAACTATATACAAGGCCCCAAAATTTTCCAGTTATAGTTGACTTTATGCATTTTCTCTAGATAATATGTTGTGTTATCACTCTTAGGCCTTAAGCGATGCAGAACATAGAGCTTATTAAGATAGATTTTTTTTTTTTTAAATGAAATTATTAAGTAAGGTATCATTCTAGCTAAATACAAACTCTTACTAAGTTAGATATGTGGATCCCTTAGTTGTAAGGTTATAAACCTACACAAAAAGATGAATATGTTCTGACTCACCCTATGTCGGTTGCTAGCCTCATCAATTTGGAATCTTGAAGTTGGAACATTGTGAGACTTGAAGAACTTTTTGACAGAGTCTGTTATGACAATCACGAAAGTTGTGATACTTGTCATACCCAAACAAGACAAAATCATCTAGATTAAGGATCCAAAAGATAAATTTTCTGTGGAATCTGCTTTTATAGCTAACACTGAACATTTGATAGGTACCACATCCAACTTTAATTGGTAATGCATGTGGAAGATGAAGCTACATGATCGTTATAAAATGATGTTATGGAGAATAGCATCCAATGTCCTGCCAACAAAATAAAATCTTGCTAATAGGATGGGTGAGATGGAAGCATATGTCAAGAAGAGCAGGAATCAGTCACACACCTATTCAGCCACTACCTAGTTGCTAGAATTATATGGTTTAGCCAATGTTGGGGTATACTTTCAGATAAACTCAATGCTAGCAATCATGAAGAGCTAATTAATTACCCTTATCATCAACTCTCCACTGTCTCCAATAGCAAACCAGATTTCAAAGGTTCAATCTGCCATTCAAATGGTCGTAACCAAAGATTGCATATGGAATTTTAGAAATCAAGTCGTTTTCTCAGGAATCCAGGTAAACCCTCAGTCCATTCAACTAGCAGTTAAGGCTGTTGAGAGCAGAACTGTTGAACATGTACAATCCTTGGAGAATGCGGAAAAATATGAATCTTTCAAGATCATTCAGTGGTCTCCTCCATGTTGTGGGGTTATTAAATTGAATACAGATGATGCACTGTCTAACAATGCCGTAACCATTGTTGTGGTTGCCAGAGACTTTAAAAGGTCTTGCAAATCTGAGAATTATGTCAACACTTGCGTGGAGAGTGATAAGTATTAAATATGGTCGGTTTAACGTGTCGAATTATATTTCAAGTATCCAATCCCAATTTGATAATTATAAATTTTTATTTTATTTTTTTGTGATAAGTATTAAATATAAATAATGGACAATTTTTTTTTTTTTTAATAAATTTGCGGTATGATTTTTTTTTTTTTTGGAAAAGATTTGGTATCATTTCAAGTGATGACATCCATTTTTTATTTTAAGCCAATTATTTTCTTGATGCGGAACTGCGGATGAAATTTGAGCCCATATTTTTTATTCATTTTTGGGTAAAATATAAAATTCATACATGAAATTTGAGCTAATGATTACCAAGACTTACTGAAAATATCTAGTTTATCCTTAAGTCCAAACAACACTTAACACCGTTTTTATACTTTTCCCTAAAAGTTACTAATTTCACAATTGTTAGGATAGTAAACTGTGATTGGTATATAATAAAGTGATGTTAGTGTAAAAGTGATGTTGCACTAATCACAATATATCATTTCAACAGTTGTGTAATTTGTTGTGTTATAGCATAATTGTAGAAATAAAAGTCTTCGTCCACATTTTGGTTTATTTAAGACCACAATTAGGTTTTGGGAAAAAATATGCAAACGATTTTAAGTATTGTTTGTGCTTAGGAGATAAATTGGATATTTTTCAAAAAGTTTTGATAGTTTTTGTTTTTTGGCTTATATCTCATAGGTGGATTTTTTATTTTACCCTTTATTTTTTAATTATAAGAAAGGTAAGTATTTTTTATTGTATGGACTCAAAATAGCTCCTATAATCTATTTCTAGGGTCGGAACTGCAAAATAGGTTTTGGCGTGGATGGAGAGAAAAATGGAAGAAATCAGACCGAATTTACCGTGGTTTAGTTAATAGTGCTTACATCCACATAATCTTTTATCTATTATTATTGGTCATCTTTTTACAATAGGGAGAGAGAAGGTATAAAATTAATTAGATCTAACTTAAATGGGTTAGGCCCAAATATATAATGAGTTGGAATTTTTAGCCTTATCAAAATCTAACACCCCCACATTTATTTGTACTATTTAAAAACTATACAATATGGGAACATCTTCGTCCACAAGGCTAATAATGGGTGGTGAAATTTATTTAATCCATACAATTTCAAAACCAGATTGGCTTGAAGTAGAACTATTGCCAAAGCCTAGGCTTCATTGCGATCTCGAATTGCTTTACTCTTTGATGCTAGTGCTGCGATGACAAGTTCCCCCGCATCTCTTGCCAAAACACTGATCCCCACCAAACCTGCATGCCAATTTATGGAACCATCGAATTTTCACTTTGAACTCTTGCTCACCAAGTGGTCTCCACCTGGGTGTTTGGAAAGTCGATGCTCCTTTTGGTTTGTTTACATGAACTCCACTCTTAAAGAAGAAGATGAATTTTTTTCAGATTAAGTACAAAAAACGAAATCTTGAGGAATAGTTCAACTAATCTGATCTCAGGTGTGTTCTGTCCAATAGTCGCTAGTTCGAGTTTCTTTAAAGCCATTTATTTTGCACCAATCGTGGTATACATGGCTAATAACGTAGTCGGGGTGCGCATATCTAAAGTTGAAAAAAAGAAAAAAAGAAAAAAAAATGAATTTCATGTAAATTTAAATATGAAAAAAAATATATTTTTCCTTAAATTATCAATAAAAATCACTTTTCAAATTAAATTATTTGTTAGTTTATTGTTATTGTTTAAAAAGCTATATAAAAGTACTTGTATGTATAAAAAAATAGAATTTTTTAAAAATTGTACATAAATTAACATTAAAAAAAAAAAAACTCATTAAACAAATGGAAGTGAACAAAGAAACTAAATTCAACGATAGGTCTGATTTGTGGGGGAAGTTTCCGGTTTTTTTGTTACTTCCAAAAGGCAAAGGTCAAAGCCATGAATAAAGGAAAAATAACAATTACTCATGTGTTAATTTCTCATTATTTTATTTTATTTTAAAGAAATTTCTTTTAACTAAAAATAGAAAAGTTTTCAAAACAAGTTTTAATACTAATTAAGAGACTTATAATTTAATTAACATTTTCAAACACTTCCATGATTCAAATCTCTCTCCCAAATTATAAACTTATTAATATAAAATTAAATGAATTGCTGAGTTTAAGCTCTTCTTTTGAGTTTTGACATGTAAGGGTTAAAGAAGTTTATCCACAAAAAAAAAAAAAAAAAAAAAAAAAAACAACAGAGCTGTATTATTGATGCTTCTGAGTTCTGTCCATATAGGCATAGACTCCATATTCCACAGTGAATTCTACGTTTATTTATTTATTTATTTTTTTAAGTTATCTATTTACACAAAATTACACCCCCACCCCCAAAAAAAGAAAAAAAAAAGAAAAAGAGAAGAGTCAGCATTCTGCGACGCCGGAAATCCAGTCATTCGATTCAACAGAAAGTGAAATATATTGATATTTGGGGTTTGGCAATGAGGTAGTGAGCTAGCTATCCTGGATTCATCCGAACTCCTCTTGCCAATATATAACTTCCTCCAAATTGGGAATTCTTCTCCTTTCTCTTATCTTTGGATTCTTCTCACCTGCTAATTGGTATGCTATCTTCCTATTATACTATTTTCCTTTTTATATTTTTTTTCTTTCCCGCCATTTTCCCTATGGTAGTTGCTTGTTTGGTTGCCGAGAAAATGGAGGAATATCTGACAAAAATAAAAAATAAAAAAAACTTTATACAATTCTTGCTAATTCATTCGTGTGCGCGTGTGGTTTTGAATTCGGACCATTCAATAAGAAAAAAAGTTGTAGAGTGACAGTGCGATCGAAATTTCTAATTTTCTTGGTAACCAAACGGAGCATCTTTTTCTCTTTCTTTCATGAATCCCTAGATATGCGAATATCCTATTCCATTTCATTGCTTGTATCAATTGGTTCTGTTTGGATACGTGAAATTCTACATTGATATTTTTTTTTTTGCCCCAAAATTTGGAAGATAGATTATTATAAATGAAATGTCGTAAACTGTGATTTTCTCTATTATTTTCCTTCATTTTCTGAGCAACCAAACAGAGCTTTAACTCTGTATCTGTGCATTTGCATTGTAGAGAGTAGAGAGAGCTTGGAATGGGGTTTGAAGACTTTGAGCCCATATTTGGCGAGCCCAAGGTGGAGTGGGCCTCGGCCCAGGCCCAGGACTCGGATCCGCTGCCTCCATTTTTGTTCCGCGTCCATGCTTCTGATCCTTCCCACCTCACAATCCATGTCACTGATTTCCACTCCAACACGTGGGAGGCCGTTAAGTCGGTTGTGCAGCTTGAGGACATGGTGAGCCTTCTGCTTCTTCTGGCATTGCATTTCTTATGTGTATGTCTAATTGTCTATTCTACCAATTTGGAGGAATCTCCTTCAACCCTTATGTGATGATTCATAAAACCATCCAAGTCACCACATGTATTAAATGAGTCATGTGACTAAAATTATAGTTCGATAGTCATTTCAATCACCACGTAGTGGGTTGGAGGAATTTTCCTCCATTCTGGTTTGGAGGTAAACTCTATCCAAATTATAAACTCAAAAAACTATTGTGCTAAAGCTTGAGTTCTTTATTGTTTTTTAATGACTCATGTGAATAGTTTAATAAGTCATGTGACTAGTTTAGGATTTAGTTCCATGACTTATTTAATGAGTTATGTGACTTGTTTAAATAATACACTTGAATAGTTTTATAAATCGCCACATAAGGGGTTGAAGGAGATTCTTCTAAACTGGTTTGGAGGTAAACTATGTTGTTATAATATTGTGAATTATTTTCTGTTCTGACATTTTTTGTCAGCCTTCATAAAGAGCCCCAAGTTATGACTGATGGTTTGATTTTCATGCTTTATTTGTATATGCTTGTCTCACTTTAGAATGTCATTTCTCATATGTTTCTTCCCCTTTCTTACAATTGCCAGAAATGTACTAGTTTTTGGAATTATAAAAGCAATTTTTGTCTGTCATGACTCATGAGGAAATACTATTCAACATTGCTAAGCCCCTTACTTCTAGTCATCCTTTTGGATTTGTCTTTTTGTTATATATACTTATGTTTCTATTGCTGGTTTGTAATTGTGAAAGCATTATGTGCTGGAGTGAATACACTTATTGGTTTGCTGTTTTTATTTTTAACGTAATGTGCAGAGGGACAACATTGGAATAGGGGGCTCTTGGTCTGAGTTTGTTGACTATGTTATAGCCTCCATAAAATCTGAAGATTTAAAGCTTGTTATGGAGGGACATTCAAACTCTGGTGGTAACTATTTTTCATTGCTTCTGTTTCCCTTCTTTTCTTTATATCAATGGTTTATCAGAAATTGAAATTTGAAGCACTCCTTTATGATTGGAGGGCTCCGTATGATTTATCATAAATTCATATTTATGATTATTTTTTCTTGTATTTTTTCCCCATGACAAGAGTGTTTTTTTCCTAAGAATAAAAGCTTACATCTGGATTTATTCTTGCACTTGGATCAGATGAGAGTCATGACTTGTGATATTGGATGCCTTAGCATTTAGTTTATGTATTTCTTTTTTTTTTGATAGGTAATAAAAGCTTTATTGATCTGAAAAAAACTCTCCCAAGTGCACAAAATATGCACTCATAGGAGAGGAAAGATTACAAAAAAGAGACAAACATTAATCAGCTAGTATGTATTTCTTGATAGTTGATACTAACTATGTTGTAGATATGAGCTAGTATGTTATATATTTTTCATTTTTTTACAAGCTTAAATGTTAATTTTTTTTTCCTTGACTTACCATTAGGGTCGGGTTGGGTCGGATCAGATCGGGTCATTGATTTAGACTTCCCTAAGCTGTGATGACTTCCTCCCACTTCTGAGTTGAGCAGATTCTGATTGAAGCTTGTAGAATTATTTGCGGAATATTTTCTGTGTATTATTCTTCTCTCTAGGAGGTATATTATATAAATGTATAATGGGTCTAAATAAGGAAACAATCAATCATAGCTAATTACATGCTATACTATACATAAATACTAACAACACTCCTCCTCAAGTTGGAAAGTAGATATTAATGACTCCCAGCTTGCTACAAATAGAGTCAATGGCATTCTTGGGAAGAGCTTTAGTGAAGATGTCTGCTAGTTGACTTCCAGAAGGTACAAACGGTGTGATGATGTCTTTTGATTCCGCTTTAGAACGAATAAAGTGACAATCAACTTCGATATGCTTGGTTCTTTCATGAAAGACTGGATTACTAGCAATATGAATGGCTGCCTGATTGTCACAGTAAAGAGGTGTCAGACCTTGTGTTAAGAGTCCAAATTCTTGAAGAACAGTTCTCAACCAAGTTAACTCACAAGTGGTATGAGCCATGGCACGGTACTCTGCTTCAGCACTAGAGCGAGCCACAACTGACTGCTTTTTTACTTTTCCAAGTGACAAGATTACCACCTATGAAAGTGCAATAACCAGTGGTAGATTTTCGATCTGAAGGTGACCCTGCCCAGTCAGCATCAGTATAACCTTCAATGCGGAGATGACCAGATGATCGATAAAAGAGACCACGACCTGGAGCATTTTTGAGATACTTTAGGATGCGTATGACTGCATTCATGTGAGGAACTCGAGGATTGGTCATAAATTGACTCACAATGCTAACTGCATAAGAAATATCAGGCCGAGTAATGGTTAGATAAATAAGTTTACCAACAAGTCTACGATAGGTGTCTGGATCATCAACAAAGTCACCCTCGTCTGGCATTAATTTCAGATTGGGTTCCATGGGTGTAGCAACAGGTTTGGAGCCAAGATAACCTGTGTCTTGCAGAATATCGAGGGTATATTTTCTTTGGGATAAGCTTATGCCTGCTTTTGATCTGGCAACCTCAATACCAAGAAAATAACGAAGCTTACCCAAGTCTTTAGTGAGAAAACTCGAGCTGAGATGATTGATCAAGATCTGGATGCCTTCCTTGTCACTCCCAGTGATGACAATATCATCCACATAAACAACTAATATCACAATACCAGTTCTTGTCTTCTTAAAGAAGACAGAATGATCTGCTTGGCTGCGAGTCATACCATGAGAAACCACTGCCTTACTGAATTTGTCAAACCAAGCATGTGGAGATTGTTTGAGGCCATAGATAGATTTCTTGAGATGACACACACACTCCCCCTTGGACTTAAACCCAGGTGGTTGAGTCATATAAACAGTCTCAGTAAGATCACCATGCAGAAATGCATTTTTGACATCGAGTTGGTGAAGTGGCCAATCAAGATTAGCAGCCAGGGAGATAATAATACGGATAGAATTCAACTTGGTAACAGGAGAAAAAGTCTCAGTGTAATCAAGGCCATATGTTTGAGTGAAGCCCTTGGTCACAAGACGAGCCTTCAAGTGATCAACAGTACCATCAGGATTCTGTTTAACGGTAAAAACCCAACGACAACCAACAATAGAAGTTCTTGCAGGTTTAGGAATTAGATCCCAAGTATGATTCAATTCTAAAGCATGCATTTCCTCTTCCATTGCCTTATGCCAACCAGGGTGAGAAAGGGCTTCCCTGTAGGACTTAGGAACAACAAGTGATGATAATGATAAAGAAAATGCTTTAAAAGAAGGAGACAGATGATCAAAGGAAACACAATTAGAGATAGGATGTTCAGTGCAAGTGCGCTTACCCTTACGAATGGCAATGGGAAGATCAAGATCTGAGGTAGACTGAGGAGGAGGCGAATCTTCAGACGTCGAGGCGGATGGGGGAAGTGGTAGAGAGAACTCTATTGGTGGTGGTGGTGGAACAAGAGGGACATCCTGATTTTGCCGACGAACATAAACCTGAGAGATAGGAGGAACAGGAGGAACAATGGAAATAGGTGAAGTTGGAGGAGCAATGAGAACATGTGTAGGAATAACAGGGGCAGATAACATAGATTCCTGTAATTGTCTTCCCTTAGGAGAATAATATGGGATATCCTCAAAGAATGTCACATCAGCACTGACAAAGTGTTTGCGTAAGGAAGGGCTGTAACACCGATATCCTTTCTGAGTATGAGAATAACCAAGAAAGATGCACTTATGAGCACGAGGATCAAGTTTGTCACGATTTGGATTGTGATTATGAACAAAAGAAACACAACCAAAGACTCTTGGAGGAATAGAAAAGGGATTTTTTCCAGGAAAGAACATCTCAAAAGGAGACTTACCTTTGAGAATACGAGAGGGTATCCTATTCAAAAGATATGCGGCAGTAAGAACTGCATCTGCCCAAAAAAGCTTAGGGACATTCATTTGGAGCATGAGAGCACGAGCAATAACTAGAATGGGCCCATTTTTCCGTTCAGCAATGCCATTTTGTTGAGGAGTACGAACATAAGATGTTTGATGTATAATACCTCTAGACTCAAGAAATTGCTGAAACGCATTATCTAGATATTCACGAGCATTATCAGTTCGAAAAGCAAAAAGTTTGGTATTAAATTGATTAGAAATTTCAGCATAAAAGGATTGGAAGACTGAAAACAATTGAGATCTATCTTTAAGCACATAAACCCAAGTTAAACAAGAGTGATCATCAATAAAAGTGACAAAATACTGAGCATCACATAAACCAGTGGTACGAGCTGGCCCCCAAATATCAGAGTGAACCAGTTCAAACGGATGTAAACATGGGTCATCAGTTCGAAGTTTAAAAGTAGCTCGATGATGTTTACTAAGTTCACAAGTTTCACAATTAAAACTAGAAAAAGTAGGTAAGGTGGGTACTAAATGTTTAAGATTGACCGACGAGGGGTGCCCAAGACGACAATGCCACTGATATGGAGAATTTGTAGAATGAAGAGCAGATGGAACCGAGGTGCTAGATGGTTGAAAGTAGTAGAGTCCATCTTTGACAAATCCCCCACCAATCATCCTCTTCGTCTTTAGATCCTGAAATTCACAATGAGAGGGATAAAAAGCAACAGAACAGTTTAAGGCAAGGGTAAGTTTGTGTACAGACAATAGATTAAAAGGGAACTGAAGTAAGTATAAAACATCAGACAAAGTGAGATCAGAAGTGATTACAGTACCTTTCCCTTGGACAGGAGTTTTAGTACCACTAGCAACAGTGACAAATGAAGGGGAACAAGGACTAGAAGTATGAGAAAGAAGTGAAGAATTACCAGTCATATGATCAGAAGCCCCTGAGTCGATAACCCAAGACGGACTAGAAGAGGAATGAAGACAAGTGTTACCTGAGGCGATTAGCAAGGAGGATGAGGCATTAGCACGCTGGAGAAGTGAATCATACTCAATTTTGCTAATAAGAACCTAGTCCACAGGAAGAAAACTGGAATTGTCTCTGTCAACAGAGTGATTAGTACAACCACAATGAGTACATTGCTTGATACCGTGGTCACTTAACCTTGTGATACAACCAAAAGTTTTGAATCGGAACAAGATAATGTCACGAGCTTTCAAGATAACACGAACAACTCGTGACCACCGAAGGTAATTGGAGCCCTTTAATTTCTTTAATTTCATACTGAGATATTGGTGAGCCATCCAAGTTAAGAACATGTAACAAAATAAGTATGTGGTGGAGTTACCAAAGTAAGTAAACAAGCCGAGCCACCCAAGGAGCAACATAATGAGCCGAGCCACCAAATAGTCAAACCCAAACAGAATGGAGATAGCCATGTGAGCCAAAATACCAAAGAAAAAAAAAAGGGCCGAGATCAAAGCACTGAAAAAATCATGAGAACTTGCGAGATCTGAGAAATCTCCACCGAGATTCGAGAGAGCCAAACGAGAACCATAGAGATCCGAAACCAAGAAGAGGATTGGAGGTGCCGAGAACCTCTGAGAGATCCAAGAAGCTTCGAAAAGACTGAGAGTCACTAGTACGTAAGAACTACCGAGAGAACTGAGAGATCAATAGCCACTGGCGGCGCAAGGAGATCGAGAAGCGAGAGACACTGGCGGCGCGAGGAGATCCAAAGGGAACCGAAAGCCACTATGAGCTATAGATCGAGAGTCGAGAGCCACCGGAAAAAGCCTGGTGGTGTGAGAGGGTCCGAGATGACCACCGGCGATGCCTGGTGGTCCTAGATAGTCCGAGATTAGTCACCGGAGAGGCCTGGCGGCGCCGGAGTCCGAGATTAAAAAGATAAACCCTAAACTTATAGGGTTTTCGAAAAATAGAACAGGTAACCTGCTCTGATACCATGTAGAATTATTTGCGGAATATTTTCTGTGTATTATTCTTCTCTCTAGGAGGTATATTATATAGATGTACAATGGGTCTAAATAAGGAAACAATCAATCATAGCTAATTACACGCTATACTATACATAAATACTAACAACAAAGCTCAAGTCAGAATCCTATTTTACTTTTATTTAGTGACTATAAAACTTGAGCTTTTGTCTAATTTAGAGAATTCAATCATTAACAAACTTCCAACTTAATGGTTATTCGACTTTTAGTGTACTTGTCATTGGACCATGTCACATAGGACACTTTGGGGAATTTTCTAATGTGTGCTTGTGGTGGGTTAAGGTTTAGGAGGATTTGTAGAAATAGGGTTTAGAGTTGTGGAAGAAAGGGTTATGGCACAAAATTGGTTAGGGTTTGATGAGTTTATATATATAGAGATAGAAAGTGGATGAGTTATTCAGGTTTTGATAGGTAAGAGGAAGGACCTAACTTGGAGTTGTAAGGAAGAACGAATAGAGAGAATTGCATAACTAGACCTTTGAAACCACATGACTAATTGGACTTCATGCGTGGACCCCATAATATAAGTCTTGAATAGAAAAATTTGCGAAGTAGAAACAAATTAATCTTCCATGGTCGCATCACCATGTGTAAGGGATTTTAAAAGAGTGGCGATAATTTGTTGAGGTTTTGATTTTAGAAGTTGTTGGCAGCCATGATGGTAATTCAGGCCTGGAGTGGTGTTTAATTGGTGATGGTTGCAGGTGCCTTTTGACTTTGAGGTGACAGTTGGGCAGTATTCTTGATGCAGTTCAGAATTTCAATGATGAAAATGATGGTCGTGCATCATGTTAGGGGTGATGACATTGTTAGCCTCAAGGTTTCAATAATTATTAATTGGCTAATTAATCCAAGGACATTCATGTAGTTTTGATGATAACCATGATTTTAAGTTATTCATTAATGATATTTTCATATGAACTAATGATTTATGTTTTAAAGCTTAATTTTGATTATTGATTTAATTGGACCAAGATGGCTAATTCATATCAAGCAAATGCAAAGTTGCAAGTTGCAAATTCATTGAGTCAAAGTCATCAAGACTCAAGACAAAGAAATCAAGCTCAAAGACAATGATCCGAGACATATGAGAAGTAAGAGTTAGGTTTTGTAAAGTTTATTAAGATTTGATCTTTAAGGCTCAACTTTAAAACCAACTTCAATTGAAAAATCTCTTAAAGTTTTCAAAGCAAACTAATTGGTTGAAATTCAAATATAAGCACCATATCAATTGAAAAATCTCTTAAAGTTTTCAAAGACAACTTGATTGGTTGAAATTCAAATATAAGACAACATTCAATTGAAAAATCTCTTAAAGTTTTCAAAGACAACTTGATTGGTTGAAATTCAAATATAAGACAACCATTCAATTGAAAAATCTCTTAAAGTTTTCAAAGACAAACTTGATTGATTGAAATTCACATGCAAGACAACCATATCAATTATGGTTGAAAAATCTTAAGAAGAAAAGTTTTCAAAGAAAACAACTTGATTGAAATTCACATGCAAGACAACCATATCAATTATGGTTGAAAAATCTTAAGAAGAAAAGTTTTCAAAGAAAACAAATTGATTGATTGAAAATCAAGAAGAATGCAAGACAACATGATGGCTATAAATACACCCTTTCTTCATTTCTAAACATCAAGCATACAAGAGAAATCAAAGATAGAAAAGATAACATCTTATACATCAATCCATCCTTCTCAAGCTTATATTTTCATATCATTCAAAATCCTTGATTGAAAATAAAATTTCTCTAAACACTTTTTGAGCCATATTGATCAAATCCTTGATATACTATTAGAGTGAGCATATTGTGTACAATTACTCTTTGAGAGAGCCTTATCTTGTACAACAAATACTTTGTTGAAACCTGTGAGTATTTTGTTAGGGTTTTGATATAAATCCTAAGGAGTGAAAAGATTTTTCATCGGTGGTACTCTTCACTGAGAAGTTTGTAACGGTTTTATCTTCACCCGAAAGAAGATTGTCAAATAGTGGATTTGGGAATCCTCAAGAAGTGTTCTTGACGGGGACGTAGGCGAAGCCGAACCTCGATAACAATCATCGTGTTTGATTTTCTCTCTCTCTATCTCTTACATATTTAATTGCTTATATATATACTTGTGCTTGATTTCATATCATATCTATATTGCAATTGAATTGTGATCAAACATTTGCTAAATCAACATTTGCTATTTGAAGATAGTTTTTAATTCCGCATTTAAATCGAAAAAGTTTGCCTCAACCGAAATCACCCCCCCTCTCTTAGGTTGATATTTGGGTAACAGACATGACTAAGTGGCGGACTGGTGCGGGGGATTGAGATGTTAAAGGTGACATAATTGCATGTCAAGTTTGTCATTTCTAGTAAGTCGCCTTGCTGGCTAGGATGCACGGATACTCCATTTTGGCTCACGCATTTGTACTTTTACCCGTACCCATATCGTATTTGATACCATATTCGTATCCATGCATCCTCGCTTGCTGGTGCCATTGTAATAATGATTTCTTTGGTCATGGATATTTAGAGAAGTTTATAGCTGTTTTCACACAACGCAGCATCAAAATCAAATTGCCTAATGCTTGAGTGGTTGGAATTTAAATTTGGGAAGGTTGGCGATCACTTTTTTTGAGTTGGACTTCCCCTGCCAGGAGAAAAGGGGGGGGGGGATGTTGGAGTTCAGTACTAATGTACTATAATGTTTAAATAATTGTGTGGTGGTAGTAAGAGCTCTTGTTGGCAGTGGTGGTGATCGACAGTGGCAATGACTTGCTCTGCTGCAGTTGTGATGTTCATGTTAAAATAGTGATAAAACTATCGTAATTTTTCTTTTTCGATAGTAGTGACATGTGAGGAGGTGTCTGGGTCAACATTAGAAATGTATGTTAATTCAGTGTTGTTTTCAACACTATTGGCGATTAGCTATCGCTTGTTGCAGATATTGGTGCTACGATTTTAGTCCTCAAGATGGTTTTGCCCATGCACTAGAGGTGCTCGTAAGTTGGTGGTTCTCTTCAGGTGCAGTTGGTTGTGATGGAAATATTATTATCATCTAATGTGTGAATGATGATAGTTTCTTATTGTACTTTGGGCCATGTTCCTCTATAAAACTATATTTTATATATATGCATTCTTTTATCAGAACACAATATTTGCATTCAGATAAGCGAAGAATTATATTGAAAGCATGTAAACGTCTGCTTCTTGTATTTTAGGTGCTGCATATGCAAAATTGGTTGGTCAGAAATTGAAAGGAATGCCACTAATTTTCATTTCTCTCACAAAACTTGTGGACTCTGCTGCTAGTGAGGCTATGGCAAATCTGTCTCTGGAGCTCTTCAAAGCTTTCAAAAACATGCGGTTTTTATTAAGAGAAGGTTGTGTTCTCTATCCATGTGCAGAGCTGTTACTCCATTATTGTCCTTTATCTAAGCTATTGTCCTTTTATGGTTCTTCACATTGTCATGTTCACAATATACTGTTTAATTATTTCTTTTTTGTTGATAGTTTTATCAGCTACAAACAACATTTGGTGGTTGTTCTAACACATTTAAGAGAGGTTGATTTGAAGAAACATATCTGATTTATTATATTGTTGTAGTTAGAGAATATTGGACACACAAAATACCTTCCAATCTACATGGATCCCTCAGTGGCTTCAGTTAAAGAGTATGAACAGGCGGTGAACTGATCTCCCTACCCAAGAAAGGTTGAAAGAATCAATAAAGAAAAAAAAAACTGGTGGTACTTGAAACATGACTTACAGCAACTTGGGCCCTTCTTGAGGGTTTTGCAGAATTGTGCTTGCATTTAAATATAGGTTCAAACAAGGGTGGTAGGCCTAATGTGTTGTCAGCTGAATCGATGGCTGCATTTTTTGAAGTTTATTAGATGCATGGATAAATTTAAGATAGGTTTTCCATTCAGAGTCGGAGTATGGGAATATGCTCTTTGGTGGACCTAAATTCTGCCATGGCTAGATATGCTGATAAGGAAGAGCTGTGTTTGTGGCACTGTTTTGACTCCTTCCTTTAGAAGGAATTGTGTGTGAGAATCCTTCACTTAATCTTTTTCATCTGCCTTTGTTCCATTTGATGCGAAATACATTATTCTGGGATGTGATCTCTCTCTCTTTGCGGAAAAAAGAAAAAGAAAAAAGGAATTTGTGGCTGCTAAGAGGATTCCTTCATTCATTTTTTTCAATGGCTTTGTAGAGGTGGGTTGCAGTTTTCTGTTGAGATTTTCATGCTATAATGTTTTACCCAAAATGAGCATTTTAGAGTTTGAGTGGATAATTTGACTTCAACTATCTCTATGGGCCTCTAACACTAAAGATTTTAAGCTTTTAGTGTATGTATGTGTTTGTGGCCTTTCTTCTGTTGTACTCTTTTCTACATGATGAATACAATTATTCCCCCCTCCTCTCAAAAAAACAAAGAAAAAAAAGAAGAAGACATATGTGTTTGCTGTCTTTACCCTTCTATACTTCCCTTGGCATCAATTTTATTCTTCTCCTTTCATTACGCCTTTGAAGTGTGTGTTTGGCATGACTTATTTTCCAGCTCATTTGACTAGGTACTACCTTTTAAATCCTCACATTTTTTCTAGGTATTACTAATTTTTACCCAGCTTATTTTTCAAGCCAATAAATTGAGCTATCGATGTGTTCATTTGTTATTGCGTTTTTCCCTTTTTTCCCTTTTTGGGTGGGTTCACTGTCTCTTTTTCTTTCTTAATCCTTTGTTTCACACTATCTAGAATCATTATGACTTTAGGTGGTCCACAATAGGCTTGTGTGGTATTAACTGTTACTCTTTGATTGTGATTTTTCAGAGCAAGAGCAAACTATTCAGTTGACGAAAGTGATATCAGCCGAGAAGGTATGCTTGACTGTTGATTAACAGTTGACATTTATGAAAATAGTTAAAAAAACCATTTTTGAAATAGTTTACCACTGATATGAAATCTTTATTACACCTTCCATTTTGAGACTTTTGCATTGAGCTGGTGTACTTTTCAAAAAATTAGCTATGGAACAATTTGATCTATTCATATAATCTAGTGGATCCACAATATGGTAATCTCAGAATAGTTCAATCACTTCAGGCTATGTATGGACCCCTTATCTAGATAGCAATATATAAGAATCCTAGTTGCATGATCTGCTCTCTCCCTCTCTCTTTTGCTGGGCTATAACTCTTTTTTTTTTGTTTGGCTAACTGCTAATACAACTCTTCTCAACTCAATAAAACCTCAACCCAAATTGCTTGAGGTTAGAAGCGTGAATCATTTTCACCATCCTACTCTATTCTCTAATTAAGGCCATATTTAAAATCTTACATATTATTGGTGATATGTGTTTGTGTGAAATTTATAAAACCCTTTTGCTCAATTTATCCTGGACACACACTAAAATTGTACTATTGAAAGTTTGATATCATTGTAGTTGGTACAGTTCAATATATTACTCAAGCTTGAACTAAGAAGTAATTTTTGTGATGGAAAAGATCTTTTGCTTACCTTGATGGTTGTGGAGTACGATTTCTTCTATTCAATGGGAAAATTGTTTTACATTTTACCTTCAACAGTCATTGTTTAAGAGATTTTCGTTAATTTTGTCATTTGTGATTGGTAATGCAGAGTTTCTCCCAATTAAAAGTAAGGAAATTAAGTAATTATGGTTCAAAGTAGCTACTGAATGCTGTTTTTGTCAGTCCTTTGCAAACAGATTACTGCCCC
This sequence comes from Fagus sylvatica, assembly GCA_907173295.1. NCBI lineage: Eukaryota > Viridiplantae > Streptophyta > Magnoliopsida > Fagales > Fagaceae > Fagus > Fagus sylvatica. The sequence goes on along the minus strand of OU015768.1, from coordinate 16,048,808 downwards.
ATTCCTTATTAGCAAATCTTTATCTTTTATCTGTCAGGAAAAGAATGAAACTATACAGAGCCAACTGGATTACTATTCAAAGAGGCAGAAGTTTCAAAAGATGAATGCCACCGACAAAGCAGATGTTTCTGCTCCTCCAATGATTAATGGTTTACAAAATTCTCCAGGTGTGCAATGTTTTTTTTTTTTTTTTTTTTTTTTTTTTTTTTTTTTTCCTGCAAGGAATGGTTGTTAGTTGTTTTAATTAGTGGCTGTGGCTACTTCTGCATTTTCAATTAGCGGTAGATTCCATCTTGTTTGTTTACTATTATCAGAGACCATGATGGGTTTATTCTTAATAATATAAGTATCTTCAAAATGGAGACTCATTGCTTCTTCATTCAGGCTGGGCTACAAATTGGATATTAGTTTGCATGGTTGGTGCATTTATGATTGAAATCTAACTATTAATAAGAAAACCTGTGATCATACATAAATTCTGGACCACAAATTGCTGTAATCTGTTTAAGGTATCCCATCAGGTTGCACTCTGGGAGCCCCTGCCAATTTAGTTTTACTTATTTATTTTTTATCTAATTTGTGTGAAAGTGATTATATTAATAAATCAAAAACAGTATACAAGAAAGGATCTTTTATCTAATTTGTGTGAATAAATTCAACAAAATGTTCTTCTTAAGGTATTTTATGCTTATTGATAGGAGCTACCTTTGATTCCTAAATTGTTGTTCTTAAATTTTTTATTTCTTAAAGTACTCTTCAGAGGGAGGTTCTTTTTTTCTCCCTTAAAATGGAATAATTTTTTTATTTCTCAACAGTGTCGATCAAAATGATTTGATTTTGATTAAAACTCATTAAAAAGGCCTTTCTGCACCTTCCAACATTCTTATTTGGTTGAACCTGGCATTTAATTTCCTTACAAGTTTCTTGGAGTGAATTTTTTTAGCTAAAGAAGTTTCTTGAAGTTATTATTTACATCTTTTGTTCTAATGTTTCCATTATGGGTTCCTTCTGAACTGCAGACAAGCTAAAAGATCAAGACGCAGGCTCAACAAAAGTTACCAACCGTGTTGTGCCAGCATTTCGCAGGTAAGTCAGCATCTCCAGTGTCTTTCAATCTCTCTCTCTCTCTCTATATATATATATATTTCTTTTCTTTTTCGTGTAGTGACTCAGCTTATATTATTTGGGCAGGGCAAAAGTAAGAGGTGCTTTTCTGCAGGATACTGAAGATGACAAAGATAACTAGAAACTAAAGATTTTGGAAAATTTTGTTCACTGTTCTGTAAATAAAAGGTTTTCAGGTTTGGAATTCTAATTCTGATTAATTATTACCAAGAAAAATAATTCACACTAGCAGATAGGTCCCAAGTATCTATTAGTATCGTGATTGGCTGTTCTTTATGCAAATGAAAATTGCTTAAATTTTCTATTATTAATTTTTCAATTTTGCATCTCTGTATAGTGTTTTCATTCGGAGCGTCAACATGAAAACAATCCTTGCATAAAATATAGGATGTGATATGCACATACAATGGGCAAAGGTAATTGTCAAGAATCTGTTCAAATATTAAAAACTCAATACGTTGCATCTTGGCCACTCAGGGCTCCAAGGTTTCTGTTGTAAGAAAATTGGAAAGAAGCTCATGTTAATTATTATGCTTCTACTTTTATTTCTTGACCCACATTCAAAACCACCCATCCCAGCCATGCCTACTTTGCTGATTTCTTCCGTGCAGTATTAAAGAATTTTATTACAAGAGGGGTTAATTTGCTGTGTTGATGAGTTTTGAATAATAGAAAGGTCCATATGTGAATGTGGACCTTGCTTTCTCCAATAAGCAGGCTCTGCTCTCCTTGAATGATTAGTGCAGAGGGAGTATGATGTAACTTTTGGTTCTAGGATTCTACCCGTGGATTAGGACTGCCAAAAATTTAGGCTACTCGCACTGCATTTCTGCATCACCATATAGTGCCAGGTAATAAAGACAGCATAGTGGAGCTTTGAATTCTGTTCCTAAGAGTTTAAACACAATTTTTCCTTAGAAATGAAAATGCTTCCCTATCAAGAAAGATTATCTACTTGCTAAACAATCTATTTTTAACCCAACTTTCGGTTTTGGATTTGCATATCATGTTAGTGAACATGGAATTATACATATTTTCCAGGAAAAAACTTACTATACAATAGCCAACAAGCTTTGCTAGCCAACAAACTTATAAAAACTTATTAACTTCTTCTCCAACTATGCTAAGGCCTAGGAGCAACTACCAACAATGGTGTTAAATATTATTTTCAGGATTATAAAAAATATATATATAATAATAAAAAAATATATATATATTTTCAGACTCAGAAATTTCATTTGCACAGCTTCTGCATCTGACCATTTTTGCTTTATCTACTGTTCCTCCAAATTTTCCAGCAGCAATAAGGTGCAAAAATGGACTTGTTAAACATTCTTTAAAGATTTGCTACTGGAGGATAATCTCAAGGTACAAAAAGCACCATACCATCATAGCTCTGCTATGATCATAGTTCCTATGCAGTTTTCAACTGCCTTCCATTTAGTAGACCAATAATCCTCTGTGTCTTTTTGTTTTGTCTTTGTTGGTGTGGAAGAAGGACCAGCAACCAGGTGTGAAATTGGTATCATCGTGCCTGCATGAAATGGGAAAACATGTAAGACTGACCGATTAATCTACTCTTTGTCATTACTGCAGTAGTTTAAAATTTCTATTTTTAAATTGTTTCATTTTCTAAAACAACTCCTTTTAAGTGATTTGTTCTTGACTTGTACACTTCATATTCCAAATGACATATTTTCTCAATCAATATTTTTTGAAAAGTTTGGTTTGAATTGATCCCTTATACCATCACTTGAACATTGGATCTTATTAGTAAATTGAACAAATACCTGCTTGTGCTGCTTTTGCTGCTATTGGTGCTTCCAGTCCTGCTACTTCCTCGACTTCTTTTATTCTCTCCGGAGAGAAAAAACCTTTTCAACCACCATTCCTTGTCAATATGATCCTCGGTACCTTCAAAAGATGGCCTTGGAGAAACTTTTGAGTTGTTTCCTGCTTTTGTTTTCTTCTTGAAAGATAGAGAAGTTGGAAAGAACATCTTGAGTAGGAAATTTTCACTTTCCATACTTTCAATCCTGGACAACTGACGTGCCTTATTAATGCCTTTCTTCTTTTTCTTCTTGATTTGAGCTTCAGTTTCAAAATGAAAGCTACTCTCCTTGATATCAGGTCCCTCTTGAGCTTCCTCCAAACTATTCTGCTCATCGACGATATCTTTCAGAGAAAGCTCATAACTAGACTCGGGCATGTCTTTGATCATCTCCATAAGCTGTCTCCTACCATCTGCAATTGCTTTTCTCCTTGACGTGGGAGAAAGATTGCTAGAATGATGGTTGTGGGGGAGCAAAGGAGAAGATTCAATTTGAACATTCTTTGATGTGCTTCTTTTCCATATAGGTAGTGAGTAACCTCCAATCTCTTCCTCAACAAGGCTTGCTTGAACTTCAAACTCTATGTCAGTGCCAAATTTATCACTAAAATTCTCATCATACATGGTATCATGTGCACCCCAGAAATCGAATTCTATATCTCCTGTATTGTCACCACTACTACGTATTTGGTAGGTTGGACTTGAAGAATCGAGGGCTTTGGCTTTCCCAGTGAATCCTTGCCTGTGATCAAGCATGGTTTGGGGAAAGGCAAGTGAAAGGAGAAAGTATTTTGTTAGTTATGAGTGTGAGAGAAATGGCTTTGGGAGTATCGTTTATCATAGGCAGATTTGTCAATGTTATGTCGTTTTCTCTAGAGTTTAATAAGAAGCCCTAAAAGTCATTAGCCGTCTAGGACGGGCACATGGTCCAACTTTCAATTTTCCTCCTGTATTTTTTAAGTTTCTGATGACTTCTTAATCTAATTTTATTTTAGTCAATTGGGTTAATTATAGCTAAATGTAGTTATATACTACATGGTCATTACTCATTTGTAATGTAATTAAGTTATAAAACACTTTTATTTTACATTACTTTGCATTGTTCACCCTACTGTCCATTAATAAGTGGGGGTGAATATTGTATATTAAATAAAACGAACATGTTGATTTAGACTTATAAAAAAAAAAAAACATTATTTAGAGATATTAGAGACCCTACTGTCCATTAATAATGTCCTTAGCTTATGGCCCAAAAAAACTAGTACACGATATTCGTGATTTTCATGTTAAGAACACATAAAGAGTGGCGGCCGAATAGAGGTGGAGAATGATTTTTCACATTTTGATCTCTCAGAAATAATGCTTTGAAACCCGTGTGGACTTTAACTCGAGCAAACTCATCATTGACAAAGAATTGAAGGTACTTCATGTTTGGAAGTTGGAAACCCTTGGCTGTAAATTTGGACTCAAGTGGTAGAAAAAGCATGCATGACTATTGAGTATTGAGTGCATGAGATATCGCGCAACTGGTGGCAGTGGCTTGGCTTTCCCTTATTCAACGAGTGATGCGTGTTTGTTGGGGTTGACTAAGAACCCATGTGGTCATGCCTTAGCCAGTAAAAAGGAGGGAAGCTTCTGGGAACAAATTAATTCCTTTGAATGATACTTTTATGGTTACCATTATACGTAAGACACGACACGAGGTCAGTTTGAAAGTTTTACTGACCATAGCCCCCTGCCTCTTAAGGCAGTGACTTTTTATTGTTGGTTCAAATTGAAATAGTCTTCAATCAAAAAAGAAAAAATTGAAATAGTCTTTCTTTCTTTTTCTTGTACCTCGGTAAATGATCATAGAATAAAAACCTGTCCAATTTAGTGCCATTTTTCGTTTAATAATACTTTTAATAAAATCATTTGACTAAATAGGATTTTTAGAAAAATATTTGAGAAAATAATCTTTTCCGAAACAACAATATTTGAGAAAATTAATAGTATCTTCTTTTTGAAACATAGATCTCATCTCTTCAAGAGATGAGACGCTTCTGGATATGCATGTGACTAAATTGATGTGTCCATCTCTTTAATACAGACATGAAAAACCAGTTTTGAAAAACACTATTTTCTCAACAACAAAAAATTCAGACATGGCTATTTTGCCAAATATTTGTTTAAAACGTGTTATTAAAACAAAAATGGCCCCAATTTAGTGTGTAATTTTTATTTTTTAAAAACACCTTATGTATTTTGTGTGTGTGTGTGTGTTTTAGAAAAACTCTCGTTATCATATGAAACACAAATACTTTGAAAATATTTTTTTTAGTATTATATTTGTATAAAAATACTTCAACCTTGCCAAAATATAATATTGATTTTGACACTATAATTTTTTATTTTGTCAACGTTTGTTATTATATACAACAATAAAATTATCAAAATTAATATTTTATTATTTACAAAAAGAAAAAATCAATTTGTTATTTTATTTTACATTTTTTTATTATCTTAGATTTTTTGAGCTATTAAATTTTTATAAAATTTGGATGATGATATCTTCAACGTCATAATATGCATGTATATTAGATTTTAAATTATAATGTAATGACTAGACGAAATTGTTAGCTATATCAATGTTTATACCCCAAAAGGATTAGTCAATTTGCATTTGAGGCTCCTTGTAATTATTTATAAAGCTAAGATCTACCCAGTAAACACCCAATGTGAGGAGAAATTATTCAGTCCACCAGGTAAACCATGTCATCCGTCCACAACTCCAATAAAAAAATGACATGTATTTTAATTTAATGACTAGATTTATTTAGACAACTATTATATATTGAAAAGACCAAAACACCCCTTATCAGATCTGGTTTCCAACTTTTCATCCAGCCACTGCAAGATGATACCTTGGACGATTTGCTAGAACTCTTGGATAACCTTAAACCTTGAGAAGATGATGATGGTATATATGGTTAGCCCTGAAGAACTCATGTTGGAATTGGCCAGTGAGAGCAAAGCAGCATCAGAGAGCCTCTTAAAGGTTTCGAGAGTAGAGGTTGAGTCCTCTAAAGTTTTTGGAACAACCACACATAAATTGGATGGAAGGGTGCAATTTGATAGCTAAAAAGAGTTAGGGGGCTAAAATGAAAACACCCCCTTAGTTAGAGAAGCCAAAAGTTGACTTTAGTCTAATTTCTCCAATGTGAGACTCAACACACGCCGCACAACATATACTCATACTCAAATCAAATCCACACAATTTGGGGTATCACTCACAATAATAATATGAGACAATAAATAATTTTTTTTTTCATATTTCTTGAAAACATTTCCAAAAATTAAAATAATTTTACATTATTATGGATGCTAGAGAGAGAGAGAAATAACCTTGGGAGTTACATTATTTATAGCAATTTTTTGGATAATTTAATAGAATAATTGGAGAGGAGGATTTGAACCCTAAGAAAAACTGACAATGTCACTAAGTAACAAGACTCATGACATTTTTATAAATATTATAGAATTTTAAGAAAGAACTATTCTTAAATAATAACCGTTTATCATAATACTTTCATTTGGTGACAAACATGCCTCATTGGAGTAGATATTTCATTTTTAAATCTATTAATGGTACTAAACATGCCTCATTGTAGATATTTCTAAACATGCCTCATTAACAACACTGTTAACAGAAGAAAAAAAAATCATTTCTAGTTTCTAGAAGGTAACTATATTATTGAAGTTTCTAGGTTTTAGTTATTATTGAAGTTTCTAGGACTGTAGGTGTCAAAATTATACAGGAAGGGGTTGATGATGAATAAGAAAAATGGGGTTTGTATGGTATGTGTCAAATGCTTGTGGACCCCGAGACAAAGCCACGAACGAATAATTGTGGTGGGGTTTTGAGCTGCGCAGTACGAAGCTTTTTGGATGTTTGCGATTGTGGCTCTACCATTATTTCTGTCCCTCCAGCAAACAAAGGATTAGAATTTGTTGGACACTTTGGTCATATTAATATTAAAGTTCTCTTACAACTCCAACCGATGACCTGTGGTTACTGCAAATGACTTCCCATGTGTAAAAGCTCCAACCATATGGACTTAAATTAATAATAGAATTGACTTTTTTAAATAATACATGTGAAATGATTTTATGAATCGTCACATAATAGTTTTGAAGGACAAGACAAGGATCCTCTTCCATTTGAAATGAAATAGAGAGAATCCATTTCATGGTCCAGAATTAAATGTTATAAATCTAACAGTATACAGTTTAACACGTTATTTAAAATTGTCATTTAAAATTTTAAATAACGTGGCAGTCTGTACACTGTTAGATTCAAGAAATAAAATTTAAACCATAAAATGGACAAATAGGAGAAGATTTTCAAATGGAGAGGATCCTATTCCAGCTTGGAATAGATTCCTCCATACTGGTTTAGAGTTAAACTCTATCCTATATTATCTACCAAAAACATTTTGGATCAAATATCTTTAAAATTTCAACTTCTACAAAGAGGAGAAATTGCATTTCAAAGTAATTATAAATCATATCTCCTTAATCAAAATTTCTGTGTATTATTTTATTTAAAAAAAAAAAAAAACTGCGGTGAACCATCAAACATTAGATGGGAAAAAAATAGAGAAGGTAACTGACAAAGAAGAAATATTGTTGGTTAATAACTTAATATCAAGTAAGGTTTGTGCATAGCATTTCAGAACAAGGTGTATTGGCCATTCTAGAAAGCCAATAAACATTGAACGAGTACCTTTTATTTTTGGAAGCTATTGTTGATTAGGAAAATAGTAATCACAACTTCTGTCCTATCAGTTTAGAGATTTGAATGTAGATCAGATGCTGTAACCAGATGACTTCACACTGTTTATATAGTTTTACAGAGAGATTGGCTGATTGACAAAGACATGGCCAACTCCAAGATAACTGGTTTCCAACTACTGTAGGTTCAAAGATGCTGAATAAGACTTTAAGGCAATGCCAGCAAGAGCTTTATATTATACAATCAAAGGGTCATACTCGAAAATAACTGATATTGTCTAAATGTTTTTTCTAGAAAGATGCATAAGCTGACTATGAAGACACTAGGCTTAACCTGCCAACTATGCTACATTATTCTGAAGCTTGTTGAACAGGCTTTCATCCATGTATTAGCAAATTCTCACCCAGTTAATAAGATCATGAAACACCAACATCCTCATCTGAAAGAAAAAGGCTGCCGATACAAGGCTGATATCCAGCATCCTTCATATGATCTACCAGCTTTCCAATCACTTCATATACATCTCCTATCTGACAATGGAACTTGTCTTTGGCTACAAACTCATGTCTTGTATTCCTCACCTCAATCCAACTATAAGCTGTTTCTTTCCTCAAACCTCTCTCCTCCATAAGCCTTCTCACTCTATCGGCATCACCCCATCTACTAGCTGCAGCATAAATGTTTGATAACATAACATATCTCGCAGCATTGCTGGGTTCCAACTCAAACAGAGCTTCTGCAGCCCTTCTAGCAAGATCCAAATTCCCATGGACTCGACAAGAACCCAATAGTGCACCCGACATCCCAACATGATCTGAACCATTAGGAGCTTTCCCAACTAACTCCACCGCTTCCTTGAGTCTGTTTTTCCTCCCAAGCAAATCAATCAAAATTGCATAGTGATCTGGTATTGGATTAACATTATACTCCTTCTGCATCGAGTCAAGAACTCGAATTCCTTCAGATACTAGACCAGTGTGGCTGCAGGCGGATAGCACCCCCAAAAATGTGACAGAATTTGGTTTTATCTTTGCTTCTATCATTCTCTGAAAAACATCAAGGGACTTCTCACCAAGTCCATTCTGAGCAAACCCAGTTATTAATGAGTTCCAAGAGACAATGTCCTTTTCAGGCATCAACTCAAACAATGTTTTAGCTGATTTCATGTCTCCACCCTTGCAATACATGTCAATTAAAGCATTAAATATATTACACATTAAACAAGTTGCTACTAGTGCTCCTTCGAATTATGTGCCCATGAATCTGTTTACCTCTTTCTATACGTGCTAAATCCGCACAAGCACTTAAAACACAAACGAAAGTATGAGTATTAGGCCAGATACCCTCTTCCAGCATTAGCTGAAAGAGAGCCAATGCTTCACACCCAAGCCCATTTTGTTTATAGCCGGCAACCAAAGCAGTCCAAGAGACCGTGTTCTTGATGGGCATTTCATTAAAGACCTGAAAAGCATCATCAATCCTAGATGCCCTGGCAAAAGCAACAACCATTGAAGTCCAAGACACAACATCCCTCACCGGCATTCGACTAAATATAGAATATGAGGTATCGGGTTCACCACTTTTTCCATAAGCATCAAGTAGAGCATTATGAATAATCAGATTCATCTCCAAGCCTAAAACAATGGCTGCTCCATGAGCTTGACGCAAAAATGCTAAAGCACCCAAACAAGCACAAGCACCCACTACACTGACTAGCGTGAACCCATCCAAGATTAAACAATTATAGTCCTTTTGCATTTGTCTAAAGAAACTGATAGATTCCCTATGAAACCCATGATGGGTTAAACCAGAAATGAATGAATTATAGCTAACAACATTTCGTATTGGCATTTCATCGAACAGTTTATGAGCTTTATCGAAAAGACCAATTCTAGAGCACATGGAAATCATGGTGTTCCATGAACGCGTGGTTTTAGTGGGAAGATCATGAAAGGCCTTTTGGGCACTTTCAATGGCATTGCATTTGGAGTAGATATCAATGAGGCCGTTGGTTATGAAGGGGTTGAAGGAGAAAGCTGTTTTGATAAGGTGTGAGTGCAGGGCCATGCCTAGTTTTAGATTCTTGGTTGTGATGCATTTTGAAATGAGAGATGAGTATTGCTCAATGGCTGAGATGAAATCAGCAGGAAGCATGAGCGGTGGTGGCTTGATCACCACGAGAACGGAGCATAGAGAATAAGTGATTAGAGATTAGAGATTATAGATTACAGAGGAGAGAAAATGTTGGCAGAGTGAGACGGAACGAACATGACTAATGGGACTCAAATAAGTTTGTGATTTGTGCACATCCAATGATACCTCTACAACTTTGATTTGGTCATAGCTACCCATTCATGGCGGATGGGAGTGTACTTTAACCCAAGGCCAAGGGACACACTAAATATTGACTCCACATCCCATCTTGCAACTCCAAAAGACATTCAACCATTTTAATGTCTCCCTTGATGATAAACTTGCATTACTAAGTTGGGCATTTTAACAATTTTTGGAAATTGTTACAACTCGGTGGAATTCTAGTAATTTCTAGACATTTATATCCACAATTTAAAAAATACACATAATTTTGGAATATTTTTATTCACAATTCAATGAAATGTGCATAATTTCTAAACACTCACATATGGTGTGCACAAACAATTTTCCTAACTCATTATACAACCCTAATTGTGATTTTTGATAAACTAGCCCTTATTGCATAATTATTGAATCTTTTTCTAGCATTAACCTGGTCTAGGAGGCAAGTCATTAGGTTATCGTTTCAGTCAACACAATTAACAACCCAAAATTTCATACATACACATAAAATAGGTATTAGGTTATTCATTGGGTATTTTAATAACTATGCCTTATTGTGTTTTATTTTATTTTGCTAAATTATTGTGTTGGCAATTCCACCTAAGTAAAAAGTAATAACTTTTATGAACCGTTTCGTACATAGTCTTAAAATGCAACAGAAATTTGAAACAAAAAACTTCCTTGAAGAGCCACACTTCCATTCTACTTCTCTTTCTGTTTCTAGTTTCGTATTCTTTGAGTTTCAAAGCACTTACAAACCTCAACGAGACACGCCCATGAACCTGTCTCCTTCATAGAGAATGGAATGGCTAGTAGACATGGTGGTGGCTTGGTCAAGAAACTCGTGGTGGGCGACCTCTCTTTCCTCGACTCCTCTAACTTTGCAAAGCTCTTGGACTCGTGTGTCAAATCGAAGTCAGTACGCGACACGTGCCGCATTCATGCCCGTATCATCAAAACCCAGTTTTCCTCTGAAGTTTTTATCCAGAACAGGCTTATTGATGTGTATGGAAAATGTGGCTGTTTGGATGATGCACGTAAAGTGTTTGATCGAATGCCTGAGAAGAACACTTTCACTTGGAATTCGATTATAAGTGCATCAACAAGACCCGGATTTCTCTATGAGGCTGTAAAGGTCTTTGGGTGTATGCCTGAGCAGGACCAATGCTCTTGGAACTTGATGGTAGCGGGTTTTGCGCAACATGATCGTTTTGATGAAGCTTTGGATTATTTTGTTAAGATGCATAGTGAGGATTTTGTGCTTAATGAGTACTCGTTCGGTAGTGCTCTTAGTGCTTGTTCGGGTCTGATGGATTTGAAAATGGGTATTCAAATTCATTCTTTGGTATTGAAATCCCGGTGCTCTTTGGACGTTTATATGGGCTCTGCTCTTGTTGACATGTATTCTAAGTGTGGGAGTGTGGCTTGTGCTCAAAGAGTCTTTGATGGGATGATTGAACGGAATAGAGTTTCTTGGAACAGCTTGATTACGTGCTATGAGCAAAATGGTCCAGCAAGTGAAGCTTTGGAGGTTTTTGTGAGGATGATGGATTGTGGGATTGAACCAGATGAGGTCACTCTAGCTAGTGTTGTTAGTGCCTGTGCGAGTTTGTTAGCAATTAAAGAAGGTTCACAAATTCATGCCCGTGTTGTGAAATGCGACAAATTTAGGGATGATCTTGTTTTGGGAAATGCATTGGTTGATATGTATGCAAAATGTAGTAGAATCGATGAAGCTAGATGGGTTTTCGATAGTATGCCAATTAGGAATGTGGTGTCTGAAACCTCCATGGTAAGTGGGTATGCAAAGGCAGCAAGTGTGGAAGCTGCAAGTTTAATGTTTACAAAGATGATGGAGAGGAATGTAGTATCTTGGAATGCACTTATTGCAGGATATACACAGAATGGGGAGAATGAAGAGGCGCTCAGACTTTTCCTCCTCCTAAAGAGGGAATCCATTTGCCCAACCCATTACACCTTTGGGAATCTACTCAATGCTTGTGCCAATCTGGCTGAACTGCAGCTGGGTAGACAGGCTCATAGTCACGTTTTGAAGCATGGATTTCGCTTTCAATCTGGAGAGGAGAGTGACATTTTTGTGGGTAACTCTCTCATCGACATGTACATGAAATGTGGATCAGTTGAAGATGGGAGCCGGGTATTTGAAAATATGGTGGAAAGGGATTATGTCTCTTGGAATGCCATGATAGTGGGATATGCACAAAATGGTTATGGAGCTGAGGCTCTACAACTTTTCCTGAAAATGTTGGTATCTGGAGAGAAACCAGACCATGTCACGATGATTGGTGTTCTATGTGCTTGCAGTCATGCTGGCTTGGTTGAGGAGGGGCGTCGTTATTTCCACTCAATGAGCACGGAGCATGGTTTGGCACCATTGAAGGACCATTATTCATGTATGGTTGATTTACTTGGTCGAGCTGGATGCCTTGATGAAGCAAAGAGTTTGATAGACACAATGCCAATGCAACCTGATGCTGTTGTCTGGGGATCTTTGCTTGGTGCTTGTAAGGTTCATAAGAACATTATGTTAGGGAAGTATGTGGCAGAGAAGCTCTTAGAGATTGACCCTTTGAACTCCGGACCTTATGTTCTTCTCTCAAACATGTATGCTGAGCTTGGAAAATGGAGGGATGTTATGAAAGTTAGGAAGCTGATGAGACAGCACGGAGTTATCAAGCAGCCAGGTTGCAGTTGGATTAAAATCCAGAGTCATTTGCATGTTTTCATGGTGAAAGATAAAAGGCATCCTCAGAGGAAGAACATCTATTCACTTTTGAAGATGCTCACAGAACAAATGAAGAGATCTGGGTATGTGCCAGATGCTGGTGATCATGAGGCTTATGATGAGCAGAGTGAATCTGAATTAACCTTATCTTACGAAATGGAAATGCCAGTGGATGCTGCTGTTGTTTGAATTCAAATGCTTTGTTCTAGGTGTTCTCTTTTAACAACATCTAATTGATTCTTTTCCTCAAATTTTGGAATGAATAAGTACTTATCAAAAAAGAAAATTGGAACGAATTAGCGAGTAACCATAGTCAGTGGTTCTCAAGTCATAACTGTAATGCTTAAGTGTTGTAAATGCCAAATACGACTCTTGAAGTTAAACTACTTTGATCTCCCTTTAGATCTAGGAAAGCGACACATGATTCCCTTCTAGTTGGAAAATTACATTGAGCCTGGAGGGAGTTCAATGTAATTTATCCTATATTCAATTGTTTTCATGTATATGTTGCACCCTCCCAATTCACAATGTTGGTGGACAGAGCTACCAGCCCATGCTAGACAGACTCCTCTGCAGTTGGTATGTTGTGCAACAATGTTAATTTCCAGCTTTATTGTAGTTCAGTATGCCATGTCATGATATGATCCGAGGAGCTCCTTAGATAATAAATTAATGATGGCTTTGAACTACTTCCATGCTGCTAAACTTTTGCATTGTTTCAACTGTGCTACATATACCATCAGATGTGTACATACCTTGGTGATTTCTTGTCATTTAGAATTTGCACTGTATACAGTTGCAGAGTGTTAGGAATTCAAAGTGCTATGGGGCCTCCCATTATTCAGAAAATTAAGGGTATGTTTGGTAAATGTTTTTTCCCTAGTTTTATGACTTCGAAAACTGTTTTCTATTTTTTTAGCTAGAAAACTCGTTTGGCAACTCAAAAAAAAAAAAAAAAAAAATTCAAATCTCAGTTCCCAAAGCAAACTGAGAACCACCAAAGAGTTGTTTAGGAAGCTCCGAAGCTATTTTCCACAATTGTACACACTGCTATAATATCTGCTATAGTCCGGATGTAATTACACATATCTGCAACAATACGCATAAAGATGTCAATTTTACCTTTGAATGATATGATTCATGGGTTATTGCACTCATAATAACCGTGTATAGCTCAATGAGGCAGAGGGGATACTCACAATTCTCATTCACAAAATACTGAATGAGGGAGAGGGAGAATTTTTTTTTTTTTTTTTTGAATAAAATAGTAGAAATTTTATTCAAGGAATTGGAAAAACATATAAAAAGCATTACAGGATATTAAGAATTTCTAGTGGAAAATCTTCCAGCCAAACATTCGGAAAACCACTTTTAGCACCAAGCTGAGCAAGCAACTTTGCACCTTTGTTACAATCCTTATGAACCGCAGCCAGAGAGGGAGAATTAAGTGCTGCAAAAATTTGAGGCTTTCAATGTAGAGCCTAAGCCTAAGGATATTAAGGATGTTAAGAAGGATGCATCCTTCATTTATTTGTTAAGAAATAAATGTTCCATTCTTTGTTTTGATCCATCATTTATTTATTTTTTAAAGGGTTGCTGTTGTTTTCTCTCTTTCTCTTTTGTTGTGTGTGTGAATTTCTGTGAAATATTTGACAGAATTAGTTATCTGGGTTTATCTTATATTTGTGTTTTATTTGTGTCATGTGGTAAGAGTAAGACTCATTTCTGTCATAGTAATTTTCCCTTAATCGAGTTCCATTCCTGTCCTCGATTCTGTCTCTATGTGAGTATGTTTTTTTTTTTTTTTTTTTCCTTAGGAATTGGGACACAAACATTTATTTGGGTATTGTTCCTCAAATCCAAAAGGGCCAGTGCTGAATATTAAAAAGAAAAAAAAAATTGTGTTAAAGTGTTGAAGAAGCCAATGGAAGGAGCAGAGCAGTGGGTATTGTTCCTCAAATCCCAGAGCAGTGGAAGTATCAATTGGAGCAATGGTAGAATTAAGTGGCACAATGGTTGAACCAAGGGATTGAATATAGTCATCTGATTCCAGCAACCCAGCTCTAAGCTGCTGTCAGTATCTTGTTATTCACAACCCTTTTCTTCCTATTTCAGTATGCTCTCACATTCTTTGAAATGCATTTTTTTTTTGGATAAACTAATAACTGCGTGATTATAATTTTTGTTCAATAAATGCCTGTTCAGGAAATCTTGTATGAGAAATCAAAGGTTTACTAATGGTTTTATTGTGTTTTAACCGCTTTGTGTGGTAGTTCGGTGGTTCAATTGTGCGAAATCTAATACTATTGTGCTAACTGGGCTTAGTGGGAGTGCGAACACTGTTCTATTCTATCAAGTAAGCGCTAGCATTGTTGGATTTTTTTCTTGATAGAGAATATTTAGGGGAGGATGGAGTGCAGTTTAAGCATTCCTTGATAGCCCTGGAATGTGGAACCTAAGGTCACAAAACTCGAAAATTTGGTAGTTGG
>OU015768.1:15883461-16033427 GCA_907173295.1 Fagus sylvatica | reverse complement strand
GAGAGCCAAACGAGAACCATAGAGATCCGAAACCAAGAAGAGGATTGGAGGTGCCGAGAACCTCTGAGAGATCCAAGAAGCTTCGAAAAGACTGAGAGTCACTAGTACGTAAGAACTACCGAGAGAACTGAGAGATCAATAGCCACTGGCGGCGCAAGGAGATCGAGAAGCGAGAGACACTGGCGGCGCGAGGAGATCCAAAGGGAACCGAAAGCCACTATGAGCTATAGATCGAGAGTCGAGAGCCACCGGAAAAAGCCTGGTGGTGTGAGAGGGTCCGAGATGACCACCGGCGATGCCTGGTGGTCCTAGATAGTCCGAGATTAGTCACCGGAGAGGCCTGGCGGCGCCGGAGTCCGAGATTAAAAAGATAAACCCTAAACTTATAGGGTTTTCGAAAAATAGAACAGGTAACCTGCTCTGATACCATGTAGAATTATTTGCGGAATATTTTCTGTGTATTATTCTTCTCTCTAGGAGGTATATTATATAGATGTACAATGGGTCTAAATAAGGAAACAATCAATCATAGCTAATTACACGCTATACTATACATAAATACTAACAACAAAGCTCAAGTCAGAATCCTATTTTACTTTTATTTAGTGACTATAAAACTTGAGCTTTTGTCTAATTTAGAGAATTCAATCATTAACAAACTTCCAACTTAATGGTTATTCGACTTTTAGTGTACTTGTCATTGGACCATGTCACATAGGACACTTTGGGGAATTTTCTAATGTGTGCTTGTGGTGGGTTAAGGTTTAGGAGGATTTGTAGAAATAGGGTTTAGAGTTGTGGAAGAAAGGGTTATGGCACAAAATTGGTTAGGGTTTGATGAGTTTATATATATAGAGATAGAAAGTGGATGAGTTATTCAGGTTTTGATAGGTAAGAGGAAGGACCTAACTTGGAGTTGTAAGGAAGAACGAATAGAGAGAATTGCATAACTAGACCTTTGAAACCACATGACTAATTGGACTTCATGCGTGGACCCCATAATATAAGTCTTGAATAGAAAAATTTGCGAAGTAGAAACAAATTAATCTTCCATGGTCGCATCACCATGTGTAAGGGATTTTAAAAGAGTGGACAACCATATCAATTGATAATTTGTTGAGGTTTTGATTTTAGAAGTTGTTGGCAGCCATGATGGTAATTCAGGCCTGGAGTGCTTATATTTTCATATCATTCAAAATCCTTGTGAAAATAAAATTTCTCTAAACACTTTTTAATTGATCAAATCCTTGATATACTATTGATGGCATATTTGTACAATTACTCTTTGAGAGGCCTTATCTTGCCTTTTGACTGTGAGTATTTTGAGGTGACTAAGGAGTGAAAAGATTTTTTGGGTTACTCTTCACAGTACGGTTTTTCTTGATGCAGTTCAGAATTGAGGCGGGGACGTCAATGATAACAATCATCGTGTTTGATTTTCTCTCTCTCTATCTCTTACAAAATGCTTATATATATATGCTTGATTTCATATCATATCTATATTCAATTGAATTGTGATCAAACATTTGCTAAATCAACATCATGTTAGGAAATCACCCCCCCTCTCTTAGGTGATTTGGGTAACAGACATGACTAAGTGGCGGACTGGTGCGGGGGATTGAGATGTTAAAGGTGACATAATTGCATGTCAAGTTTGTCATTTCTAGTAAGTCGCCTTGCTGGCTAGGATGCACGGATACTCCATTTTGGCCCACGCACTTGTACTTGTACCCATACCCATATCGTATTTGATACCATATTCGTATCCATGCATCCTCGCTTGCTGGTGCCATTGTAATAATGATTTCTTTGGTCATGGATATTTAGAGAAGTTTATAGCTGTTTTCACACAACGCAGCATCAAAATCAAATTGCCTAATGCTTGAGTGGTTGGAATTTAAATTTGGGAAGGTTGGCGATCACTTTTTTTGAGTTGGACTTCCCCTGCCAGGAGAAAAGGGGGGGGGGGATGTTGGAGTTCAGTACTAATGTACTAGTAATGTTTAAATAATTGTGGTGGTGGTAGTAAGAGCTCTTGTTGGCAGTGGTGGTGATCGACAGTGGCGCTCTGCTGCAGTTGTGATGTTCATGTTAAAATAGTGATAAAACTATCGTAATTTTTCTTTTTCGATAGTAGTGACATGTGAGGAGGTGTCCGGGTCAACATTAGAAATGTATGTTAATTCAGTGTTGTTTTCAACACTATTGGCGATTAGCTATCGCTTGTTGCAGATATTGGTGCTACGATTTTAGTCCTCAAGATGGTTGTGCCCATGCACTAGAGGTGCTCGTAAGTTGGTGGTTCTCTTCAGGTGCAGTTGGTTGTGATGGAAATATTATTATCATCTAATGTGTGAATGATGATAGTTTCTTATTGTACTTTGGGCCATGTTCCTCTATAAAACTATATTTTATATATATGCATTCTTTTATCAGAACACAATATTTGCATTCAGATAAGCGAAGAATTATATTGAAAGCATGTAAACGTCTGCTTCTTGTATTTTAGGTGCTGCATATGCAAAATTGGTTGGTCAGAAATTGAAAGGAATGCCACTAATTTTCATTTCTCTCACAAAACTTGTGGACTCTGCTGCTAGTGAGGCTATGGCAAATCTGTCTCTGGAGCTCTTCAAAGCTTTCAAAAACATGCGGTTTTTATTAAGAGAAGGTTGTGTTCTCTATCCATGTGCAGAGCTGTTACTCCATTATTGTCCTTTATCTAAGCTATTGTCCTTTTATGGTTCTTCACATTGTCATGTTCACAATATACTGTTTAATTATTTCTTTTTTGTTGATAGTTTTATCAGCTACAAACAACATTTGGTGGTTGTTCTAACACATTTAAGAGAGGTTGATTTGAAGAAACATATCTGATTTATTATATTGTTGTAGTTAGAGAATATTGGACACACAAAATACCTTCCAATCTACATGGATCCCTCAGTGGCTTCAGTTAAAGAGTATGAACAGGCGGTGAACTGATCTCCCTACCCAAGAAAGGTTGAAAGAATCAATAAAGAAAAAAAAAAACTGGTGGTACTTGAAACATGACTTACAGCAACTTGGGCCCTTCTTGAGGGTTTTGCAGAATTGTGCTTGCATTTAAATATAGGTTCAAACAAGGGTGGTAGGCCTAATGTGTTGTCAGCTGAATCGATGGCTGCATTTTTTGAAGTTTATTAGATGCATGGATAAATTTAAGATAGGTTTTCCATTCAGAGTCGGAGTATGGGAATATGCTCTTTGGTGGACCTAAATTCTGCCATGGCTAGATATGCTGATAAGGAAGAGCTGTGTTTGTGGCACTGTTTTGACTCCTTCCTTTAGAAGGAATTGTGTGTGAGAATCCTTCACTTAATCTTTTTCATCTGCCTTTGTTCCATTTGATGCGAAATACATTATTCTGGGATGTGATCTCTCTCTCTTTGCGGAAAAAAGAAAAAGAAAAAAGGAATTTGTGGCTGCTAAGAGGATTCCTTCATTCATTTTTTTCAATGGCTTTGTAGAGGTGGGTTGCAGTTTTCTGTTGAGATTTTCATGCTATAATGTTTTACCCAAAATGAGCATTTTAGAGTTTGAGTGGATAATTTGACTTCAACTATCTCTATGGGCCTCTAACACTAAAGATTTTAAGCTTTTAGTGTATGTATGTGTTTGTGGCCTTTCTTCTGTTGTACTCTTTTCTACATGATGAATACAATTATTCCCCCCTCCTCTCAAAAAAACAAAGAAAAAAAAGAAGAAGACATATGTGTTTGCTGTCTTTACCCTTCTATACTTCCTTGGCATCAATTTTATTCTTCTCCTTTCATTACGCCTTTGAAGTGTGTGTTTGGCATGACTTATTTTCCAGCTCATTTGACTAGGTACTACCTTTTAAATCCTCACATTTTTTCTAGGTATTACTAATTTTTACCCAGCTTATTTTTCAAGCCAATAAATTGAGCTATCGATGTGTTCATTTGTTTTGCGTTTTTCCCTTTTTTCCCTTTTTGGGTGGGTTCACTGTCTCTTTTTCTTTCTTAATCCTTTGTTTCACACTATCTAGAATCATTATGACTTTAGGTGGTCCACAATAGGCTTGTGTGGTATTAACTGTTACTCTTTGATTGTGATTTTTCAGAGCAAGAGCAAACTATTCAGTTGACGAAAGTGATATCAGCCGAGAAGGTATGCTTGACTGTTGATTAACAGTTGACATTTATGAAAATAGTTAAAAAAACCATTTTTGAAATAGTTTACCACTGATATGAAATCTTTATTACACCTTCCATTTTGAGACTTTTGCATTGAGCTGGTGTACTTTTCAAAAAATTAGCTATGGAACAATTTGATCTATTCATATAATCTAGTGGATCCACAATATGGTAATCTCAGAATAGTTCAATCACTTCAGGCTATGTATGGACCCCTTATCTAGATAGCAATATATAAGAATCCTAGTTGCATGATCTGCTCTCTCCCTCTCTCTTTTGCTGGGCTATAACTCTTTTTTTTTTGTTTGGCTAACTGCTAATACAACTCTTCTCAACTCAATAAAACCTCAACCCAAATTGCTTGAGGTTAGAAGCGTGAATCATTTTCACCATCCTACTCTATTCTCTAATTAAGGCCATATTTAAAATCTTACATATTATTGGTGATATGTGTTTGTGTGAAATTTATAAAACCCTTTTGCTCAATTTATCCTGGACACACACTAAAATTGTACTATTGAAAGTTTGATATCATTGTAGTTGGTACAGTTCAATATATTACTCAAGCTTGAACTAAGAAGTAATTTTTGTGATGGAAAAGATCTTTTGCTTACCTTGATGGTTGTGGAGTACGATTTCTTCTATTCAATGGGAAAATTGTTTTACATTTTACCTTCAACAGTCATTGTTTAAGAGATTTTCGTTAATTTTGTCATTTGTGATTGGTAATGCAGAGTTTCTCCCAATTAAAAGTAAGGAAATTAAGTAATTATGGTTCAAAGTAGCTACTGAATGCTGTTTTTGTCAGTCCTTTGCAAACAGATTACTGCCCCATTCCTTATTAGCAAATCTTTATCTTTTATCTGTCAGGAAAAGAATGAAACTATACAGAGCCAACTGGATTACTATTCAAAGAGGCAGAAGTTTCAAAAGATGAATGCCACCGACAAAGCAGATGTTTCTGCTCCTCCAATGATTAATGGTTTACAAAATTCTCCAGGTGTGCAATGTTTTTTTTTTTTTTTTTTTTTTTTTTTTTTTTTTCCTGCAAGGAATGGTTGTTAGTTGTTTTAATTAGTGGCTGTGGCTACTTCTGCATTTTCAATTAGCGGTAGATTCCATCTTGTTTGTTTACTATTATCAGAGACCATGATGGGTTTATTCTTAATAATATAAGTATCTTCAAAATGGAGACTCATTGCTTCTTCATTCAGGCTGGGCTACAAATTGGATATTAGTTTGCATGGTTGGTGCATTTATGATTGAAATCTAACTATTAATAAGAAAACCTGTGATCATACATAAATTCTGGACCACAAATTGCTGTAATCTGTTTAAGGTATCCCATCAGGTTGCACTCTGGGAGCCCCTGCCAATTTAGTTTTACTTATTTATTTTTTATCTAATTTGTGTGAAAGTGATTATATTAATAAATCAAAAACAGTATACAAGAAAGGATCTTTTATCTAATTTGTGTGAATAAATTCAACAAAATGTTCTTCTTAAGGTATTTTATGCTTATTGATAGGAGCTACCTTTGATTCCTAAATTGTTGTTCTTAAATTTTTTATTTCTTAAAGTACTCTTCAGAGGGAGGTTCTTTTTTTCTCCCTTAAAATGGAATAATTTTTTTATTTCTCAACAGTGTCGATCAAAATGATTTGATTTTGATTAAAACTCATTAAAAAGGCCTTTCTGCACCTTCCAACATTCTTATTTGGTTGAACCTGGCATTTAATTTCCTTACAAGTTTCTTGGAGTGAATTTTTTTAGCTAAAGAAGTTTCTTGAAGTTATTATTTACATCTTTTGTTCTTATGTTTCCATTATGGGTTCCTTCTGAACTGCAGACAAGCTAAAAGATCAAGACGCAGGCTCAACAAAAGTTACCAACCGTGTTGTGCCAGCATTTCGCAGGTAAGTCAGCATCTCCAGTGTCTTTCAATCTCTCTCTCTCTATATATATATATATTTCTTTTCTTTTTCGTGTAGTGACTCAGCTTATATTATTTGGGCAGGGCAAAAGTAAGAGGTGCTTTTCTGCAGGATACTGAAGATGACAAAGATAACTAGAAACTAAAGATTTTGGAAAATTTTGTTCACTGTTCTGTAAATAAAAGGTTTTCAGGTTTGGAATTCTAATTCTGATTAATTATTACCAAGAAAAATAATTCACACTAGCAGATAGGTCCCAAGTATCTATTAGTATCGTGATTGGCTGTTCTTTATGCAAATGAAAATTGCTTAAATTTTCTATTATTAATTTTTCAATTTTGCATCTCTGTATAGTGTTTTCATTCGGAGCGTCAACATGAAAACAATCCTTGCATAAAATATAGGATGTGATATGCACATACAATGGGCAAAGGTAATTGTCAAGAATCTGTTCAAATATTAAAAACTCAATACGTTGCATCTTGGCCACTCAGGGCTCCAAGGTTTCTGTTGTAAGAAAATTGGAAAGAAGCTCATGTTAATTATTATGCTTCTACTTTTATTTCTTGACCCACATTCAAAACCACCCATCCCAGCCATGCCTACTTTGCTGATTTCTTCCGTGCAGTATTAAAGAATTTTATTACAAGAGGGGTTAATTTGCTGTGTTGATGAGTTTTGAATAATAGAAAGGTCCATATGTGAATGTGGACCTTGCTTTCTCCAATAAGCAGGCTCTGCTCTCCTTGAATGATTAGTGCAGAGGGAGTATGATGTAACTTTTGGTTCTAGGATTCTACCCGTGGATTAGGACTGCCAAAAATTTAGGCTACTCGCACTGCATTTCTGCATCACCATATAGTGCCAGGTAATAAAGACAGCATAGTGGAGCTTTGAATTCTGTTCCTAAGAGTTTAAACACAATTTTTCCTTAGAAATGAAAATGCTTCCCTATCAAGAAAGATTATCTACTTGCTAAACAATCTATTTTTAACCCAACTTTCGGTTTTGGATTTGCATATCATGTTAGTGAACATGGAATTATACATATTTTCCAGGAAAAAACTTACTATACAATAGCCAACAAGCTTTGCTAGCCAACAAACTTATAAAAACTTATTAACTTCTTCTCCAACTATGCTAAGGCCTAGGAGCAACTACCAACAATGGTGTTAAATATTATTTTCAGGATTATAAAAAATATATATATAATATAATAATAAAAAAATATATATATATTTTCAGACTCAGAAATTTCATTTGCACAGCTTCTGCATCTGACCATTTTTGCTTTATCTACTGTTCCTCCAAATTTTCCAGCAGCAATAAGGTGCAAAAATGGACTTGTTAAACATTCTTTAAAGATTTGCTACTGGAGGATAATCTCAAGGTACAAAAAGCACCATACCATCATAGCTCTGCTATGATCATAGTTCCTATGCAGTTTTCAACTGCCTTCCATTTAGTAGACCAATAATCCTCTGTGTCTTTTTGTTTTGTCTTTGTTGGTGTGGAAGAAGGACCAGCAACCAGGTGTGAAATTGGTATCATCGTGCCTGCATGAAATGGGAAAACATGTAAGACTGACCGATTAATCTACTCTTTGTCATTACTGCAGTAGTTTAAAATTTCTATTTTTAAATTGTTTCATTTTCTAAAACAACTCCTTTTAAGTGATTTGTTCTTGACTTGTACACTTCATATTCCAAATGACATATTTTCTCAATCAATATTTTTTGAAAAGTTTGGTTTGAATTGATCCCTTATACCATCACTTGAACATTGGATCTTATTAGTAAATTGAACAAATACCTGCTTGTGCTGCTTTTGCTGCTATTGGTGCTTCCAGTCCTGCTACTTCCTCGACTTCTTTTATTCTCTCCGGAGAGAAAAAACCTTTTCAACCACCATTCCTTGTCAATATGATCCTCGGTACCTTCAAAAGATGGCCTTGGAGAAACTTTTGAGTTGTTTCCTGCTTTTGTTTTCTTCTTGAAAGATAGAGAAGTTGGAAAGAACATCTTGAGTAGGAAATTTTCACTTTCCATACTTTCAATCCTGGACAACTGACGTGCCTTATTAATGCCTTTCTTCTTTTTCTTCTTGATTTGAGCTTCAGTTTCAAAATGAAAGCTACTCTCCTTGATATCAGGTCCCTCTTGAGCTTCCTCCAAACTATTCTGCTCATCGACGATATCTTTCAGAGAAAGCTCATAACTAGACTCGGGCATGTCTTTGATCATCTCCATAAGCTGTCTCCTACCGTCTGCAATTGCTTTTCTCCTTGACGTGGGAGAAAGATTGCTAGAATGATGGTTGTGGGGGAGCAAAGGAGAAGATTCAATTTGAACATTCTTTGATGTGCTTCTTTTCCATATAGGTAGTGAGTAACCTCCAATCTCTTCCTCAACAAGGCTTGCTTGAACTTCAAACTCTATGTCAGTGCCAAATTTATCACTAAAATTCTCATCATACATGGTATCATGTGCACCCCAGAAATCGAATTCTATATCTCCTGTATTGTCATTACTACTACGTATTTGGTAGGTTGGACTTGAAGAATCGAGGGCTTTGGCTTTCCCAGTGAATCCTTGTCTGTGATCAAGCATGGTTTGGGGAAAGGCAAGTGAAAGGAGAAAGTATTTTGTTAGTTATGAGTGTGAGAGAAATGGCTTTGGGAGTATCGTTTATCATAGGCAGATTTGTCAATGTTATGTCGTTTTCTCTAGAGTTTAATAAGAAGCCCTAAAAGTCATTACCGTCTAGGACGGGCACATGGTCCAACTTTCAATTTTCCTCCTGTATTTTTTTAGTTTCTGATGACTTCTTAATCTAATTTTATTTTAGTCAATTGGGTTAATTATAGCTAAATGTAGTTATATACTACATGGTCATTACTCATTTGTAATGTAATTAAGTTATAAAACTTTTATTTTACATTACTTTGCATGTTCACCCTACTGTCCATTAATAAGTGGGGGTGAATATTGTATATTATAAATAAAACTAACATGTTGATTTAGACTTATTCAAAAAAAAAAAAACATGTTGATTTAGAGATATTAGTAGACCCTACTGTCCATTAATAATGTCCTTAGCTTATGGCCAAAAAAACTAGTACACAATATTCGTGATTTTCATGTTAAGAACACATAAAGAGTGGCGGCCGAATAGAGGTGGAGAATGATTTTTCACATTTTGATCTCTTAGAAATAATGCTTTGAAACCCGTGTGGACTTTAACTCGAGCAAACTCATCATTGACAAAGAATTGAAGGTACTTCATGTTTGGAAGTTGGAAACCCTTGGCTGTAAATTTGGACTCAAGTGGTAGAACAAGCATGCATGACTATTGACTATTGAGTGCATGAGATGAGATATCGCGCAACTGGTGGCAGTGGCTTGGCTTTCCCTTATTCAACGAGTGATGCGTGTTTGTTGGGGTTGACTAAGAACCCATGTGGTCATGCCTTAGCCAGTAAAAAGGAGGGAAGCTTCTGGGAACAAATTAATTCCTTTGAATGATACTTTTATGGTTACCATTATACGTAAGACACGACACGAGGTCAGTTTGAAAGTTTTACTGACCATAGCCCCCTGCCTCTTAAGGCAGTGACTTTTTATTGTTGGTTCAAATTGAAATAGTCTTCAATCAAAAAAGAATAAAATTGAAATAGTCTTTCTTTCTTTTTCTTGTACCTCGGTAAATGATCATAGAATAAAAACCTGTCCAATTTAGTGCCATTTTTCGTTTAATAATACTTTTAATAAAATCATTTGACTAAATAGGATTTTTAGAAAAATATTTGAGAAAATAATCTTTTCCGAAACAACAATATTTGAGAAAATTAATAGTATCTTCTTTTTGAAACATAGATCTCATCTCTTCAAGAGATGAGACGCTTCTGGATATGCATGTGACTAAATTGATGTGTCCATCTCTTTAATACAGACATGAAAAACCAGTTTTGAAAAACACTATTTTCTCAACAACAAAAAATTCAGACATGGCTATTTTGCCAAATATTTGTTTAAAACGTGTTATTAAAACAAAAATGGCCCCAATTTAGTGTGTAATTTTTATTTTTTAAAAACACCTTATGTATTTTGTGTGTGTGTGTGTGTTTTAGAAAAACTCTCGTTATCATATGAAACACAATACTTTGAAAATATTTTTTTTTAGTATTATATTTGTATAAAAATACTTCAACCTACCAAAATATAATATTGATTTTGACACTATAATTTTTTATTTTGTCAACGTTTGTTATTATATACAACAATAAAATTATCAAAATTAATATTTTATTATTTACAAAAAGAAAAAATCAATTTTTATTTTATTTTACATTTTTTTATTATCTTAGATTTTTATAAAATTTGGATGATGATATCTTCAACGTCATAATATGCATGTATATTAGATTTTAAATTATAATGTAATGACTAGACGAAATTGTTAGCTATATCAATGTTTATACCCCAAAAGGATTAGTCAATTTGCATTTGAGGCTCCTTGTAATTATTTATAAAGCTAAGATCTACCCAGTAAACACCCAATGTGAGGAGAAATTATTCAGTCCACCAGGTAAACCATGTCATCCGTCCACAACTCCAATAAAAAAATGACATGTATTTTAATTTAATGACTAGATTTATTTAGACAACTATTATATATTGAAAAGACCAAAACACCCCTTATCAGATCTGGTTTCCAACTTTTCATCCAGCCACTGCAAGATGATACCTTGGACGATTTGCTAGAACTCTTGGATAACCTTAAACCTTGAGAAGATGATGATGGTATATATGGTTAGCCCTGAAGAACTCATGTTGGAATTGGCCAGTGAGAGCAAAGCAGCATCAGAGAGCCTCTTAAAGGTTTCGAGAGTAGAGGTTGAGTCCTCTAAAGTTTTTGGAACAACCACACATAAATTGGATGGAAGGGTGCAATTTGATAGCTAAAAAGAGTTAGGGGGCTAAAATGAAAACACCCCCTTAGTTAGAGAGCCAAAAGTTGACTTTAGTCTAATTTCTCCAATGTGAGACTCAACACACGCCGCACAACATATACTCATACTCAAATCAAATCCACACAATTTGGGGTATCACTCACAATAATAATATGAGACAATAAATAATTTTTTTTTTCATATTTCTTGAAAACATTTCCAAAAATTAAAATAATTTTACATTATTATGGATGCTAGAGAGAGAGAGAAATAACCTTGGGAGTTACATTATTTATAGCAATTTTTTGGATAATTTAATAGAATAATTGGAGAGGAGGATTTGAACCCTAAGAAAAACTGACAATGTCACTAAGTAACAAGACTCATGACATTTTTATAAATATTATAGAATTTTAAGAAAGAACTATTCTTAAATAATAACCGTTTATCATAATACTTTCATTTGGTGACAAACATGCCTCATTGGAGTAGATATTTCATTTTTAAATCTATTAATGGTACTAAACATGCCTCATTAACAACACTGTTAACAGAAGAAAAAAAAATCATTTCTAGTTTCTAGAAGGTAACTATATTATTGAAGTTTCTAGGACTTGTAGGTGTCAAAATTATACAGGAAGGGGTTGATGATGAATAAGAAAAATGGGGTTTGTATGGTATGTGTCAAATGCTTGTGGACCCCGAGACAAAGCCACGAACGAATAATTGTTCTCTTAGAGCATTCTTATCAGCCTCCATATTTTTTTTGCCAATTTGGTTTTAAAAAACCCACTTTTACTAGTTTAGCTAAAGCACCACTGTATCAGACTCCCTATTCTAACTTTACTATTCTATTTTTTAATATATTCTTATTATTTTATTTATTTTTTCACAACTTTCAAAATACCAACTTTTCTCATTTTTTTTCTATCCTCCTTCTATACACCCGTAGCATATTCCCCCTCTTTTCTTTTTTTCTTTTTTCTTTTTTCCTTTCCTTTTTTCTCCTCCACCCACGTATACTTCTCCTCTTTTTCTTTTTTCTTTTTTTTTTCTCCTTTTTTTCCCCATCACCCACGTACCCCCTCCCACTTTTTCTACTCCCCTTCTCTTTCTTCTTTCTTTCTTTCTTCTTCTTTCTTTCTTTCTTTCTCCAGCGTCTCCCCCTCATTTTTTTTCTTCTTTCTTTCTCAGCGTCTCCCCCTTCAGCGTCTCCCCCTTCATTTTTTTTCTTCTTTCTTTCTCAGCGTCTCCCCCTTTATTTTCTTTCTTTCTTTCTTTCTTCTTAGCAGTGCTTGATTTTTTTTTTTTTTGGTTTTGAGCCTCCATTGTTTTGAGCCTCCATTTTTCGTTTTGAGCCTCCATCTTTGCTGTTACTGCTACTTCACATGTATTTTTCTTTCTCATTTTTTTTTCTTTTTTCTTTTACTGCTCATCATTTTTTTTTTTTTTTTTCTATTTGGGGTATTGAAGATTTACTGTGTCGTTGTTGTTGTTGTTGTTGGTGTTTCCGTTATTATTGGCGCGGTAGACAGCTTGCAAGAGAGAGAAAGAAATGTTTTTTATTCCCCGAAGGATGAACAGTAGCTCCTTAAGTTGGACGAGCTACTGTTCATCAACCACGGGTTTTCAATGGTATAGGGAGGCTGATGTTTGAGAGTTTTGCTGCCTCCTCCCCATTTTTTGCTGTTTTCGCCCAAATATTGACACTGATGAGAATGCTCTTACAACTCCAACCGATGACCTTTTTAGCAAAAAAAAAAAAAAACTCCAACCAATGACTTATTTAATAATAAATTTCACTTTTTTAACTAATACACGTGAATGATTTTATGAATCGTCACATAATAGTTTAGAAGGACAAGACAAGGATCCTCTTCATTTGAAATGAAATAGAGAGAGTCTATTTCATGGTCCAGATTAAATGTTATAAATCTAACAGTATACAGTTTAACACGTTATTTAAAATTTTAAATAATATGGCAGTCTGTACACTGTTAGATTCAAGAAATAAAATTTAAACCATAAAATGGACAAATAGAGAGATTTTCAAATGGAGAGGATCCTATTCCAGCTTGGAATAGATTCCTCCATACTGGTTTAGAGTTAAACTCTATCCTATATTATCTACCAAAAACATTTTGGATCAAATATCTTTAAAATTTCAACTTCTACAAAGAGGAGAAATTGCATTTCAAAGTAATTATAAATCATATCTCCTTAATCAAAATTTCTGTGTATTATTTTATTTAAAAAAAAAAAAAAAACTGCGGTGAACCATCAAACATTAGATGGGAAAAAAATAGAGAAGGTAACTGACAAAGAAGAAATATTGTTGGTTAATAACTTAATATCAAGTAAGGTTTGTGCATAGCATTTCAGAACAAGGTGTATTGGCCATTCTAGAAGCCAATAAACATTGAACGAGTACCTTTTATTTTTGGAAGCTATTGTTGATTAGGAAAATAGTAATCACAACTTCTGTCCTATCAGTTTAGAGATTTGAATGTAGATCAGATGCTGTAACCAGATGACTTCACACTGTTTATATAGTTTTACAGAGAGATTGGCTGATTGACAAAGACATGGCCAACTCCAAGATAACTGGTTTCCAACTACTGTAGGTTCAAAGATGCTGAATAAGACTTTAAGGCAATGCCAGCAAGAGCTTTATATTATACAATCAAAGGGTCATACTCGAAAATAACTGATATTGTCTAAATGTTTTTTCTAGAAAGATGCATAAGCTGACTAAATGAAGACACTAGGCTTAACCTGCCAACTATGCTACATTATTCTGAAGCTTGTTGAACAGGCTTTCACCCATGTATTAGCAAATTCTCACCCAGTTAATAAGATCATGAAACACCAACATCCTCATCTGAAAGAAAAAGGCTGCTGATACAAGGCTGATATCCAGCATCCTTCATATGATCTACCAGCTTTCCAATCACTTCATATACATCTCCTATCTGACAATGGAACTTGTCTTTGGCTACAAACTCATGTCTTGTATTCCTCACCTCAATCCAACTATAAGCTGTTTCTTTCCTCAAACCTCTCTCCTCCATAAGCCTTCTCACTCTATCGGCATCACCCCATCTACTAGCTGCAGCATAAATGTTTGATAACATAACATATCTCGCAGCATTGCTGGGTTCCAACTCAAACAGAGCTTCTGCAGCCCTTCTAGCAAGATCCAAATTCCCATGGACTCGACAAGAACCCAATAGTGCACCCGACATCCCAACATGATCTGAACCATTAGGAGCTTTCCCGACCAACTCCACCGCTTCCTTGAGTCTGTTTTTCCTCCCAAGCAAATCAATCAAAATTGCATAGTGATCTGGTATTGGATTAACATTATACTCCTTCTGCATCGAGTCAAGAACTCGAATTCCTTCAGATACTAGACCAGTGTGGCTGCAGGCGGATAGCACCCCCAAAAATGTGACAGAATTTGGTTTTATCTTCGCTTCTATCATTCTCTGAAAAACATCAAGGGACTTCTCACCAAGTCCATTCTGAGCAAACCCAGTTATTAATGAGTTCCAAGAGACAATGTCCTTTTCAGGCATCAACTCAAACAATGTTTTAGCTGATTTCATGTCTCCACCCTTGCAATACATGTCAATTAAAGCATTAAATATTTACACATTAAACAAGTTGCTACTAGTGCTCCTTCGAATTATGTGCACATGAATCTGTTTACCTCTTTCTATACGTGCTAAATCCGCGCAAGCACTTAAAACACAAACGAAAGTATGAGTATTAGGCCAGATACCCTCTTCCAGCATTAGCTGAAAGAGAGCCAATGCTTCACACCCAAGCCCATTTTGTTTATAGCCGGCAACCAAAGCAGTCCAAGAGACCGTGTTCTTAATGGGCATTTCATTAAAGACACGAAAAGCATCATCAATTCTAGATGCCCTGGCACGAGGAAGTGACTTTTTATTGTTGGTTCCTTTGAATGATACTTTTATGGTTACCATTATACGTAAGACACAAGGTCAGTTTGAAAGTTTTACTGATCAGAGCCCCCCTGCCTCTTAAGGAAGTGACTTTTTTATTGTTGGTTCAAATTGAAATAGTCTTACTTTCTTTGTTTTTCTTGTACCTCGGTAAATGATCATAGAATAAAAACCTGTCCAATTTAGTGCCATTTTTCGTTTAATAATACTTTTAATAAAATCATTTGACCAAATAGGATTTTTAGAAAAATATTTGAGAAAATAATCTTTTCCGAAACAACAATATTTGAGAAAATTAATAGTATCTTCTTTTTGAAACATAAATCTCATCTCTTCACACTTCTTCAAACAATACAAGAAAGAACGGTCTCGAAAAACACTATTTTCTCAACAACAAAAAATTCAGACATGGCTATTTTGCCAAATATTTGTTTAAAACATATTATTAAAACAAAAATGGCTCCAATTTAGTGTGTAATTTTTTTTAAAAAAAAACACCTTATGTATTTTGTGTGTGTGTTTTAGAAAAACTCTCGTTATCATATGAAACACAAATACTTTGAAAATATTTTTTTTAGTATTATATTTGTATAAAAATACTTCAACTTGCCAAAATATAATATTGATTTTGACACTATAATTTTTTATTTTGTCAACGTTTGTTATTATATACAACAATAAAATTATCAAAATTAATATTTTATTATTTACAAAAAGAAAAAAATCAATTTGCTATTTTATTTTACATTTTTTTATTATCTTAGATTTTTTGAGCTATTAAGATTTTTATAAAATTTGGATGATGATATCTTCAATGTCATAATATGCATGTATATTAGATTTTAAATTATAATGTAATGACTAGACGAAAATGTTAGCTATATCAATGTTTATACCCCAAAAGGATTAGTCAATTTGCATTTGAGGCTCCTTGTAATTACTTGTAAAGCTAAGATCTATCTAGTAAACACCCAATGTAAGGAGAAATTATTTAGTTCACCAGGTAAACCATGTCATTCGTCCACAACTCCAATAAAAAAATGACATATATTTTAATTTAATGACTAGATTTATTTAGACAACTATTCTATACTAAAAACACCAAAACACCCCTTATCAAATCTGGTTTCCAACTTTTCATCCAACCATTGCAAGATGATACCTTGGACGATTTGCTAGAACTCTTGGACAACTTTAAACCTTGAGAAGACGATGACGGTATATGTGGTTAGTCCTGAAGTACCCATGTTGGAATTGGCCGGTGAGAGCAAAGCAGCATCAGAGAGCCTCTTAAAGGTTTCGAGAGTAGAGGTTGAGTCCTCTAAAGTTTTTAGAACAACCACACATAGATTGGATGGAAGGTGCAATTTGATAGCTAAAAAGAGTTAGGGAGCCTAAAATGAAAACACTCCTAAGTTAGAAAGCCAAAAATCAACTTTAGTCTAGTTTCTCCAATGTGAGACTCAACACACGCCGCACAACATATACTCATACTCAAATCAAATCCACACAATTTGGGGTATCACTCACAATAATAATATAAGACAATAAATAATTTTTTTTTTTCATATTTCTTGAAAACATTTCCAAAAATTAAAATTTTAATTTTTTACATTATTATGGATGCTAGAGAGAGAGAGAGAAATAACCTCGGGAGTTACATTATTTATAGCAAATTTTTGGATAATTTTATAGAATAATTGGGGAGAAGGATTTGAACTCTAAAAAGAACTGATAATATCACTAAATTACAAGGCTCATGACATTTTTATAGATATTATAGAATTTTAAGAAAGAACTATTCTTAAATAACAACCGTTTATCATAATACTTCCATTTGGTGACAAACATGCCTCATTGGAGTAGATATTTCATTTTTAAATCTATTTACTGGTACTAAACATGCCTCATTGAAGTAGATATTTCATTTTTAAATCTATTACTGGTACTAAACATGCCTCATTAACAACACTGTTAACAGAAGAAAAAAAAATCATTTCTAGTTTCTAGAAGGTAACTATATTATTGAAGTTTCTTTTTTTTTATTGTTATTATTGAAGTTTCTAGGACTTGTAGGTGTCAAAATTATACAGGAAGGGATTGATGATGTTTAAGAAAAACGGGGTTTGTATGGTATGTGTCAAATGCTTGTGGACCCCGGGAAAAAGCCACGAACGAATAATTGTGGTTGGGTTTTGAGCTGCCCAGTACGAAGCTTTTTGGATGTTTGCGATTGTGGCTCTACCATTATTTCTGTCCCTCCAGCAAACAAAGGATTAGAATTTGTTGGACACTTTGGTCATATTAACATTAAAGTTCTCTTACAACTCCAACCGACTGTGTGGTGACTGAAATGACTTCCCATGTGTAAAAGAACATAGGACTAAATTAATAATAGAATTGATTTTTCTAAATAATACATGTAAATGATTTTATGAATCGTCACATAATGGTTTTGAAGGACAATGATCCTCTCCATTTGAAATGAAATAGAGAGAATCCATTTCATAATCTAAATTAAATGTTATAGATCTAACAGTATACAGTTTAACACGTTATTTAAAATTGTCATTTAAAATTTTAAATAACGTGACAGTCTGTACACAGTTAAATCTAAAAAATAAAACTTGAACCATGAAATGAACAAATGGAAAGATTTTCAAACAGAGAGGATCCTATTCCAGCTTGGAATAGATTTCTCCATACTAGTTTGGAGTTAAACTCTATCCTATATTATCTACCAAAAACATTTTGGATCAAATATCTTTAAAATTTCAACTTCCACAAAGAGGAGAAATTGCATTTCAAAGTAATTATAAATCATATCTCCTTAATCAAAATTTCTGTGTATTATTTTATTAAAAAAAAAAAAAAAAAACTGCGGTGAACCATCAAACATTAGATGGGAAAAAAATAGAGAAGGTAACTGACAAAGAAGAAATATTGTTGGTTAATAACTTAATATCAAATAAGGTTTGTGCATAGCATTTCAGAACCACGTGTATTGGCCATTCTAGAAAGCCAATAAACATTGAAAGAGTACCTTTTATTTTTGGAAGCTATTGTTGATTAGGAAAATAGTAATCACAAATTCTGTCCTGTCAGTTTAGAGATTTGAATGTAGATCAGATGCTGTAACCAGCTGACTTCACACTGTTTATATAGTTTTACAGAGAGATTGGCTGATTGACAAAGACATGGCCAACTCCAAGATAACTGGTTTCCAACTAATGTAGGTTCAAAGATGCTGAATAAGACTTTAAGGCAATGCCAGCAAGAGCTTTATATTATACAATCAAAGGGTCATACTCGAAAATAACTGATATTGTCTAAATGTTTTTTCTAGAAAGATGCATAAGCTGACTATGAAGACACTAGGCTTAACCTGCCAACTATGCTACATTATTCTGAAGCTTGTTGAACAGGCTTCCATCCATGTATTAGCAAATTCTCAGCACCCAGCAAATTTCTTCACACTGTTTATAAGATCATGAAACACCAACATCCTCATCTGAAAGAAAAAGGCTGCCGATACAAGGCTGATATCCAGCATCCTTCATATGATCTACCAGCTTTCCAATCACTTCATATACATCTCCTATCTGACAATGGAACTTGTCTTTGGCTACAAACTCATGTCTTGTGATTCCTCACCTCAATCCAACTATAAGCTGTTTCTTTCCTCAAACCTCTCTCCTCCATAAGCCTTCTCACTCTATCGGCATCACCCCATCTACTAGCCGCAGCATAAAGATGTTTGATAGCATAACATATCTCGCAGCATTGCTGGGTTCCAACTCAAACAGAGCTTCTGCAGCCCTTCTAGCATCCAGATCCAAATTCCCTATGGACTCGACAAGAACATCCAATCTGACAAGTGCACCTTTGGCTACAAACATCCCAACATGATCTTGTATTCCTCACCTCAATCCAACTATAAACCATTAGGAGCCTTCTCACTTTCCATCTACAACGCAGCATAAACTCCACCGCATTGCTGGGTTCCAACTCTTCCTTGATTCTAGCAAGATCCAAATTCCCATAGTCTGTTTTTCAACATGATCTGAACCATTAGGAGCTTTCCCAACTAACTCCACCGCTTCCTTGAGTCTGTTTTTCCTCCCAAGCAAATCAATCAAAATTGCATAGTGATCTGGTATTGGATTAACATTATACTCCTTCTGCATGCGAGTCAAGTCAAGAACTCGAATTCCTTCAGATACTAGACCAGTGTGGCTGCAGGCGGATAGCACCCCCCCCAAAAATGTGACAGAATTTGGTTTTATCTTTGCTTCTATCATTCTCTGAAAAACATCAAGGGACTTCTCACCAAGTCCATTCTGAGCAAACCCAGTTATTAATGAGTTCCAAGATGAGTTCCACAATGACAATGTCCTTTTCAGGCATCAACTCAAACAATGTTTTAGCTGATTTCATGTCTCCACCCTTGCAATACATGTCAATTAAAGCATTAAATATATACACATTAAACAAGTTGCTACTAGTGCTCCTTCGAATTATGTGCCCATGAATCTGTTTACCTCTTTCTATACGTGCTAAATCCGCACAAGCACTTAAAACACAAACGAAAGTATGAGTATTAGGCCAGATACCCTCTTCCAGCATTAGCTGAAAGAGAGCCAATGCTTCACACCCAAGCCCATTTTGTTTATAGCCGGCAACCAAAGCAGTCCAAGAGACCGTGTTCTTGATGGGCATTTCATTAAAGACCTGAAAAGCATCATCAATCCTAGATGCCCTGGCAAAAGCAACAACCATTGAAGTCCAAGACACAACATCCCTCACCGGCATTCGACTAAATATAGAATATGAGGTATCGGGTTCACCACTTTTTCCATAAGCATCAAGTAGAGCATTATGAATAATCAGATTCATCTCCAAGCCTAAAACAATGGCTGCTCCATGAGCTTGACGCAAAAATGCTAAAGCACCCAAACAAGCACAAGCACCCACTACACTGACTAGCGTGAACCCATCCAAGATTAAACAATTATAGTCCTTTTGCATTTGTCTAAAGAAACTGATAGATTCCCTATGAAACCCATGATGGGTTAAACCAGAAATGAATGAATTATAGCTAACAACATTTCGTATTGGCATTTCATCGAACAGTTTATGAGCTTTATCGAAAAGACCAATTCTAGAGCACATGGAAATCATGGTGTTCCATGAACGCGTGGTTTTAGTGGGAAGATCATGAAAGGCCTTTTGGGCACTTTCAATGGCATTGCATTTGGAGTAGATATCAATGAGGCCGTTGGTTATGAAGGGGTTGAAGGAGAAAGCTGTTTTGATAAGGTGTGAGTGCAGGGCCATGCCTAGTTTTAGATTCTTGGTTGTGATGCATTTTGAAATGAGAGATGAGTATTGCTCAATGGCTGAGATGAAATCAGCAGGAAGCATGAGCGGTGGTGGCTTGATCACCACGAGAACGGAGCATAGAGAATAAGTGATTAGAGATTAGAGATTATAGATTACAGAGGAGAGAAAATGTTGGCAGAGTGAGACGGAACGAACATGACTAATGGGACTCAAATAAGTTTGTGATTTGTGCACATCCAATGATACCTCTACAACTTTGATTTGGTCATAGCTACCCATTCATGGCGGATGGGAGTGTACTTTAACCCAAGGCCAAGGGACACACTAAATATTGACTCCACATCCCATCTTGCAACTCCAAAAGACATTCAACCATTTTAATGTCTCCCTTGATGATAAACTTGCATTACTAAGTTGGGCATTTTAACAATTTTTGGAAATTGTTACAACTCGGTGGAATTCTAGTAATTTCTAGACATTTATATCCACAATTTAAAAAATACACATAATTTTGGAATATTTTTATTCACAATTCAATGAAATGTGCATAATTTCTAAACACTCACATATGGTGTGCACAAACAATTTTCCTAACTCATTATACAACCCTAATTGTGATTTTTGATAAACTAGCCCTTATTGCATAATTATTGAATCTTTTTCTAGCATTAACCTGGTCTAGGAGGCAAGTCATTAGGTTATCGTTTCAGTCAACACAATTAACAACCCAAAATTTCATACATACACATAAAATAGGTATTAGGTTATTCATTGGGTATTTTAATAACTATGCCTTATTGTGTTTTATTTTATTTTGCTAAATTATTGTGTTGGCAATTCCACCTAAGTAAAAAGTAATAACTTTTATGAACCGTTTCGTACATAGTCTTAAAATGCAACAGAAATTTGAAACAAAAAACTTCCTTGAAGAAGCCACACTTCCATTCTACTTCTCTTTCTGTTTCTAGTTTCGTATTCTTTGAGTTTCAAAGCACTTACAAACCTCAACGAGACACGCCCATGAACCTGTCTCCTTCATAGAGAATGGAATGGCTAGTAGACATGGTGGTGGCTTGGTCAAGAAACTCGTGGTGGGCGACCTCTCTTTCCTCGACTCCTCTAACTTTGCAAAGCTCTTGGACTCGTGTGTCAAATCGAAGTCAGTACGCGACACGTGCCGCATTCATGCCCGTATCATCAAAACCCAGTTTTCCTCTGAAGTTTTTATCCAGAACAGGCTTATTGATGTGTATGGAAAATGTGGCTGTTTGGATGATGCACGTAAAGTGTTTGATCGAATGCCTGAGAAGAACACTTTCACTTGGAATTCGATTATAAGTGCATCAACAAGACCCGGATTTCTCTATGAGGCTGTAAAGGTCTTTGGGTGTATGCCTGAGCAGGACCAATGCTCTTGGAACTTGATGGTAGCGGGTTTTGCGCAACATGATCGTTTTGATGAAGCTTTGGATTATTTTGTTAAGATGCATAGTGAGGATTTTGTGCTTAATGAGTACTCGTTCGGTAGTGCTCTTAGTGCTTGTTCGGGTCTGATGGATTTGAAAATGGGTATTCAAATTCATTCTTTGGTATTGAAATCCCGGTGCTCTTTGGACGTTTATATGGGCTCTGCTCTTGTTGACATGTATTCTAAGAGTGGGAGTGTGGCTTGTGCTCAAAGAGTCTTTGATGGGATGATTGAACGGAATAGAGTTTCTTGGAACAGCTTGATTACGTGCTATGAGCAAAATGGTCCAGCAAGTGAAGCTTTGGAGGTTTTTGTGAGGATGATGGATTGTGGGATTGAACCAGATGAGGTCACTCTAGCTAGTGTTGTTAGTGCCTGTGCGAGTTTGTTAGCAATTAAAGAAGGTTCACAAATTCATGCCCGTGTTGTGAAATGCGACAAATTTAGGGATGATCTTGTTTTGGGAAATGCATTGGTTGATATGTATGCAAAATGTAGTAGAATCGATGAAGCTAGATGGGTTTTCGATAGTATGCCAATTAGGAATGTGGTGTCTGAAACCTCCATGGTAAGTGGGTATGCAAAGGCAGCAAGTGTGGAAGCTGCAAGTTTAATGTTTACAAAGATGATGGAGAGGAATGTAGTATCTTGGAATGCACTTATTGCAGGATATACACAGAATGGGGAGAATGAAGAGGCGCTCAGACTTTTCCTCCTCCTAAAGAGGGAATCCATTTGCCCAACCCATTACACCTTTGGGAATCTACTCAATGCTTGTGCCAATCTGGCTGAACTGCAGCTGGGTAGACAGGCTCATAGTCACGTTTTGAAGCATGGATTTCGCTTTCAATCTGGAGAGGAGAGTGACATTTTTGTGGGTAACTCTCTCATCGACATGTACATGAAATGTGGATCAGTTGAAGATGGGAGCCGGGTATTTGAAAATATGGTGGAAAGGGATTATGTCTCTTGGAATGCCATGATAGTGGGATATGCACAAAATGGTTATGGAGCTGAGGCTCTACAACTTTTCCTGAAAATGTTGGTATCTGGAGAGAAA
Organism: Fagus sylvatica; assembly: GCA_907173295.1. Taxonomy (NCBI): domain Eukaryota; kingdom Viridiplantae; phylum Streptophyta; class Magnoliopsida; order Fagales; family Fagaceae; genus Fagus; species Fagus sylvatica. Next base: position 16,010,501 of record OU015768.1, on the reverse strand, counting down.
CCAGACCATGTCACGATGATTGGTGTTCTATGTGCTTGCAGTCATGCTGGCTTGGTTGAGGAGGGGCGTCGTTATTTCCACTCAATGAGCACGGAGCATGGTTTGGCACCATTGAAGGACCATTATTCATGTATGGTTGATTTACTTGGTCGAGCTGGATGCCTTGATGAAGCAAAGAGTTTGATAGACACAATGCCAATGCAACCTGATGCTGTTGTCTGGGGATCTTTGCTTGGTGCTTGTAAGGTTCATAAGAACATTATGTTAGGGAAGTATGTGGCAGAGAAGCTCTTAGAGATTGACCCTTTGAACTCCGGACCTTATGTTCTTCTCTCAAACATGTATGCTGAGCTTGGAAAATGGAGGGATGTTATGAAAGTTAGGAAGCTGATGAGACAGCACGGAGTTATCAAGCAGCCAGGTTGCAGTTGGATTAAAATCCAGAGTCATTTGCATGTTTTCATGGTGAAAGATAAAAGGCATCCTCAGAGGAAGAACATCTATTCACTTTTGAAGATGCTCACAGAACAAATGAAGAGATCTGGGTATGTGCCAGATGCTGGTGATCATGAGGCTTATGATGAGCAGAGTGAATCTGAATTAACCTTATCTTACGAAATGGAAATGCCAGTGGATGCTGCTGTTGTTTGAATTCAAATGCTTTGTTCTAGGTGTTCTCTTTTAACAACATCTAATTGATTCTTTTCCTCAAATTTTGGAATGAATAAGTACTTATCAAAAAAGAAAATTGGAACGAATTAGCGAGTAACCATAGTCAGTGGTTCTCAAGTCATAACTGTAATGCTTAAGTGTTGTAGCATTATACAAAATGCCAAATACGACTCTTGAAGTTAAACTACTTTGATCTCCCTTTAGATCTAGGAAAGCGACACATGATTCCCTTCTAGTTGGAAAATTACATTGAGCCTGGAGGGAGTTCAATGTAATTTATCCTATATTCAATTGTTTTCATGTATATGTTGCACCCTCCCAATTCACAATGTTGGTGGACAGAGCTACCAGCCCATGCTAGACAGACTCCTCTGCAGTTGGTATGTTGTGCAACAATGTTAATTTCCAGCTTTATTGTAGTTCAGTATGCCATGTCATGATATGATCCGAGGAGCTCCTTAGATAATAAATTAATGATGGCTTTGAACTACTTCCATGCTGCTAAACTTTTGCATTGTTTCAACTGTGCTACATATACCATCAGATGTGTACATACCTTGGTGATTTCTTGTCATTTAGAATTTGCACTGTATACAGTTGCAGAGTGTTAGGAATTCAAAGTGCTATGGGGCCTCCCATTATTCAGAAAATTAAGGGTATGTTTGGTAAATGTTTTTTCCCTAGTTTTATGACTTCGAAAACTGTTTTCTATTTTTTTAGCTAGAAAACTCGTTTGGCAACTCAAAAAAAAAAAAAAAAAAAATTCAAATCTCAGTTCCCAAAGCAAACTGAGAACCACCAAAGAGTTGTTTAGGAAGCTCCGAAGCTATTTTCCACAATTGTACACACTGCTATAATATCTGCTATAGTCCGGATGTAATTACACATATCTGCAACAATACGCATAAAGATGTCAATTTTACCTTTGAATGATATGATTCATGGGTTATTGCACTCATAATAACCGTGTATAGCTCAATGAGGCAGAGGGGATACTCACAATTCTCATTCACAAAATACTGAATGAGGGAGAGGGAGAATTTTTTTTTTTTTTTTTTGAATAAAATAGTAGAAATTTTATTCAAGGAATTGGAAAAACATATAAAAAGCATTACAGGATATTAAGAATTTCTAGTGGAAAATCTTCCAGCCAAACATTCGGAAAACCACTTTTAGCACCAAGCTGAGCAAGCAACTTTGCACCTTTGTTACAATCCTTATGAACCGCAGCCAGAGAGGGAGAATTAAGTGCTGCAAAAATTTGAGGCTTTCAATGTAGAGCCTAAGCCTAAGGATATTAAGGATGTTAAGAAGGATGCATCCTTCATTTATTTGTTAAGAAATAAATGTTCCATTCTTTGTTTTGATCCATCATTTATTTATTTTTTAAAGGGTTGCTGTTGTTTTCTCTCTTTCTCTTTTGTTGTGTGTGTGAATTTCTGTGAAATATTTGACAGAATTAGTTATCTGGGTTTATCTTATATTTGTGTTTTATTTGTGTCATGTGGTAAGAGTAAGACTCATTTCTGTCATAGTAATTTTCCCTTAATCGAGTTCCATTCCTGTCCTCGATTCTGTCTCTATGTGAGTATGTTTTTTTTTTTTTTTTTTTCCTTAGGAATTGGGACACAAACATTTATTTGGGTATTGTTCCTCAAATCCAAAAGGGCCAGTGCTGAATATTAAAAAGAAAAAAAAAATTGTGTTAAAGTGTTGAAGAAGCCAATGGAAGGAGCAGAGCAGTGGGTATTGTTCCTCAAATCCCAGAGCAGTGGAAGTATCAATTGGAGCAATGGTAGAATTAAGTGGCACAATGGTTGAACCAAGGGATTGAATATAGTCATCTGATTCCAGCAACCCAGCTCTAAGCTGCTGTCAGTATCTTGTTATTCACAACCCTTTTCTTCCTATTTCAGTATGCTCTCACATTCTTTGAAATGCATTTTTTTTTTGGATAAACTAATAACTGCGTGATTATAATTTTTGTTCAATAAATGCCTGTTCAGGAAATCTTGTATGAGAAATCAAAGGTTTACTAATGGTTTTATTGTGTTTTAACCGCTTTGTGTGGTAGTTCGGTGGTTCAATTGTGCGAAATCTAATACTATTGTGCTAACTGGGCTTAGTGGGAGTGCGAACACTGTTCTATTCTATCAAGTAAGCGCTAGCATTGTTGGATTTTTTTCTTGATAGAGAATATTTAGGGGAGGATGGAGTGCAGTTTAAGCATTCCTTGATAGCCCTGGAATGTGGAACCTAAGGTCACAAAACTCGAAAATTTGGTAATTGGGCCAAGAACTCTACCTGTGAGTTCATGATGATGATCTTAATATTACCAAAGTGCGCCCACCACCTCAAAACCACCTTCTATGTGGTTATTGCATTTCTAATATATAAGCTCTTCCTTTTGGCTTTTAACATAATTATTCCTAGTTGTCTAGCTTAGTCACTATTCTTTGTTTCCTAGATGACTTTGTTTTTTTTTGGTGCCCCATTTACAAATTTGATGATTCTCATCCTCCAGCAAGTGCACCATCGCTGGCAGGGTGGACAATATGTAGTGATTAGACCCATTTTTATCCAGTCTTGATGCAATAATGCCATTCGTATAATCATTGTAACCTTATAATTGAATTCCCTCATTTTGTCTGGTACCAATATCCTGCTAGAGAGAGAGAGAGAGAGAGAGAGAGAGAATCACATATCATGTAAGAAAATTAAAACATATCATGTAGTACAATCTGGTGGCAGAAATGACAATTTTTTTTCTTCAAATTATTTATTTATATTTGATCTTTGGATGCTATCTTAAATTCCAAAACATGTGAACATTGAACAATGTTGTCAACAACTCGTGAGAGAGAGAGAGAGAGAGAGAGAGAGATTTTCACTATATTCTTCAGAGAAGGGCATCCTTGAGCCCTCTCTGAGAGCATCTACATCTAAGAATGACATAAGAAATAAACCTGTAAAGCAATATGAAGCACACCATAACCATCACATTTCTCCACCTGCTTTCCTCCCCATAGCCTTCTTCTCTAAGCAAATCTTCTCCACTCACCATACATGTCCCAAACATGTACTCCAAGCACTTCTCTGAATTAGAGAACTCATTTATTAGAAACCCTTCAAACGGATACTTGAACAACGATATGTAATGCATGAAAATCCAATAACTTGGAATTCCATGCTTTGATATGAAGTAACCAGAGAACAGAAAGAAGGATCCCATGACGCCCGCAATCACAGAATTGCCAACAATGAAATTAGGCACTAGAGCACTGAAACACACCACAACTGAATTTGCAGTATACAGAATTAACCAAATCAACAGCAAGAAGTGCAAAAAGGCCATGAAATTGTGATTGAGTCCAACAAGCCAGTATAAGGGTATTGTGAATAAAATGGCCAGGATGAGCAGAAATGGCAAGTAAACCAGTCCATTGGCTATGGCATAGGATGAGACTCTGTAGCTTCCACAAGAGGTCTCCTTCATAAGAATCTCCCTCTCTTGCAAAAAGATTGGCAGAGCTTCTGTGGTGCATGATAACAAAAATGTCAAAATGAAAGCAAATAGACCTACCCTTTCTTGAGCTCCAACTAAATCATCTTTGAGATTGTAAAAGATGGAGCCTAGGACAAGCCCTGATATCAACATTTGAATAGTCCGGCACGCGAAGAGCTCTTTGGTCCGGAAGATGTTTTTCGAGAATCTATGAGTGAGAATTATAGTTTCTCGCAATCTAGAATTGGCAAAGCCACGAGGGATATCAATTCCAACATTGATGATTTCTTCATCAATAACCTTGGATTGTTGAAAAAGCTGTTGTAGTGTACACTTACCACTTCTACTCTTACCTTGATCATCATCATCATCATCATCATCTCCTTTCTTTTGCTGCGTCATTGATGGAAGCAACTGTGTTAGAATTTCTTGGTGAACAGGCTGAGAGTACTTTTGGTGGTGCTGTTGAATGGTTTCAATAGATTCAATAGCAAATTCAACAACATTGACATGAAGAGGAAGCTCTAACCCCATTAGCCTTAAGTTCAAACCAAGCTGATCCACTGTGCCATGATGCAAGGTACAGCCATTAGCCAACAATAGAATTGAATTGAACGACTTCACAATACGAAATCCCGGTTGGTGAATACTCAGAATTATGGTTCTGCCACGAGTTTCAGCCATGGACTTAAGCATGTCAATAATTTGAAGTGCTGAAGTACTATCCAAACCTGAAGTTGGTTCATCAAGAATCAGCACTTTGGGGTCATGTATCACATCCACACCAATCGAAACTCTACGCCTTTCTCCACCGGATATCCCTCGAACCCTTTCATCCCCAACACGAGCCCTGGCTACATGACTCAACCCAAGCTCTTCAAGCAATGACTTCACCCTGGAACTCAGCTCAGCTGGTGGAAGCCTTAACCTTAGTTTAGCACTAAACATTAAGGTTTCTTCCACTGTAAGTAAAGGAAATAGGGTGTCTTTTTGTGTGACATACCCTGATATTTTCTTGAACCGAGCTTTGTCTATGGGCCTTTGGTTCACAAAAATGGAACCACTTTGTGGTGTCTGTTTCCCAGCTAGGATTTCTAGTAAGGATGACTTTCCAGCTCCACTTGGACCAACAATGGCCATAATCTCCCATGGTTTTGCTCTGCAATTCACGTCCTTTAGGACTTGGCGGACTCCTGGGAATGGTACTTGAACCTTGGCTGGTTCTTGAACCACTACCTCTTGATGATTCTCTAGTGGCTCTTTGCTAAAGATCTTAAAAGGGTGCTCTCTTTTTTGTGTTTGGATTGTATAGTTGATGCCTATTGCTTCAATCTCACAGCCTTGGTTCGCCATTAAAGAATGCACTCTTCTCTCTCTCTCTCTCTCTCTCTCTCTTTTTCTTTACTCACTTTGGTTTGTCTAGCAGACTAGCAGGTACTCCCATATGATTTTTCTTCTTGTTTATTTTGTTATTTAATCCCTGGTTTTGGCTTCAACTATGAACTGTGAAAACAGTGGGATAAATGGCAAAGACAGTTGGGTCCTCGAGTTTCTATATTAGGTTCACGTGCAGCTCTTGCTACAGATATTTTGTCATGGAAAATTGTATTGTTCACGTGGCAAAGGTACGTGAAATGAAACCCCTGGTTGTAAAGTTTGTATGGGTTCCAGGCTCCATCTTTTAGCGACAAACTTATCTATATATAATGCCTCATGCTCTCAAACTATTAAACTAATAAGTTTGAAACTCCTATAGTCCTACAATGAGAGAAAGCCACAGTGACTGGAACTACAGGAAAGCCACCTCATAATCAGTCAAGCACGCAATATAAATAGCAGGGGGGCTGAAAAGTAAATTTTGAATTAACATGCATAGATTTAAGAATAAAATAGAAAGTGAGATTGTGGGTTCAAAATTCATAGCAAAAAAAAATTATTATTAAAAATAATAATCTGATGAAACTTTAAATTGAGGGCGTTGCTACTTTGCTCGGGTCATCATTGATAAATTTAGTATCTACTATGCTGTGTTGCCGATTTCCTTAGCATCTCATGTAGGAATTTGGCTCCAGTTTTTATCCATTTCTTGGCTTTGCATAACAATGTTAATTTGTTGTCCATACAATACATGATTTCTTTGAAACACAATTGCAATGGATTAAAAGCTAATCTTCTAAATTTTATATATATGGTGGGTGGGGAGGGGGGTGACAGCGGTTTTTTTCTTATATATATATAATGTGGGGTAGGGAAATATGCGTTTCCACATGCAATGAATCATAAAAGTAATCATCGCAACACCATTATTGGCCATGAACAACTGAATTAGATCTTCCAATTTGTTAGGGCATAACAATAATATACCTCATAGGCAAGCTAATGGTTTTTCTTCCCAATGTTTTATAAAAAGTTTGGCAAGGACAATTATGTTTGAATGTTAAAGTATATCAACGAGTGGAAATGTGTAAGATCATAAGATGATTGTGAGAGTCATGTCTTGAGCTTTTAGCTTAAGGTGTGAAGAATGAAATTAAATTCAGTCAGGTTGTAGTTTTAAATTTTGCTTGGAACAAGAAAAATAATATACAAGAGAACTCATGCACCCAAGAATTTATAGGTTATAACCAATTAAACATAGAATGTAGAAATTTACCAATTATCGTTCATTGGTTTTAATTAAGAATTTTAAGCCATTTCTGTCTACACATTGGCTATGATATGCAAAGTTGACCTAAATTTTCAGTACAAGTAATAGTACGTACAATAAATTTATATTTTCAACGGTTTTTTACTCCAGAAGAACATGCATATTTCAATGACGTGAAGATGCAAGCGATCAAGCATTCAAGAATAAGGGTTAATCATGTCATTATCTGAAACACGATTAGTACACTCCCGTAGCATTTTGGAGTTATATGTAGGAGGACCCTAGGAATTGGATGAGAACAAGGCAGTGGCCCCCAGTGGTCCTCTATTTTGTGGCTGAAAGCACACTAAAACATTGTGGCCCCCCAATACATCCTAACCTTTGAAAACTTTGCAATATATGTGTCTTTCCGTTTCACCCTTTTGTCCAAAGTCTCGATAAATAATGTTTTAATCTATTGGTTTTATATGTCACTATTTGCTCACCTACCAATGCATTATGGTGTCCAAAATTTTGAAAACACTCCAAAGTGTTTTTTAAAAATAACTCGCTATAATTTTGTCCATTCTAATTAAAAAAAAAAAATTTAAAATTATTATTAATTTTATTGTAAACGGATTTGGTAACGAATATAATATGATCATTTCAATAATGTAATAAATAAATGTTTGTAATTAATAACACATCAATTATAAGTGTTTGTAGTAAAAGTTGTATTGTCTCTACCACCATTCCTAATTTAACTCATTGCACCACATCTCTCATGTCAAGGACAAGGAGTGTAATGATGTATAAACTCTTGGCATTAATACTTTTCAAGTAAACATACATTGAGTCCGGCTAAAGAAATTTCAAATTTCCACCTCTAATTACTAGTGCCCCCACAAACCAATTAGAGCCAAAAAGGTAAAATCCTTATGAGTGGTTGCAAATGCTTACAAGAATATGATGACATGGAATGAATCTTTTTTTGTGGATGAGAGGAGGAGAGAAGATTTTGTGGTGGCTTGCGTGTGGCTTTTCAATTGTTTTCAATGCTTTTCACTTTTTTCATTATCTAAATATTTATCTTTTTACATTGGTGCTGATTTTTGTCACATAGTGTTATTTTAATGTGATATATGTAGGCTGTAGCGCCCGTGAACTATCTTCTCTGTGGTCAGTAAGGACTAAGGACCCTTTGTGAAACCCACTAGCCACCTGCCCCACCACCAATGAACAACTCATTTCCTACCACATCTTTAGTCCGTGAACCCCATCTTCAGTTTTCTACTTTTTCTCTCTCACCAATCATTCAACTTAGCTATCAAATGCTTAAGAGGTAATTCGATGTTTGATGGCCAATCTGTCTTAAACTCCTAATTGTTGTCTCAGTCACAGTCTGGCTCAGTTGTCTAATTGGATAGAGTTTTTATAAGAAATTGCCGGTTTGTTTAATGCTTCACTAGAATGGAAATGAATTTGGATTTGGATTTTATAGGCTAAATTAGTTGTTGCCTTCTTTTTTTTTTTTTTTTTTTGAGAAATAGTTGTAGCCTTCTAGGGATTTGGATGTAGGTATTAGTTCTAGACTAAATTTTGGACCGCAAAAATTATACAATTTTTTAAACTTGTTAAGATGTGTTGCGTTGATTGATCGAAAATGACTGACTCCTTCACAATGTGCTACCTGCTTGTCCAAATCAAAATCCTCTAGTGGAATCTTGGTGCTCTACTTCATGCTTGGTCCAGGATTTGCCACTTGTCAAGCTAGTTATTTTCTCATGTTTTTATTTCTTTTTAGATTAAAATTCAATTTAAGTCCATTTATTTTTACTTCCATCGTCAAATTAGTCTTTAATATATTATTTTTTATAATTTTAATTAATCGCTTTATTCAAAATAAGTTAGTTTGATTATTCCATCTAAATTTGTAAGCAAATGAAGCCATTTAAATATTTTTGGGTAAACTATACTTTCGGTTCTTGAACTATTCATCAAGTTTCACTTTGGTCCTTGGACAATTTTGTGTCAATTTGGTCATTAAAAGATATCAAGGTGTCATGTTGGTCTTACTGTTATGGTACCGTGAGTTTTTTGCTAACGTGTACAAATAACACTGATAGATGCCATCTCACTCAAATTTACCTGATTAATTGATTCTAGAACCTTATTTTGTAAGGATTCTCTAAATCACAATAAACTATTGTGCATGCTTGCAGAGTGCAGGGTCCTAGCAAGACAGAGAAAAGCAATTATTTACCGATTGTGTAGTGATTATTATCTAGAATTGTCGAATCAGGATTTAATGTTTACCGATTGATAATGTGATGATGTGAATCTGTGATGCGTTCTTGTGAAATTTCAAATCTTTACTTTTTGTAGAAATTTGGATTCATGGCATTGGCCATTTGAAATTGGAATGCAATGCAATGCTAACTCCGAAGTCATATTATATACAATATGATAGATCTAAATTGGATCTCCAAATACGTGTTAATAGTTGGTTTAACTAATAGTAAAATCTCTTGCTCTAAGAATCCAATTGACCCTGAAGAGTACAAGATTTTAGGAAAACCACATTTTTTTAATACAAAAATTAACTCGTTCTGTAACGTGTATAGAAACACAAACATCCATGCCATTTGCACCCCAATTTTTCATGTTTTAATAATACTCACCCCAATTATATTTTCTTTCTTTGACAATTTTTAGTTGTTTGCCTAAGAGAGGAATTAAGTATATCCTATTACCAATAAATATATATGCAATTAAAATATGAATTAACAGATCATTTATACTGGATTCTATTCCTTGTTCTTTGGGAATGGGTTTCTCTTTGGTCTTGTAATTAATTAGTACAGGTTTGTCTTGTAATTCGCCTCTCGTCATTCAATGATCATGAGCTGAAAATTTAAGTTTTGTTTAAATGAGGACAGTTGTAAACTTGTGATATTTAGGCTTAGCCATTCTTCTTTATTCCACAAAAATAGAATAGGGAAAGGCTTTATTTCTTGTAATTCTAATAAAGAGACGACAAAAAATTGAATCAAAGTATCATAATTCAAGTTAAACAAATTGGACTTGATATCAACTGAATTTCAAATAAACCATTATGGTGGTTGCGGTGGCAATTTAAACCGAAATTAACACTAAAATAGAATTATCTTGAACCACTAAACCGTAGGCATTTGCCATATTCATCAATGTGTTTTGATATTTTAAATTTTTAAGTACTTATCCTAAGGCCACCAACTGTACTGTTAATACTTACTGCTTATGTCTTTTTGTTTTTGTTTTCTCCTTTCTGATGAATGTCAATTTAGTACTGTACTAAATGATGCATTTTTAAGGGAATGGTAATTTTGGACATAGTATATTGAAAAATAAAATCTAATGCAATAAAATTAAGGATTATTCTTTTCGATTTTATTTCTTTTTCTCGAATTCCATTTTTCTTCTTCTCCAATCTCTTTAAAGTTCTAGTTGTAAATTTTGCTGACAAATCCTAACACCCTATGCCAATTTAAGAATTGGACCACAGAAAGGCAAATCATGGTGCCACCTCTAAATCAATGGGGAGGGCCTTTTTCTGTTCTGTTTCCTGTCTTTACTTTGAACTTTTCTAATACTCCAAGCTCTCTTTTTCTCTCTCTCAAGAAAACAAGAATGTAATATCAAGCATTAAACAAGTAACCTCTTGCTATTTAGCATGAAAAGTGGAAACAAAGAGTACAGCAACCCAACCCCATCACTTGTGTGTGTGTGTGTGTGGCCTTTCAGCTCGAGGCCCCAAAACCTTTCCAATTGGGGGGCCATGCACTAATTAAACAAGTGGATGGTCATAAGAACCTTGTAATGTTTTCTTGTCAATGTCATTCTATTTATTTTAATATGTAATTCATCCTTTTTGCTTTGCAGAACTTTAACTGAGTGACTTATCTCATCTCTCTCTTCTTTCTAAATCCAAACAGTATGTTTGGCCAAACGCCAAGCTAAGCAAGACAGTGAAGCTTCCCAAGATGCTGTTTTTCTCATTTTAGGAAATACCAAACATAAGTACAAAGAACCAACAAAAGTTTGGGTTAAGTATGTTCAATCTTGTGTAATGATAATGCAAATTGCACATGGCTTGTGACACACAAGCCTATATACATGGCATTGGCAAATATGTCAGGAAAAAAAAAAAAAAAAATCAAAATCAAAATCAAAATTTTTTCTGACTCCTTTCCTACTCATCTCTCTCTCTATGTCACACACACACACTCATTGGAGATTTGAGTATTCTGATTTAATAGAAACAAAGGTTGGCAAGCTTTATTTTAATCTTCTTATACTCTTTGATTCTCTGCAATACTGTCTTCTCTTAATATTACAGTTACACCAAAACAAACCTGGTTTCTTAATCTTATAATTGTGAAAAACCTACTTAGTACTAAGAATCTTCCACAACCCATATTTTGTGAGACAGCATGTAAACTTGAGAAAACTGTAGTTATCCTACATCACCACCTTAGCCTTATATTAGGATTGTCTTTAGTATAAAGGACCATAGGCCAAGGCATCCAGATGGGCCTCAATGATTGACACCAGTTAAATAGACTTCAATATATTTTCTTCGTTCTTCACATTATAACTACAAGTTCTATAAGAAGGCAAGTTGCATTAGTCATGTCTAAAGATAATGTTGGTTACAAAGATGAGTAGGTTGTAGAGAATTTACCCGCAGGACTGCAGCTAATGGACCCAAAAGTGAGGGCCAAAATGAAACATATTTGCAGAAAGAAATTTGAAAACTACCAATTTCACAAGTGGGAAATGGGTCCTAATTCCTAAATAAGTTTTTTATTTGTGGAATTAAACTGAAAACAAAAGCAGAAATGCAATTGTTGTTTCTTTTCCAGCAGTGGCAAACAAGATATACGTTACTGCATTTTGCTTAATACAAAGATGGTTGGACTTGGACATCTTGCTCAGTGACCAAGAATTTGTGAAAGTTATATGTATCTATACTTGTTAGAATATAAGCCCAATGAGTCTTAGGCCCAATATATTGTCTTGTAGAGTACTCTTATTACTTGTGTAGTACTCATACCTCTGCCTATATAAAGGCACTCTCTTGTACTATATCATTCACATAATACAATACACAAACTTTCAGTCTTTAACATGGTATTAGAGTTAAGGCTCTAATTTTGTGCAGTTTTAGTCCTTCCAGGCGTTATTCCGCTGCCTCAACTATCTCTGGCACTACCCACGTCCGAAATCCGGTCGTCGCGCTACCAAGAAGCTGATTCATCGCCAAAAGGACCCACTGCCACCCTTGGATCTACCACTACTGGACTCCGATCACGACACCACCGGTACCTGTTGGAAAGCTCTTGCGACGCTTAACTCAATAGCACAAGAAACAACCGATTCTGACACCGAACGCGCCCTCACGCACCGCTTGAAGTTCCGGTGAGGGGTCATGATAAAAGACGATCAAATTAGAAGAATTCTCATCTTATCTGTGCCTTTTGCAAAAATCGGGATCACACTATTGATCGATGTTACATGTGTGCACGTATTCTTCAGCACTCTGCAGCCTTGACTGCCTCTAGGTCTGTACCATCATCTGATGCTGCATCTTTTGATCATGTCTCATTGATTATACCTATTTATAGCATAGCAGAACTGCAAGCCCTCTTCAATCAGGTTCAACCACCGTCTTCCAGTGCATCTAATCCTATTCTTTCTGTGACATCATGTATCTCTTCTGAATGGTTCTTAGATTTTGCCTATTGCAATCACATGACGGACAATCCTCACCTTATAAATGCCTACACTCCTCCTGTCATACCTACTATTAACACTGCTGATGGCTCCGCCATGACTGTTAGTCATGTCGGCTCTATCTCTACCCCCAACTTATCTGTCTCTGATGTTTTTTTTGTGCTCCTGAACTGCACCTCAATCTTTTATCTGTTGGCCAACTAATCGAACTTGGTTTAAACCTGTTCTTTTCTTCTCATGATTGTCTTGTGCAGGATTCTCAGACGGAGCCGATCGTTGGGACCACACGTAAGGTTGGATGATTGTTTGAGCTTACTTCCCTCCACTTTCCTTCTTCATCAGTCTCCGCACTTGTTGTTGCTGCTTCTACCTCCATCGAGTTGTGGCATTCTCGTCTAGGTCATATTTCCCTTCCTCATATTAAAACCTTAGTATCTAGGGGTCTATTAGGTTCAGTTTCTTTCAGTCTATTTGATTATATGTCATGTCAGCTCAGCAAATAACTTGCTTTACCTTTTAATAATAGTGAGTCTATTGCTTCTGCAACTTTTGATCTTATTCATTCAGATGTATAGGGGCCCTCTCCTATTCCCACAGTGGGGGGGTCAAGATATTTTGTTATTTTTGTCGATGATTTTTCTCGTTACACTTGGATTTATTTAATGAAAAATCGTTCTGAAATTCTCACCATATATCCTGATTTTGCTAAAATGATTCAGACTTAGTATTCTAAAGCTATTAAGGTATTTCGATCTGACAATGCACGAGAATATAGACAAACTAACTTCTTTACTATTCTTAAATTCTATAGAACTATTTTTCATACCTCGTGTGCTGGCACCTCACAACAAAATGGACGAGTTGAACGTAAACTCCGTCACATCCGAGATACTGTTAGGGCTCTTGCCAATGCAGCCTCCACTCCTTTCTCAATCTGGGGTGAAGCTGCTCTCACTGCAGTGTACACCATCAACTGATGCCCTTTACCTGTTGTTCAGAACAAAACATCATATGAATGGTTATTTGGCACAACCTCAAACTACAGTTTACTCAAGGTTTTGGGGTGTGTCTGTTTTGTTTTTCTTCAACCCCGCTCCCAGCTATGTTGTTTTTTTTGCTATGACCTTGAAGAAAAGGGGTACCGGTGTTATGACCCAATCACCAAGCGTCTTCGAGTCTCTCAGCATGTAGTATTTTGGGAATACAAGATGTTCTATTCCTTACCTTCATTTTCTATAAGTAATTTTGATTTTTAGGTTGATCCTCTACCTGATCTCTTCCCTGAGATTCCTTCCACTTCTATTGAGTCAGTTAATCCCATCTCTGCCGAGTCTCCTCCAACTGATCGCACCTCCGATGAGTCTCCTACAGCCGATCCTACCTTTGACGAGTCTCCTCTCTCTGTCCTTGCTGTGAATCCTATCAACACTACTGCTCCTGAGCCCCGTCGCTCTCATCGGGTAAGTACTCTTCCCTCTCATTCTTCGTGACTTTCACTGCTTTTTTGCTTTTGCCATCTTACATGAACCTCACACCTTTCGTGAGGCCTCTTTTGACCCTTTATGGTAGCAAGCTATGAAAGAAGAATTAGATGCATTGCTTAAGACAGGTACTTGGGATCTGGTTGATTTACCAGCTAATAAATCTACTATTACTTGCAAGTAGGTGTACAAGATCAAAACTCGATTAGATGGTACTGTTGATCGTTACAAGGCTCGTCTCGTTGCCAAGAGATTCACTCAAGAGTATGGAATTGACTATGAGGAGACATTTGCCACGATGGCTCGCTTATCCTCTGTTTGTACATTTATTGCAGTTTCTGCTTCCCGACATTGGCCACTGTTTCAGATAGATGTGAAGAATGTCTTTCTTAATGAAGAACTAACTAAGGAAGTCTACATGCAGCTCCCTCTTGGTTTCTCTCATCCTCTAGGCTTTTCTCACAAAGTGTGTCGCTTACGTCGGGCACTATATGGTCTTAAGCAAGCTCCATAAGCTTGGTTTGCCAAGTTCAGCTCTACCATTTCTCAACATGGTTTTTTAGCTAATTCATATGATTCAGCTCTGTTCTTCCGACGTTCAGATCATGGTATTACCTCTCTATTGCTATATGTAGATGACATGATTATTACTGGTGATGATGTGCAGGGCATTCAGGATCTTAAACGCTTCCTTGGTCAGCACTTTAAGATGAAGGATCTAGGTCTTCTTAGTTATTTTCTTGGTCTTGAAGTCTCTTCATCCTTCGATGGATACTATCTCACCCAAGCCAAGTACACATCTGATCTTATCTCCCGAGCTGGAATCACGGACAGCAAAATAATCAACACACCCATCAAATACAACAATCGCCTGAATAATCATGATGGAGAGCCACTTCTTGATGCTACCCTCTACAGACAGCTAGTTGGGAGTCTCGTTTACCTCACTGTTACTGGATCGGACATCTCCTATGCAGTTCACATTGTTAGTCAGTTCATGGCTACACCACAGTCTCTCCATTATGCTGTTGTACTTTGGATTCTTCGGTATTTGAAAGACACCTTGTTTCATGGACTTCACTTCTCATCTCAGTCGTCGCTCACTCTCCAGGTTTATTCTGATGCTGAATGGGTAGGGGACCCCACCGACCGTTGTTCCACTACAGAGTATTGTTTTCTTCTTGGTGACTCTCTCATCTCTTGGCACAGCACTAAACAATCTGTTGTTGCTCGTTTTAGTACTGAGGCAGAATATCGAGCACTTGCTGACACCACTGCTGAGCTCCTTTGGTTACGTTGGCTTCTCCAAGATCTAGGCGTTGATTGTTCTATTACAATTCCGATCCATTGTGACAATCGAAGTGTCATCCAAATTGCCTACAATGACGCCTTCCATGAGCGTACTAAGTATATTAAGATCGACTGTCACTTTGTTCGTCATCACTTACTATAAGGTACTTTGCAGCTTTGTTCAGTGTCTTCTCAAGACCAGTTAGCTGACATATTCACCAAACCTATGCCTCAAGGACGCTTCCGTGACCTTGTTTCCAAACTCAAGTTGGTGTCTCTTCACCCAATATAAGTTTGAGGGAGGATGTTAAAATATAAGCCCAATGGGTCTTAGGCCTAATACATTGACTTGTAGAACACTCTTATTACTTATATAGTACTCATATCTCTGCCTATATAAAAGCACTCTTTTGTACTATATTATTCATATAATACAATACACAGACTTTCAGTCTTTAACAATACTAATTGTCCATTGCACCAATTTAGTAACCAAATATAGTAAATTCTGTTCAAACAACTTCAGTGTGTGCATGAGCCTGCCTTTTGCCTTTGCTTACCCATACACATAGAAGACAATGTTGGAATATTAGCAACAATCTTGGGATTTCAATCTCTTCTAACAAACTCTTTGGATTTAAGCATATAAATATAAGTAAAATGATATAGTTTTTCTTCGAACTAGATTGGAAGAATCTCATCCAATTCATTACTTGGTGGTTTGAATGATCATTTATGGATATTTTGTTTAGACAATAAATTAAGTCTTTTGAACTAGTAATTTAATGACATTAATAGGTTTTTCATAGGAAAGAATTGGGGTCCGAATCCCATCTCCCCCCACTTGTTATAAGTAAAAAAAAAAAAAAGTCACGGTTTTAAAATATGTCATGTGATTAAAAATATTAGAGGATGACTAAAATTATATATATTATTTCTAAGAAAAGCAAATTGTTCATTCACAATAATCTGTTAATGGACTGAAATTATCAACTCTCACAACAAAAAAGTTTGAATTTTGTTGTCTATATTCAAGGAATTCCATAATCCAAGAACATCCACCATCCAAGAACTCATCCATAGACTTCCACTAAAAAAGATTCCAATTTTTACCATTCATCAAATTATTGTAATTTACTGTCTATTTTCTTTTTTATATAAACTAACTACCTGCAATGTAAAAGGCATCATCACCTATCTTACTCTTCTATATTTATATTATTTTGTTTAAATGACTAAAAAAAATTACCCGACTTTTAACTATGTTAAACATTTAGGTGTAGTTGAATCATTTAATCAACTTAGTCAAATCATACTACTACATAAGTACATATGAGTAAAAACAGAGTATATGATATAATAAATAATTCTTAATGAAAAAAGAAGAAAAAAAAATTAATGAATATTTAAAAAATGAGCAATTCTACAGATATATATTTTTCATAACATATATCATCATATGATTTTTTTTTTTTTTTTTTTTTTTTGTTGCTAAATTATCATCATATGATTCATATCCGTTAAGTTGATCACTTTTTAATCTAATTTATTTATCTATTTTCTATCTGACTTATAGCCTCAAACTCTCAAGGTTTAATCTTAAGGAGTAGTTCAATTGGTCTGGTTTTGAGTGTGCTCCCTAATGGTCACTAGTTCGAGCGCCTATTGTGGTACACGCGCTAGTAGGATGTTGCGTCCACTGAGATTAGTCAAGATACACGTATCTATGGAACATTGGCTCAAACACCCAATATTAAAATAAATAAAACTCTAGTCCCTCAACCGTTTTTAATTTTTTAATTTTTAAAAAATATGTGACATTGGAGACTCTGTTAAAAGAGGCCAACTGACACTCGCCATCCAAATTCCAAATTGCTCTCTCAAATTCTCAATCACACGTCCCTCTGCCTTCTAGCTATGCACCTCCAACTCCAACCATTTCCTTCTTCTCCATCTTCGGCAGGTACCTCTCTCTCTCTCTCTCTCTCTTGCGTATACACTAAATGAGGTTTCTTGGAGGAATGCTTAGGTTATAAAAAGGATTGAATTTTGATAACTAACTTATCAAATTATTTTTTTGAAAGAAATTGATGCCTGTTTTGGTATTAAAACAGTGAGTAGAAGGAGAAAAGAAATGATAAAATCCAGTCAATCATTCTCTCAAAGTTTAAGAAATGCTGTTGTATTATAAAAAAAAAAAGAAAAAGAAATGCTGTTGGAATTTTATTGAACAAATTTTTTTTTTTTTGAATCTGGCATATGACATATAAGCTTTGTATTGGAGTATTGGCTATTCAAAATTCTTTTCCTACAATGACTAAGATTCAAGAAAAGAAAAAAAAAAAACTTACTAAACCAAGTAGAATTTGCTTGAACAAAATAGAAAAGGACTCCAAAACATAAAATAAGACTCATGTTTGGGATTGTGGTGTGAAGTATAGTTTTAGCTATATAGCTATTACTAAAATGCTGTAAGCATTAAGTAAACTTCAGTTATAAAATTCTCTGAAGCTGTTATACCCATTTGGTAATCACATTGATAAAGAGCTTCAAGAAGTGAGAAATCACAAAAGAGGATATTATAAAAGTGTTTTATATATTAAAACTCCTTGCCATGGAAAGTGCTACTATAAGTGTTTTGTTTTATTCCACAAACACGTATTTTCATACTTGAATCCTAATAATTCAATATTTTAAAACTGTTTGGCATAAAAAGTGATAGATTCAACATCTGATATGGTAACTGTCTTGATTACTATATATATATATATATATATATATATATAAATAATAATGTTGTAATATCCTAGAAATATGGTCTGGCTTCTGTTGTTTTCAAGATCAAAGAATTGTGCTTGTGTTAGGGAATGTGTTGTTTTTTGTGCGGCGTCATCTATACAAGTGGAAGAGTCATAATAGAAATAGCATGAATGGGAAACCTGTGGGGGATCAATTTCTCCCAAAGAATTTTAGAAGAGGAAGGAAATGTTTCTCAAGAAGTATTGGAGCTTCGATTTCTTGTTCTAATGGAATAGGGAAGGATCTATATGTGGCTTCCGATGAAAGGATCACTAATGCAAGGGTGATTTATGCTGTAGCTCCTGCTATGGGTCACAACCAGGTATATTTAGCTGTGTAGTTTACTTTTATACTCTTTAGATGCCATGAGTTCTGCTTAAGCTTTTTAAGAGGTCCTCTAAGTATGGATATCTGGGGCTGATTGTCTCTGTTGCAATTTTCAAACATGGGAATTATTTTCATAGTTTAGTTTTGATACAGCATACATGAATTCCTGGTTTCCCAACTTTGTAGCACAATTATTTTTAATAATGTAAAATGACTTCAATTTGGATAATATCATAACAGGAAAAGATCTGGTTGACATATATATGGTCATATTTCTGTTTGATATTATAATGCTTGGTTCATGAATAAGTGTATTTTTAGTTCTTTCTGTGCTGAATCCTGATGCTTATAAACAATTAAATATTAGAATATGAAAAGACTTATTTTTATTATTATTTGGTGGATCAGGTTGTCAGCTACAGAAGATAACCTATGGGTAGTTTGAATTTGCAATTATGTCACAAGAATTTCTGGAAAGCACCTTATTCTACATAACTCCTTTAGGAAACTATTTAGCTTCTGAGGTCATTATAGTTATCTCATGGTTTATATGTAAAATGTTTAAAATGAGACAAGTGCTCCTCTCACTCCATCCTGCATACACTTACTACCTTCACACGGCCCCCTTGTGCAGTTCTGATATTTGAGTTGTCTCTAAGTCTTCTATCATCACATATTCGATATAAAGCACTTTGTGAAATTAGATGAGTTTTTCTTCATTTCAGAAGTTCCATAATTCCTTTCTTAGTCCTGAATAGGCGTGACCATCTCTTGATCCATCACACCCTTGCTGATCGAATGGCTGGAAAAGAGTATTTTTGTCTCATCTTAGCACCATTTGACATACAGCTCCGGAGTGATGGGAACACTGTGCTCAGGTTTCCAAATCCAGTGAGTGATTATAAATGATTAAGTCATTTAGGTTTTCAACTACAAACTGGTCAAGGTAAGGGTTTGAGTTATCCAATTAAGTGTGGAATAGGACCTGAATTAGGACTATATTGTGTAGAATATGGAGTCTCCGCTCGATGCCGAAAGATCTTTCAAATAGCATCAGCATTGAAAGTACTCAATTAGAATAAAATGTTATATCCTTAATTGTACTTCTTCTAAGGTGAAAAAATTGAATGTAGAAAAGAATAGAGGAGGAAAGAAAGATTTTGATTCATTTGCCTTTCAAGCTCAATCACTTGAATTAGTAATCAGAAATTCCAGATTTTTGTTCTTGATTTTATATTAATTTTTTTAGCATACAAAAGGAGGAAAGAGATCTTTTGATTCAATGGCTCTCAAGATCAATCACTTCAATTACTAATCAGAAATTTCAGTTTTTAGTCTTTAATTTGTTGAGCATACTGAGTGTATTCCCTGTTATTTTTCAGTCATGGACTCGTGGTGTTACTAATGTGTTTGAAGTTGTGAATATGCATCTAATTGTACTATGGATTCATTGCTGCTTACAGGAGTCACATCCAGAATCTAATTTTAGAGTTCCTGCAATTGTTAATGTTCTGGAAAAGATGGAACTGACTCCAAAGGTATTAAATGCAATGTACAATATACTTCATTCGTCATTGTTGAGACTCTAATCTGCATGGACTTTGATACTTTCCATGTTATAAACCCAAGGGGTAGCACAAATGACTATGGACCATGCTGCATGAGGTGAAGATCACTGGTTCGAATCACCCCTTCCCCTTCCCCTTGGGGCCAAGTCTTATCCAAATAAAAATCCTTATTGTTTTGAGTTTCATACCTGAATTTGTTCTTCATTATTCTTATTTTAATAAGTCGCTCTTGGTATTCCAATCAGCACAAGCAAGATTATATTTTCAGAATGAAATGAGAGCACTGAATAACTGTCACCCCAAATCATGAGCAATCAGGAGGAAAAGAAAATGTAGGAAGTGTTTTGGATTACGTATGGTGCTTTGAAGAACTTTTAGTTTCAAGGAGTTACCTATAACATGATGGCGTTGAAATTGGTCTGATGGTGATTACACTAGTAGTGGTAACAGTATTAGGGATTGCCATTAATTCTCTGCTTGTTTCGACAGAAACATGTTCTGCAAAATAACTCAATTTTTGGATAACCGCTTTGTTTTCCTGTGTTTGGTTGACCTTGAAAATTAGCCATAAAACATTTTTTGTTGTTTGGCTTACACGAAACATCATTAATATTACTTGTAATTCCACTTAATTATATATCACCAAGCCCTACATATCGAGTGGCACCTCTGCCTCTCCCCATTGGGGAGAGTGCAGTTCAAACTTGGGGGTCTAATGATCTAATCCCCTTCAAACTATTTGTAGCAAAAATTTTCTTTTTAAATAAAATAAAAATAAAATTGTCTTCACGCTCCCTACACCAACCTTCCATTGTTTAACCATATGACTAGAAAAATGTCCAATCCATTTTTTATGAAAAAAAAAAATGCATAATGCTTACGATATTATGAATAAGGCAATTTCTTGTTCCTATTTGCTTAATCAGCTTTCTTTTATAACTCAGTTCCGTGGCTCAGAGATCATTGAACTTCAAAATTTCAAGCCTGCTTCAGTGGATGACATCGCAAGTGTTCATGCAAGAGCCTATGTATCAGGCCTTGAGAAGGTAGCCTCAAAATTAATTATTTTAGTTTTCCTTCTTATGTTCCTTGTATTAGATTATAATAAGTGCCAAAAACTAGCTGTTATTTATATGGGTGCAAGGAATGGAAGCATGTGGCTAGTAACATTTGTTTTTTTGTTGTTTTTATATGTGTAGCTTCCAATGTTCTTTTTTTTTTTTTCATAATTGTTTCTTATGAGAATGTTGTATCTTGTATATTTCTACTGGTTTACGGTTCTAACTTCTGGAACTTGTGAAAGAAGTTTGTTTAAGACATTCCTTTTTCCCTTTAAATTGCAGTGCACATTTGGTATAATTTGTCTTGATTAACTTTGTAGTATGTGGATGAAATTTACTCACTAGATGCATATTCTTCATCTGATTTAGAAGCAGAGACCAGAGACTACTAGAGAAAATGGCTGGCTCCTATATATAAATCATTACTTGAGATGTAAAAGTACAATATTTCCTCCACTGATACATAAATCATTATATGTAACTAATGTGAGAAGCATGAGAATTTAGATTGTTTGATTGATTTGATTATGACTTGATGATATTTTGATATGCATGCCATTTTAGTAAAAGAATATAATGATTACCGCAAAGTACGTTTAATCTCCGCGTGATCCCACTCTTTGCTTGCATATAGTCTTGCTTTCTTTTTATATCTAGTATGTAATGGATGATGCTAGAGACTTAGCAATAAGTTTTGACCTCAATACAATTGCAAGTAGAGGATGTGTTGTATACCTTCAAGATGCTATAATACATTTGGACAGCATGTGCATATCCTTATTAATCAGTCAGTGAATGTTGATGGTTTTTCTATTAGTGACTTTTCTATACGGTAATTTTTTAGGTACATTAAGCTGGTGTTTTTTAAATATTATATATTTATATAGTACTTAGTCTTACCTGGTACCAATCAGATAATTTCATTTTTTAATAGGGCCCAGTTTTCCTTATTTGTTTTGTGTTTATAGGCTATGGATCAGGCTTCACAACAGGGTATTATATTTATTGATGGTTCTGGACCAACATATGCTACTGCCACTGTAAGTTCAACGCTTTCGATTAATTTGCTTTTCTTTCTTGAGCTTGTGGGTATTTACAGACACTCATTCTGTTTTGGATGGTATAATTCATTTACTGTTAGATATTAGTGACTGGATTTGTTGTAATAGATGCTATAATTTCTCTGCATTATAAAATCAGAGTAATTAATTGATTACATGAGCAAATCAATATAGTGTTAAATATCATTGAACTAGAAATCATCAAAGTGTTTGAACTTTACAATCATGCCCTAGAAAAGTGAATGTTGAATAGAAGATATTAGGTTAAAATTAAAAAAAGAAGAAGAAGAAGAAGAAAGAACTTAGTTAAGAAATCAAATACAAAGTGAGATAAAAATGTGACGCCATATGGTTTTGACAATCACTATTCATATTCTAATTTAAAACCTTAACTTACAATTTTATTACAGCCTTCTGCTCTATCAATCACAACTTTTGAAAACTTGAAATGACAAACTCTTGAAATCAGTTTATTTGAAACTCAATCTTAATCATGAATTTTCAACTGGATTTCAGTTTGTGCTCTCCTTATAAGGAGTAGCATGTTCTTTAGAGAGAGAGAGAGAGAGAGAGAGAGATGTTAGGTCTTCTCTTTGGGAAGATGTACATTCACAGAGCAAGCAGAAAATCCTTGAATATGCAGAAGTTTATCACAGCTGGTTTTAGAAGTCCAACCCTTCAAAAAAATCAATTGTGGACTCCTCCCAAATTTTGTGAGATGCAATTTTCAACATGTTTTAATGCTACAGACCTCATTACGCTTGTAAATGTACTGATCTAATGTGATCCTCCATGTTTCAGCTCCCTTTGACATTGGAGTGCTTTCTCTTTTTCTTTTTTATTTATTTTCAAAAAATATATCTTTTATTTATTTTGAAGCTGAAGTGCTTTTGTAAAAGCCTTGCTGCATTCTTGTTCTTAGTTTCCCAGTATGATACCAGCATAAAAGTTCTCTCTGAAATTAAGTGATCAAGAATGAATGACATGGTGCAAGTTTTCTACCATAGACATTTAAACTGATTTAATCACACTCTAGGGTGCCTCTTCTCTCTCTCTCTTTTGTTTTAAATATGTAATCTACATTCTGAAAGTCTATGTGGCTTTTTGTGTGGATTCGAGGACACTTTACTTTGTTATTAGTATGCTTACTGTAGGTACATTCCCATTGATAACTTATTCAGATCAAAAGAAAAATGCTGCAGTTGGAAACTTTCATTGAAAATTGGGTTTTTGAATCACCAATGCAGTGTATCAAATTTTGGTTGGATATGATAGTCGCAAAGGTCCTCATTGACAACGGCTTCGGCCAACAGTTCTTCCTTGTCTTGGGGCGTCTTTGGCTTTACAAGAGAAAGCATATTTTCCTTTATTCATTTTTGGTGGGCTTGAGAATATTGTCTTTTTAGTAGATCATCATGCTGAAAGTTTAGTATGCTCCAATGGATAAATTATTCATCTGATAAAAAGAAAGGCACATTGGTTATGGAAAAAATTGTTAAATCTTGATGTGTTTGCAAAGAAGGGGTTCATATATGACCCACACAACATTTATGATTCCTACATTCTGTTTGAGAACTTTTTTAATGTCAACGTTTCTGCAACTGGTAAAGAAAAAGGATTTTCAGTTGGTCTGAATGTAAATATGGGACATGTCTCTCAATGTTTTTGTCCTTTCATTGAATTTGAATTTTCTGATAGTATCTTACTATATAGTGTATGCATGACTTGCATATCTTGATGCTTAAATTTGCAAGCTATATGTTGTACATTATACACTCTTTCTTATCATGGTATATTGATGCAGACTTTTCATGAGTCACTAGTTGCAGCTGGAGCAGGAACCACCTTAATTGATTCAGTGGTGATGTCTCGACCTGGCACGTCAGTCTCTTATAATTCTTATATGTTATATTTTATGTGCTGTGCTGAAACAATCATTTTTTTTTTTTTTTCTTTTTGACACCCCCACACGTTCATATTTTCACTGAAGTTTGTAGAAGTAGATTCTAGTTGTAAGTTCTTCTAGATTGTAAGCTAGTTTACTTCTTGTTTGCAATACCTGTCTTCCAAAATTTTCTATTTCTTATTTCAGGTTGCAGCATCAAGAAACCACCTGGATCCGCCTGTGGGCTTTGCTTTGATAAGACCTCCAGGACATCATGCTATTCCAAAGGGGCCTATGGGGTTTTGTGTTTTTGGAAATGTGGCCATTGCAGCTCGTTACGCCCAGCGTGTACATGGGTTAAAGCGTGTGTTTATAATTGATTTTGATGTTCACCATGGGAATGGGACAAACGATGCTTTTTATGATGATCCAGATATATTTTTCCTTTCAACTCACCAAGTAAGCAATAATTTGGTCTAGACCTGTGTTATGTTGTGGCCTGCAATTTAGTCACAACCTTCTTCTCCTGCTTAATATTCAAATGCCTTAATCTTTCTCACCTATTATGAAAATTTTATCTGTTCCCACATCTAAGGGCCCTTAGATATGACATAAAGTGAGAAGAGATTTACATACTTACATACATGCATGCACATACATATTTGTGCATAAGGGATCATTGTCTGGTACTCTAGAGCAAAACATGTTGTATAAGACCATATCTAAGCCACCACTTCTAGGACCCTATTGAGATGGAACCAAACACTAAGTAATGATGCATATATATGTATGTATAGATGAGAATTATGAATTCAGTATTAATTTCTTGTTTGAGCTATATTGAAAAGGAACATTCTAGCTCTTTTCAAAATATTTAGTCTTCAAGATATTTTTATGCAGTAGGCAAAATGGTATGCAATTGTATGTGACCTTATGGTATTTTCTAACTGTTGTAGTGTCTAGATGCCAATAAGAATGCGTAATAGATGTTCTCTTATCAGTTGTCCAGTATTATTGTTTCTGATTCACTGAATGGATGTAAATCCTAGAAGTTCATTTCTCAGCAACCAATCTAATCCTATATAGTCTTGTTTGATGTAGGATGGTAGCTATCCTGGTACTGGTAAAGTTGATGAGGTAGGTCATGGAGATGGTGAAGGAACAACATTAAATTTGCCTCTACCTGGAGGGTCAGGTGATATTGCCATGACAACTGTGTTTGATGAAGTTATTGTACCCTGTGCTCAAAGGTTTAAGCCGGATATAATTCTTGTCTCTGCAGGGTGAGTATTTTCTATAAAAACCAATGCATGCTCCCCATGAAAATCAATGTATGCTTAATTAATCAACTTCATTGTGCAATTTATTTCTAACTGTCTCTGGGTGAAGAGTTGTAGAAGTCAATTCAGCAGGCATTTTGTAACCCCATGAATATCTTAATTATTTCATGGATCCTAAAATAAACTCATATGAAGGTAGACAAATATATAGGAGAAATCCCCAAATGAGGTTCCTATGGGTGGAGCTAGCTAGAATCTTGATAGGAAGAGAGAGAGAGAGAGAGAGGGGATGGCCTGTATGTAACTAGCCACAGGTCATCGCCCAACTTCTAATGTAAACAATGTATAGATGCAATATTAACAATACTAACCATGACATAAAATAGTAACAATACTATACTAATTATGACAAGGTTAAAGGAAATAATATTAAAATGACTAAATAGAACTTTTAAATATTATCTTTCTTTAATGAAAAATACATCTGACACACATGCACTAATTAGCATATTTTTCAAAATATAGCCTTTCTTATTCTGCTTCTAATTAGTTCATATTTTTCAAAATATAGCCTTTCTTATTCTCTTCTTTTCTTTTGAGTTTGCTGTTACTTTTGGGTGGGAGAAATGAAGGCAAGAGTTCAACATGGATGGACATTTTAGAGTTTCACCAGTATTGAAATTTATAATTTCAGTATTGAACTATTTTAATTTCAACTAATTAAATTAAACAGTATTATCTATTAGTCTTTGACCATAAGATAGACTCTTGTCAATATTTGGTAATACTTCCAAATTTCAAGAACCGAAAGGAGCAACATCCTCTGCTGCCATATGAAACGATGGCATAAAGACAACCTATATGGGTCTGAGGGCAATTCTGCCCCCACCCCTGGGTTTAGATTGTCTTCATCTTTTAGTAGCTTATAACAAATTATCATTGCCAAGTAGTACTCACCCACTTTCATATCTTGCAAATGAATTTGTTAGGTATGATGGTCATGTATTGGATCCACTAGCCAGTCTACAGTTCACAACAGGAACATACTACACGCTAGCGTCTAATATAAGACAACTTGCCAAAGATCTATGTGGGGGTCGCTGTGTGTTTTTCTTAGAAGGGGGATACAATCTTGAGTCTCTTTCATACTCAGTGGCAGATTCATTCCGTGCTTTTCTTGGGGAGCAGAGTTTGTCGTCTGAGTTTGACAACCCTGCCATTTTGTATGACGAACCATCAACCAAGGTTCAGCAAGTGATTCGGAGGGTGAGGCACATACATTCCCTGTGAAGATGTCTAAACCTGTGCCATATGTAGTAGTAAGTTTTAAGTTGTTCACCAAAGTTCCATGTACATTTGGATGTTGTCTTTATGCCTGACTCCCATAGCAATGTCTCACTTCAACACTAACTTGGTATACAAATATTGATAAAAATAATAATAACAAGAATTTCTTGTATAGTATGGTTAAGCATTTATGACTTGTTAAAGTATTTTGTGATTTCTGTCCTTTTTGTAGAAATTCAAAGTCTCTTTCTTCCTCTTTGCCTTTTTCAACATCACTCTGTGTTGCTGGTACTCTAGAGTTTTTTATTGGGTCTGTATAACCTTTGGGACCCTTCTTGAAATTCCGGTGTTCACAAAATGATTTGTTCCAATTAATTTCTTACATTTTAGATGTTTAAAACCATTAAGGGGCGTTTAGTATGGGAAATCTACATTACCCCCTGACATCTAGATTCCTTGGGAAAGTGATACTTGGGAATCTTGATACCCAAAAATGTAATTATTTCCATGTTTAAATTAATTAAGAAATTTTTTTTTATCAGTAAATAAAAGTTTTATTGATAAAAAGCGATACAAAAATCTAAGAAATCTATTACAGAAGAAGAGGACATCACTCCAAATGCCTTGGACCAATCCATAAGAGTTCTAAGAACCGTCCCCTTAATCTGTAACAGGTTTCTCTATGTCCCCTCAGAACTTCGAGAGTTTCTCTCCCACCTAAGGCACCCAAAAACACAAAGAGGGATCATATCCCAAACCTTCCTAATACTGGCACTTCGTCAACTTTCACCCCAGCAAGATAACATATCCAAAATCCACTTGGCATAACCCATTGGATGCCAAAAATGCTGAAAAAAAAAAAAATGAAAAGTTCCAAACCTCGCTAGCAACCAAGCAATGCATTAAGAGATGAGAGATAGATTCACCACGTTTCTTGCACATGTAGCACCAATCTAGCACATTGACTTTACGTCTCCTCAAGTTGTCAATGGTGAGAATACGCCCCAAAGCAACAGACCTAGCAAAGAATGTCACTCGTGGCGAAGCTTTAGTTTTCCAAATAATCTTCCAAGGGCCTAACTGACCAGCAGTAGGTAGGAGAGCTTTATAGAAGGATTTCACTTGGAAACCCTTACTTGAAGACCCACACATCAAATCCGTCCCATATCTTTTAGCATAACTTGAATATAACAACTCCAAGAAAGATACTAATTCGAGCTCCCAATCATGAACATGACGAGAGAAATCTAGCACCCACAATACAGCCTCATTCTAATATCGCATATGATCCATTACAAAAGTTTTCTTTATCCCTTGCTAGACGAAAGAGCTCAGGATAAGCCTCCTTGAGACTGCCAGCCCCATACCGAGTGTCAATCCAAAACTTGGTTTTTGTACCATCCCCACTTCAAAGTGCAAATGTCGAGCAAAAGTCCCCTAATTTTTTCTGATGTATTTCCAAAGGTTGACCATTAACCTCTCTAGTGGTCCATCCTCCATGAGAGCTGTCATATTTAGAGAAAATAATTTGTCTCCAAAATGCATCTTCCTCATTCCCATATCTCCAAATTCATTTTCCCAACAAAGCCTGATTAAATATACTTAAATTCTGAAATCCAAGCCCTCCCGACCTTAGTGGTTGACATACCTAATTGCAATTAACCATATGGAATTTCTTCCCTTCTCCCAGTCCTCCCCATAAGAAATCCCTCTGAATTTTATCAATGTGAAGGGCTACTGACACGGGAATAGGACAAAGCGACAAGAAATAAGTTAGGAGACTAGAGAGAGTGCTCTTAATCAAAGTAACCCGACATCCCTTAGAGAGATACATCCATTGCCAACCAGATAATTTGTGTTCCATCTTCTTTGAATAGGATCCCAAACGGTTTTGTCTTTGAAATTCGCACCTAGAGGAAGGTCCAAATAAGTCATAGGTAGCTGAATTGTTTAGCATCCCATTATGGCAGCCAAACTGTCCAGATTAGACACTATACCAACTGGTGTCATTTCAGACTTGTTTAAATTAATCTTCAACCGGGAGATAGCTTTAAACCAAGTGAACAATAATCGCATATTGAAAATATGATCAGGTTTTGCATCAAAAAATGTCAAAGTGCCATCCCCAAATAAAAGATGAGATACAAACACCGAGTGATTGTCTATAGAACCCACCTTGAAACTTGAGAGGAAACCTCCCTTAACCGCTCTAGACATCATTCTACTTAGGGCCTCCCTGACAAGCACAAAAAGAAGAGGAGAGAGGGTATCACCTTGGCGTAAACCTCGAGAACTCTCAAAGAATCATTTCGGGCCTCCATTTATAAGAATTGAGAAACAAAGAGTATAAATGCAATAGGAGATCCACTTTCTCCATTTCTGAGGAAAGCCACATCTTGTTAGCAAGTAGAGAAGAAAATTCCAATTCACATGATCATATGCCTTTTTCACATCCAGTTTACATATCACCTTAGGGAGCCCTTCCTTCATTCTACTATCTAGAGATTCATTTGCTATTAAAACCGACTCTGTAATCTAGCGCCCTTGGACAAAAGCATTTTGGGAGGGAGAAATAATCGCAACTAAGACCATGCATAAACGGTTAGCTAAGGCTTTAGCTAAAGTATTATACATACTACTCACCAAGCTTATTGGCCGAAAATCCTTAACCTCAGTTGCATTTGTCTTCTTTGGGATATGAGTAAGAAAAGTAGCATTGAGTCTTCTCTCAAAGGAGCCATATTCATGGAATTCCGAAAAAGGAGCCAACAGATCACCTTTTACAATAGACTAGCAAGCATGAAAGAATTCCGTAGGGAAACTTTTTGGACCCGGAGATTTGTCGCCATTCATGTTGCACACCACATTAAAGATATCTTCCTCCTCAAACGGTCTTTCTAACCAGGTTGCTTCTTCTGTAGAGATGGAGTTAAAAGCAAGACCATCCTGTAGAGGTCTACAATCAGTATCTTTAGTGAACAAATGCTGATAGAAACCAATAATCTGTGCCTTTATAACATCTTGATCAGAAGATATCTCTCCATTAATAGACAATTGGCAGATGGAGTTGTGACGTCTATGAGAGTTAGCAATCTTATGGAAGTACTTAGTATTCTTGTCCCCCTCCTTTAACCATATCACTCGAGATTTTTTACTCTAACAAATCTCCTCCAAATAGATGTTCTTCTCTAGATCACTAATCATCCGAGCTCTCTCAACTTTCTCCTTTACAGATAGATCTCCACTATCACCAGTAGTTTCCAACTCATGCAAGGAATTGGACAACTTTTGTTGTTTAAAATTGATGTTGTCGAACTCATTATTATTCCTTGCTTAATATCCATCTTTAGAGCTTTTAACTTATTGGCCATAATATGGCTTGGAGAGCTAGGAAATGAATACGATCCCCACCACCCCGAACCCGATCAACAAAGCCATTCACCTTGAGCCAAATATTCTCGAACCGAAAAGGGTTTTTTCCCCAAGTTATCTGCCTCAATCCAATATAATAAGGAAATGATCAGACAACAGTCGCGGAAGTCTATATTGATTCACTAGCCCGAAGTGATCAGCCCATTCCGGAGAGAACAAGAACCTATCAATTTTGAACTTCATTGCTATCTATTAATCCAAAATCATATATGAATTTCAGAAAATGCATAGCGTTAGTGAAAGTCGATAAACTAGATTTTTCTCTTGGGAACCGGACAACATTAAAGTACACCAAGGAGCATCCCACCAACAATACACCAAGGAGCATCACACCAACTTATCAATCCTGACAAATCCTCCCAAAGGGAACCCCTCTCACTGTCCAAATTAGGACCATAGACTCTTGTAAAGATCCAATCAAACTGATCTGTAACAATTCTGAACTTACAAGAAAGCGAATAATATCCAACAGCTTCATCCAATTTTTCTACTACCCGCCTATCCCACATCAAAATGATCCCACCAGAAGCTCCATTCGACCCTAAGCTTGTCCAAGCGACATGTTGGCTGCCCCATAAAGATTGGATCACCCGACTATTAATTTTTGTCATTTTTGTTTCTTAGAGACAAATAAACATCAACCTTCCACATTCTGATCAGGTTACACATGCGAAGGCGTTTATCTTTATCATTTAAACCTCTAACATTCCTATGAAACAATTTTTAAATTTATTAAGACAATAGCAAAAATCTTTCCTTGGTGTTTCTATTGGCAACAGATGACTTGACATCGTAGTTAATTGAATTTTTTAGGCCTTGCAATTCTCTATGGCCCTTATTTACTGATTGACTTCCTCAGTTCTGGCTTGGTACTCTTTCTCTCTTTTGTGGTCTTCATGCCTCGATTTTTTGAAGAAGAGCTATAATCTCCTCTTCACACCCCTCATACGACGCCACCTACAACTTCCCAAATACCTTCATCTATCCTAAAACCCATTCCGATGGAGGGTTTTGATAAAACCCAAGTCTTGCTAACTCCACTGAATTAGGAATAATGTCTTCAAGTAAGGGGACATAACATAGATAAGGATTCAACCATCATCAGGTTTGGATCCACCACTAGCACCACCTCCAACCTAGAAACGACCCCCTGAAAGTCTTCAAGCTCGACTTACCCTCCCTCAACGACATGATCAACAGACCCATAAACACACATCAGCCCAAGTCCTTTCATGTTGAGGTTTGGTGCTTGATAAGTCATGAAATGTGACTTATTTACATGCATGTTAGAGAGATTCTATTGGTGATTGTGTTGCATTACATGTCTAATTACACTTAAAATGGATGTTTGTTGTTCAATTCATTAAATTACATGACTTATGCATTTAAGTGTATTAATTTAATCCCTTAGATGTTAATTTGGGTTATGTTTGATTGTAGGTGCAAGTTGGATCAGATTAGAGTTAGATGTCACAAGCTGGAAGGAGCAATGTTACCCACCACGATGAGTTAACACTTCACTTGAGGCCATGGCGAAGGTATAAAATCCAGTAACACCAGCCGTCGGCCATTTTTTAACTAGAAGACCCACTATGTGGCTTGTGCGATCTCACTATGGCTTGGTGTAACCCGCGACACCTCCTAACGACTACTAGATATCTCGCCAATCAATGAATGACCCATCTCCACTGATTTATCCTTATTCGAGTCGAGATTTAACCTCGATCTGGAGAAAGGGTTTGACCCTTAGGCTTGGGATTAATAGGCCTGCTTCCTTAACTCAAGCCCGTAACCCACGTTATCCATCCCAATACCATGAATTCCCGAAAATTCTCCTTTGTTGAAAGTGGGCCGAGAATAAGAACCCACTAAGCTCACTCAGGCATAAGTATTCGGCCCAATTGAGTCCACAATCAATTTTGAGACAACGTTGACCCTAGGCATCCATTTCGCACATGAATTCTCTTCTACCTTATAATTCGGTGATACACGTCTTATTCCTCTCTCGTTCAAACTGATGGTAAGCCCTTTCCCCAATTTTCGATTCTCAGTTAGTGGGTATTGATAGATTTGTGGGATATTAGATTGATTTACCGATGCTACACCCCGATTGGTTTTCGGCGTTAGTTTAGGTTGCGCTGCCACCATTGATCTCTTCCCTAGCTCTTTCCCCCCCCCCCCCCCCCCCGGGCCAACGACTCCTGCATATGTGTTAATTGTGGTTCAGAATAACCTCTCCCTCAGTGATCGTTTTTTCTTCCCCACCAGTTGCCCTTTCTCTGGTTTGCACAAAATCTTTTCGAGTCACATGCTTATCGCTTTGTATTAATTAGAAATCTACTATGATTCTAAATATGAGATTCCTATGTTTGGTTTATTCTTAGAGATTTTATAGAAATGATTTATTTTTACCTAAATATCCTTAAATTTATAAACATAATATCAAGTATGTTTCTCATCACTTTTATTTATTTATTTTATTTTTTTATAAATAAATAATGAGAAACAATAATATAAACTACAAATCAAGTCAAATTTATTAAAATGATAGTCTAACATTTCTGAATGACATATATAATGCAAACATAATTATTTAAAATTCTCGTTCTTGATGAAGATTTCAATAGCGTGAATACTCTATGACTTGTATACGTTGGTGTGGATGGTGAAGAGATAAAATAGGATTTTATTTTTATTTTATCTCTATTTGGTTATAGGAAAGGGAGAATGTTGTGGAGGATAAAAAGATTAAAAATAATAATTTTTTTTTTTTAGTTTTATCTCAATTGGTTAAATGATAGAGAGAATGAAGTTAAAATTGTCAATTTATATAAAATATAACTTTCTTCAAATATGAGAATGTAGATATCCATCTTTTTAAAACAGAATCCACATTCTTACAAAAGTGAGATTTAGTGAGAATCAAGATGCTCATAGGCATCTGGATTCTCTTAGGTGATTTGCAACAAAAATTATATATGAATTTTGATAACATTCCCATGAATCTTAAAAGATTCTCCATAGCAAACACCTCCCCCCACCCCCTTTCCTTGGGGTTTCCTTCAACTAATTAGGAGGTGCATGGAAAACTATAAAATTAGTTTAGTATGATTCTTAACCAATCCTAAAATAAAAATTACTTTAATTCTGAGTTTTGTATACAGTCTTTTTATGGGAATATATAAAGCACTAAAATTGATAGTAATAACTAATAAGTAGCTCTATAATTTTTCTACAAAAATCAGAAAAATATAAAAAAGTGCCATCCATTTGATTTCCAAGAGTACTAAGAAGTAAGAACAGAAGTTATTGTCCAAGAGTAGCTCTATTAGAGTATTCGCAGTAGCCTAGCCAAATGCTAAATTTTGTTAAAATATTGCTATCCACCCACATGAACTACACGCATCAGCCTCAACAATGCTAAAACTGAAAATAACATTGCTACAGTAAACACTCTTTCCTCACCCAATTCAGGAGACACTATAACTCAACAACGCAATTTTTAATTCATTTCTCTCTCCCTTCAAGATCTGTCTGGTCCTTCTCTCTCTCGATCTCGCGCCATTCCTTGCTCCTACAAACGGCGCCATCCCCTGCTCCCAAACGACGCCAGCCTCTGCTCCCACAAGCGGCGCCGATCTGGTGGCTTTGCAGATGGGTTTGGCAATGGGTTTGGTGGAGATTTTTTATGGGTTTGATGGTGAAATCGTGGTGGATTTGCAGATGTTTTGTGGGTTTGATGTTGAAATCATGGGGATTTGCAGATGCAGCGCTGATCTAATGGGTTTAATGGCTTTGCAGATGGGTGGTTGGGGTATGGGTTTTGTGGGTTTGATGGCTTTGCAAAGGTGAAATCGTGGTGTTGCAATCCGATGGAAACAAATGCGAAAAAAAATAATAAAAAATTAATAAAAAAAATAGAGAGAAAGATATAAAGAGTGTGATGTGACGTTTGAATAGTAAGTTAGCTACTAAGAAAAAGTAGGTGTTATAGTTATAATTTGACTCAAATTTTATTGAGATTGATGCGAATGCTACGAGGCTTTTATTTTTATTTTTTTAAAATATATATAAATGTTTTAAAAATAAATATAAAAAACCCCATCCATTTGGTTTCCGAAAAATCTAAAGACACCTTATTGTCCTAAATCTGTAGAAATCATTTGGGTTGGAGAAATATTTTTAGCTCGGCTTTTTTGGAGGCTGTGTATTTTTTTTTTTTTTTAAATGATTAATATTAGGTGAGTCAAAATGAATAGCTACAAAAAGCTTCTTATCAAAAGTGATTTGAAAATGAAAATCGTTATTGAGGGAACTTTTAGGTACATGAAGGCCCCCTAAATTATAAATATCAATCAAGGTTGTAAAAGGATCATAATAAGTTAGTGTTCACATTTCGCATGCCTACAGAGAAAGTAATAGAGCAGTAAATTTTTTGACTCTGATAGGACATCTTATTAGAAAGTCAAAATATTCAGTTTCTGATTTTCTTTGAGATTTGATGAGAATTAGTCATAAGAATTTAGTGGGTTATGACTCATGATGAACCGACCCTCAAAATAATATTGGAGCTTTTTTGTTTTTATTTACCGTCTTAGAATCTAAAAAGAAATCCACATCCTTTAAATTTGACAGATTAAGGCACTTGGATGCTTGCTTGTACTATTCATGAATGGTCAATATGTAGCCTATATCCTGAAAAATGGCATCTTAGAGGTACGAAAGTAGGGCATAATGATCTTATATTCTTATGGTTTCGTACCAATAAAGAACTGTTATTGAGATCCGGACTAGGTATTGCATGTTATATTTTTAAACTTTTTCAAATGTTTAACTTTTAGCTTTTTAAAAAAATTTAAATGAGTGGTTGAAATTAAAAATTACTTTTGTAACTTTTGGCCACAACCAATAAAAAGAAATTTTATCCCATACAAAAAGTATTGCATGGGATCTCAATCCCTGAATTACCCATGGTTTTCAAGACCAATTCAGGATCTAGTTTTAACAAACTCCAAATATAGGGGTAATCTAAGGATCTTAAAAGTTAAGTCTCTTTATACTGTAGACACTTTATTTTGTATTGATTAAAAAATTTGAATCTTTGGTCTCGATGAAGACAAAAAGGACAACCAATTATGAAGTCTTGAGCACAGTAGGGCATGAAAAGGGCAATGAACAATAGCGGCCTGCATACACAACCTTGAGGATGCATTCCCTCGTATGTACGCACGTTGTAGCCAAAAACCCTAGAAGGCATTTAAAAATAAATAAATAAATAAAATAACCTAGTTCCCAAATGCATTTGGGCACGTTTTAGACGTGTTTTGAGTGGTATTTTAAGAATTTCACACCTTGAAATCCCCATATAAAAAGGGTCTGGAGAATTGAGGAAAACAAGTTGGTGGAGAGTGAAAAGACTGATTAATATTCGGATTTCTGAAAGGCTATTAAAATTTAAAGCTCTACTCTCTTTTCCAAACCCTTCATGAGAAGGTTTTGATTTTCTCTTTTATTTTTACTCTTTTATTTTTAGTCTTGTAACTTTACTTTTCCGAGAAATAAATATTGCAAACCCTAGAACTAGGTCAATTCATCCCCAAATGCATGATCTATGTGGCTTATATGTGATTTAAATTCTGTTATACTTGTAGGCATTAGGAGGGATCCAACTTAGTTGGGTCCTTACTTGAACATGGTCTTAGTGATATAAGTGGAGACTGATTGTTGGATCAAGTGGGTTTGGGTGTCTAACGCCTTCTCAAGCTCATACCTTAACTTTGGATTTAGATCTGGTTAAGTTAGACCTTTGCGTAGAATTCAAAATTAGTTCCAGAACCTATAACGAGGTGACGATTTATTTTTCTACCCTAAGTTTAAGTTAGTAATGTATTTCCGAGCCTAATGTTTAGGATGGCCCCAAATCAAGTAGCTCTCAAGAGAACTATTCACATAGCAGATGTAGTGATATTCACGGGTCACGGCAATTGTTAAAATAAAATGAAGAGAAAGAACAAAGGTTTTATTGAATGAAATCTTTTTATTTTCTATGTCCAATGTCTGTACAGTATGGATAAGGATCCTCTCCATTTGGAAATCTCTCCATTTGTCTATTCAATGGTTAAGATTTTATTTCACAAATCTAACGATATGTAGACTGCCTTGTCATTTAAAATTTTAAATGACGTGACAGTCTGTACACTATTAGATCTGTGATATTTAATCTGGACCATGAAATGGAGACTCTCCATTTTATTTCAAATGGAGAGGATCCTTATCCGTATGGTATAGGGCTATTAGGCTTGAATCAAGGACATTGAGATATATGCCTTGATTCAAGCCATAGTCAATGGCTAATTATGGTACCAAAAAAAATGGAAACTATGCTAAAATTATGCTGACAATATATGCCAACAATTATCAAGCTTATGAAGCTTAGTAATTGGAAAAATATTCTCATGTCGCACGTAGAAACATAGGCGTCACTTTTCAACAGAGCTGTCTTCTCTTTCGGTCGTTGACTCATTGGTCATTTGAAAGAACTTGAATATGCTTTATTCTTTGAACATCTTAACTCCATCATTCTAATTCTATTTCATTATTTTGAGAAACTATTTTTTATATATGAAAACTAGCCTTGAACCACAATGAATAATTCATATGGATAGAAAAGATGACAAAAGACGTTACTAAAGATACCACTTTGGTTGGTATAAAGTTGTACTTTCACATCATTATTTAGAAGAAAAATGACCCATATCTTACATAAAAAGCTTGACACGGCAAAAGAATTTTTGCACAAATTTAAGCAGCTTTCACATTTGTAGCCAGAACTCCATTAATCATTCCATCACGGTTTCTATCAGTTTAAGGGATAAGCATGAAAATGAAATGCCATGCGACGTAAGCTAACACACTTGTCATAGGAGAGCAAGTTGTGCTGGTTAAGGGTGACCTACCGGCTACCAACCACATAGAGAAAACTTGATTCCATACCTTTAGTAACTTGTAATCATTGTTTGTGGTAAAGATGTTAAGCTATGAAACGAGGAATAAGTGATAACGTAATGCAAATGGGGGTAATTTAATTTGTTTTGTCAAATTGGTTTCTTTATGTTTCTATAAAGATAGTGACAAGACACAAATACTATGGATGGAAGGAAATGAATAATCAATGGGATGTATGCCTTAACAAGGATGTCCCATTTTATGGGCCCTTAAATGCCCACCAGTTCCTACATAATCAGTAGCTAACCTGTGCTTTCAAAGAGCCCACATATACTCCTTTGAATGTTGCCGAAGGCATGCCAATTATACAATTATATCTCATACTGTCCACGAACTCTTCCATCCATATCCAATACCATTTTGAAAAATTTAGTAATTTCTCAATTAATTGTGGCTATTGGCTAATATAGAAGGTTCCTGTTTTTTCGTTTTATACATGATTGAATTTGTTACATGATGTGGGCTTTTGTTGATTTAGATATAGCTAGACCAACAACGAACTTGATGTGTCAACCAATTTGTGTGGAATAAGGACAATTTAGCATACTGTATATCTACGATAAGCAATTTATATAATGCATTTACCTTTAAGTCAACTTAGCAATCATAAATTTCAGAAGAAAAAAACCAGCAGTAGGGTTATATACTTATATATGTCAGAGTCGGAGTTTTCTTGAAACTTTTGTGACAACATATATAATATAATATTACTTTCACATAATCCATTCTCTCGATGTTATGGTGATTGGACATAGGTATTTGTTTGCAAATTATGCCCTTACTGTTTTTTCTCCTTCAGGTCAATATTAAAATCAGTTAAAACTTTATAGCCACCTCATTGGTGTGTTGTTAGTGCTATGATATGACAGCATATATAGACACTGTGGGAAATGTTGATTAGGCCAACAAATTTGTTTCAAATTAAGGGTAATACTAAATTTGAGGATAGTTCAACTGGTCTAGTTTTGGATGTGTTTCTCAATGATCATTAGTTCAAGTCTTCTCAGAATCACCTACTCAAGGAAAGTCTTGTGTCTATCGTAATACACGTACTAGTTGGGTGTTGTGTATCCTTCTAAGATTAGTTGAGGTGCGCGTATCTACGGAACGTTAACCCGAACACTTAAGATTACAAAAAAAATAATAATAATAAATAAAATAAAAGTAATAGTGTAACACTAGATGCTATATATATATTTCCCTCCATTTTCAATTCTAATTGGAGGAAGATGATGAGCCATATAAGGCAGTACGTAAGAACTATAATTACAAGGTTCCCACTTTCTAGATCATTTAGTGAAAAGGTTGAGCATTTTGACGCTTTTTCTCGTTTTACTTTAGGCTTGTTTTAAAACAAATTATGTGTGTCACGTATAATCATTAGTACTTTTTTTTTTTTTTTATCTTTTCTTTTTTTCTTTTACTATGCCTTTAGTTGACCCTTACAGTCATTCGCTTTAAATATTAACAGTACTACTCACAATTTTGCCAAGAAAACATCATAAATTCTTTAACATCCATATATCATCATCAAACCACGACATGTATACATGAAACCTATTATTTCCAACTTCTTTTTTTTTTATTAGAAAAAATAAATTATATTAGAGATATTACAAATTTTACTACATAAACATTTCAAACTAATGTGTCACCAATCATATAATAGTAATGGAGATATTTATTTATTATGTGTTGAAATAACACCAATTAAAATTGAGTAATGCTATATTTTTACAACTGATGTGTCACCGATTAAAAAAAAAAAATCAAAATTCATTTATATCCACCAATTGTATTCATTCATTTTGAGGTCAGTCTTTAGAAGTTGTGTAGTAAAATTTGTAATATTTTTAGCATTTTCCATCAAAATTAATTTGTAAACTTTTTGTAATAAAATTTGCTTTAACTCTAGCATTTTCCAAAAAGGAAAAAAAAAATCTTAATGACTTGCTTGAAGTGGAAGGAAGATTTTGATCCTTATCCTTAAATGACTAGTTTAAAAATCTAGCCGCCTTTGATCACCCAACTCACTTCAATTCTTGAACAGTAATCAAGCACTCGCTCTCTCTCTCTCTCTCTCTCTCAAGCACTTTAAATATGTACTAGACCAAAGTTTCAAACCTCGATATCACGAGCTAACATATTTTCTTTGACTGATTGTTGTTTAATCATAGGATGGGAGATGGCAGTGTCAACCTTCCTCCTGGTTTCCATTTCTGTCCAACTGATGAAGAACTTGTCCTTCACTTTCTCTTTCGCAAGGCCTCACTCTTACCATGCTATCCTGACATAATTCCGGATCTTGACCTTTGTCTGCATGATCCTTGGGAATTCAATGGCATGTTAATATTTCTTTTTTAAATTCATTTCATCTTCTATTTTTTGTTTAGATAAATTTTAGACATATATAATAAAATTACTTTATATATTTATATATATATTGATTATTTTTTCATTACATATATAGCTAATGAATCATATGGGGGTATGTGTATATATAGGTAAGGCATTGACAAGTGGAAATCAGTACTATTTCTTCAGCAAGGTGACAGAAAATCGAAGCACAAAAAATGGATATTGGAAGGAATTGGGTATTGATGAACCTATTAAGCAAGTGGGAATCAAGAAATATCTTGTTTTCTACATTGGTGAAGCTCCATCTGGGGTTGAAACTGATTGGATGATGCAAGAATTTCATCTTTGCAACAATGATGTGAGGGGTGCATTGTTCAACAGACGAGGAAAACGAAAATTAGTGAGTAAATGTTAAATTGTTTTTATGTAATGTTATTTTTATTAAAACAACGGTTAAATGATTAAATTTATTATTTTTTAATCATTTAAATTTTTGGGATAATTGATAATTGATCCATTTTTAATTATACAATGAGTATTTTTCTTACCTTGAGTTTCTTTGCCCTTTGTTTACTATAGGATTGTAGTAAGTGGATTTTATGCCAAGTTTATGAGAGGAATGGAAATTTTGCGCAATGGTTCTGCAACAGCGATGATGAAGATAATGGAACGGAGCTTTCAAGCCCAGACCAAATGTTTTTGTCAACTATAGATGATGATGAACTTGATGATAAAAGTTTGCCTAAGCAGTTTTAATATTGAGTTTTAGATTAGCTAATTAATAGCTATCATCCCTATGTGCGCATGAAATACAAATCTTAAGTTAAAGAATAAGATTGATATCTTTACTAAATAATATTCTTTTTTTTATCTTTTCTGCTTGGCTTGTGCTTATTTTTCTTTTGATATGATTATGCTTGCTGCTTTGTGTTATACTAAGAAATTATCAGTATGTCTTTTAATTAGAGGTGCCTGCTTGCGGTAAGCTCAAGCTTATCAATTCTGTTTCGGTGTCCGTTCTAATTTGTCTACTGGAATAGAATATATCGGTATCGGCTTATTCCGACGTACAGTTACGACTCACAGACCTGGCAAAATTGGACCCAGGCCCATTTCCCAACCTGAACTCAAAGGAAAAATATGGGTAGGGGTAGGGGTTTTTCGACCCGAGAACAAAGATGGTGTCAACCCGTACCCAACCCGCAAAATGACGGGTCGGGTCGGGTCGGGTCAACCGAGGGGTCACACTGGTCGACCCGTTTTTTTTTTTTTTTTTGCTTTCTGAGTCTAGATTATCATGTTAGGAATTAAAAGATTATGAGAGTTAGTTTTTTGAATGATTTAAAATTGGTTTAAATACCGTTTTGGTCCTCAACCTTTAATCTTTGTGTCAAATTGGTCCATAACCTTTCAACTATGTCAAATTGGTCATCAACCTTTCAACGTTGTGTCAAAATGGTCATTGTCGTTAAGTGTTGGATGGAAAAAGCTGATGTGGCTAACGGTTTATTTTTAATTTTAAAAATATCTGATATGGCATGCCAACTCAAATTTTAATAAAATAAATAAA
The DNA here is from genome assembly GCA_907173295.1 of Fagus sylvatica. Taxonomy (NCBI): domain Eukaryota; kingdom Viridiplantae; phylum Streptophyta; class Magnoliopsida; order Fagales; family Fagaceae; genus Fagus; species Fagus sylvatica. The sequence goes on along the minus strand of OU015768.1, from coordinate 15,969,519 downwards.
TGCCAACTCACATTAAAATTTAAAAAAAAAAATTTGAATATCACGTGATAATTTTAAAGACTTAACATTTTTATACTATGAAAATGAAAGAAAATTAAGCATTTGTATTGTTTGTATAAAATGCTTATAGCTTTATTATTATTTATGATGTAACTTTGGAAAGAAAGTGCAATAGAGTAGAGCACACATGGGATAGAACGCAGGGTAAAGGACGAAGATGTTAAGGACAATGATGTTAACGGTCGGCTGACTGCGAAAGCAACAATGAGTAAGAAATATTAATTGGTCCCTAACCTTTCAACTGTGTCAAATTGGTCATCAACCTTTCAACGTTGTGTCAAAATGGTCATTGCCGTTAAGTATTGGATGGAAAAAGCTGATGTGGCTAACGGTTTATTTTTAATTTTAAAAATATCTGATATAGCATGCCAACTCAAATTTTAATAAAATAAATAAATGCCAACTCACATTAAAATTTAAAAAAAAAAATTGAATATCACGTGATAATTTTAAAGACTTAACTTTTTTATACTATGAAAATGAAAGAAAATTAAGCATTTGTATTGTTTGTATAAAATGCTTATAGCTTTATTATTATTTATGATGTAACTTTGGAAAGAAAGTGCAATAGAGTAGAGCACACATGGGATAGAACGCAGGGTAAAGGACGAAGATGTTAAGGACAACGATGTTAATGGTCGGCTGACTGCGAAAGCAACAATGAGTAAGAGATATTAATTGGTCCCTAACCTTTCAACTGTGTCAAATTGGTCATCAACCTTTCAACGTTGTGTCAAAATGGTCATTGCCGTTAAGTGTTGGATGGAAAAAGCTGATGTGGCTAACGGTTTATTTTTAATTTTAAAAATATCTGATATGGCATGCCAACTCAAATTTTAATAAAATAAATAAATGCCAACTCACATTAAAATTTAAAAAAAAAAATTTGAATATCACGTGATAATTTTAAAGACTTAACTTTTTTATACTATGAAAATGAAAGAAAATTAAGCATTTGTATTGTTTGTATAAAATGCTTATAGCTTTATTATTATTTATGATGTAACTTTGGAAAGAAAGTGCAATAGAGTAGAGCACACATGGGATAGAACGCAGGGTAAAGGACGAAGATGTTAAGGACAACGATGTTAACGGTCGGCTGACTGCGAAAGCAACAATGAGTAAGAGATATTAATTGGTCCCTAACCTTTCAACTGTGTCAAATTGGTCATCAACCTTTCAACGTTGTGTCAAAATGGTCATTGCCGTTAAGTATTGGATGGAAAAAGCTGATGTGGCTAACGGTTTATTTTTAATTTTAAAAATATCTGATATAGCATGCCAACTCAAATTTTAATAAAATAAATAAATGCCAACTCACATTAAAATTTAAAAAAAAAAAATTTGAATATCACGTGATAATTTTAAAGACTTAACTTTTTTATACTATGAAAATGAAAGAAAATTAAGCATTTGTATTGTTTGTATAAAATGCTTATAGCTTTATTATTATTTATGATGTAACTTTGGAAAGAAAGTGCAATAGAGTAGAGCACACATGGGATAGAACGCAGGGTAAAGGACGAAGATGTTAAGGACAACCAGGGGCGGAGGCAGAAAAAAAATTTAGGATGGGCTAATTGCAAAAAAAAAAATCTTGACTGGGCTATTTAGGTAATTTTTTTTTTATAAAAAAAATATAAGTAAAAAAAAAAAAAAAACAAACCTTGACTGGGCTATAGCCCAGCCAAGGCAAGCCTTGGCTACGCCCCTGAGGACAACGATGTTAATGGTCGGCTGACTGCGAAAGCAACAATGAGTAAGAGATATTAATTGGTCCCTAACCTTTCAACTGTGTCAAATTGGTCATCAACCTTTCAACGTTGTGTCAAAATGGTCATTGCCGTTAAGTGTTGGATGGAAAAAGCTGATGTGGCTAACGGTTTATTTTTAATTTTAAAAATATCTGATATGGCATGCCAACTCAAATTTTAATAAAATAAATAAATGCCAACTCACATTAAAATTTAAAAAAAAAAAATTTGAATATCACGTGATAATTTTAAAGACTTAACATTTTTATACTATGAAAATGAAAGAAAATTAAGCATTTGTATTGTTTGTATAAAATGCTTATAGCTTTATTATTATTTATGATGTAACTTTGGAAAGAAAGTGCAATAGAGTAGAGCACACATGGGATAGAACGCAGGGTAAAGGACGAAGATGTTAAGGACAACGATGTTAACGGTCGGCTGACTGCGAAAGCAACAATGAGTAAGAGATATTAATTGGTCCCTAACCTTTCAACTGTGTCAAATTGGTCATCAACCTTTCAACGTTGTGTCAAAATGGTCATTGCCGTTAAGTATTGGATGGAAAAAGCTGATGTGGCTAACGGTTTATTTTTAATTTTAAAAATATCTGATATAGCATGCCAACTCAAATTTTAATAAAATAAATAAATGCCAACTCACATTAAAATTTAAAAAAAAAAAATTGAATATCACGTGATAATTTTAAAGACTTAACTTTTTTATACTATGAAAATGAAAGAAAATTAAGCATTTGTATTGTTTGTATAAAATGCTTATAGCTTTATTATTATTTATGATGTAACTTTGGAAAGAAAGTGCAATAGAGTAGAGCACACATGGGATAGAACGCAGGGTAAAGGACGAAGATGTTAAGGACAACGATGTTAACGGTCGGCTGACTGCGAAAGCAACAATGAGTAAGAGATATTAATTGGTCCCTAACCTTTCAACTGTGTCAAATTGGTCATCAACCTTTCAACGTTGTGTCAAAATGGTCATTGCCGTTAAGTATTGGATGGAAAAAGCTGATGTGGCTAACGGTTTATTTTTAATTTTAAAAATATCTGATATAGCATGCCAACTCAAATTTTAATAAAATAAATAAATGCCAACTCACATTAAAATTTAAAAAAAAAAAATTTGAATATCACGTGATAATTTTAAAGACTTAACTTTTTTATACTATGAAAATGAAAGAAAATTAAGCATTTGTATTGTTTGTATAAAATGCTTATAGCTTTATTATTATTTATGATGTAACTTTGGAAAGAAAGTGCAATAGAGTAGAGCACACATGGGATAGAACGCAGGGTAAAGGACGAAGATGTTAAGGACAACGATGTTAATGGTCGGCTGACTGCGAAAGCAACAATGAGTAAGAGATATTAATTGGTCCCTAACCTTTCAACTGTGTCAAATTGGTCATCAACCTTTCAACGTTGTGTCAAAATGGTCATTGCCGTTAAGTGTTGGATGGAAAAAGCTGATGTGGCTAACGGTTTATTTTTAATTTTAAAAATATCTGATATGGCATGCCAACTCAAATTTTAATAAAATAAATAAATGCCAACTCACATTAAAATTTAAAAAAAAAAATTGAATATCACGTGATAATTTTAAAGACTTAACTTTTTTATACTATGAAAATGAAAGAAAATTAAGCATTTGTATTGTTTGTATAAAATGCTTATAGCTTTATTATTATTTATGATGTAACTTTGGAAAGAAAGTGCAATAGAGTAGAGCACACATGGGAAAGAACGCAGGGTAAAGGACAACGATGTTAATGGTCGGCTGACTGCGAAAGCAACAATGAGTAAGAGATATTAATAGAGACAGGCCGGTCCAATCATTTTGGGGACTTAAAGCAAAAAATATAAATGAGGCTTTTTTTTTTTTTTTACTAAAAAAATTGACTCTTTCAATAAAGCTTTGAATAGAATACATCTCTTTTATAAAAATTAGTTTAACAAAAAGGAAAGTCTTGAATATGCTCTATTATAGGAATTATAGACATTCTTATAATATTGTGTATAACGATGTTCTATTTACACATGAAGGGAGGAGAAAAAACTCCAATCCTAAATAATGAAGACTCTAACATTAGCTTTTATTTATATAAAATAGTAGAATAACTTCTTCATCTAAACAATGTGAGACTTGTGGGGCCTTTTATTTAATTTTTATTTTAAATGTGGGGCCTTTTTTATATGGGAATTTATTCTTTTTGCTTGAGGCCTCAAGCATTTGCTTGTTTGGCTTAATGAATGGGCCAGCAGTGAATAGAGAACAACGTTGTCAATGCCCAAAGGACATCGACAAAGGATATATAGCGTGGACATTGGTCAAAAGACAATGTAGCTGGAATTGTTAGGCCATGTGGAGCCTGGTTTTGCCCAATCCAGTTTGGACCCTAATCGAGTTAGAAGCCTGACGATTTTAAATGGGGATTTGCTAAGGCTTACCCAAAATGACATGAATTACCCTAAATGACAGAGTTCGATCACCAATCCACAACAAGATCCTCTAGAGCCACCACCCATCTTAGGTCTCTCTTTGATACCTTGCAACCCACAACATGGCAAGATCGAGGAGTTGATTGTGCCTAGGTGAGACCACTAATCTCATTGTCAATCTTGTAATCGGGGACTGTCTCGACGTTGGTGTCCTAGTCGCGTGAGATTTTGCACATTTTTTGTCATAGACAACCTAGAAGATGCCAATCTTGTCGAGGATCTTGCAATCCTTTGATGGTGTCCCAGTTGAGGTCGTGACTTGTGATTGGGTTTGGGCAAGGTTTTGGTAGTGTTCTACTTTGAATATGGATTTTTGTTATTTGATTTGTTTTGAGGCTTTGAATCTTGGTTTTTTTTTTTTTTTTTTTTTTTTTTTTTTTTTTTTTTTTTATAAGTGAGATTTGTTGTACAAGATTTGGATTTGTTTTTGTTGTTAGTGTGGAGATCCAATCAATTGAATTTGTTTGGGCTAGAATGAGGTTAATTTTTGTTTTGGTTTTGCTATTTGATTATTTTTATTGTTGCTTGAGTAATTGTGATTGTGCTGGTTTGATCTTATGTTGGGAAATTTTTTTCATTTGGATATCCAAAAAAAAATGTAATTATTTTATTTTGTGTTTTTAGTTTATGAAATTTAAAAATTTTAGAATTTATAGGATTTATTTTAATTATTTAAAGTTTTTGGTGAAGTCTTTCAAAAAAAAAAAGTTTTTGGTGAAGAACCCGAAGAGAGTATTAATTGAAATTAGACAAATATTAAACAAAAGCATAATGGGAGATATTTGGTGAAGAAACCAAAGAGAGTATTAATTGAAATAAGAGGAAAAGTAAAAAGTTGTTAGTGGATGGAGATGGAAAGTCCATTGAAAGGTAAAAGAATTTATAAAAAGAAGGTATGTGAAAGAAGAAGAGGTGACATGCTTTTGTATCTTTGTATGATAGTTTATAATATACCTTACAAAAATATATGACAAAAGCAATTAAAAAAACATGAAAAACAATAAGCTTATCTCTTATTTGAGGGAGTTGTTAATGAGATTTTCCTTTATGGAATATATATCAACCATCTCCTTCTATCTTTTTCTTTTCTTTTCTTCTCTTTTTTTCATTTTTTTGGGAGGAGATTTATTCAACCAATCCCTTTGGATTGGAAAATTATTCAGTAGTTCCGAACTACAAATAAATGTGCAATCCCCCCCTCTAACAGAGTGGTGGGTCTCACCTTGAATTTAATTAGCAAGACCCACCATTCATGTAAAAGGAGAGGACTACACATTTATTTGTACCCTGTGACTACTAAATAATCAATACTCCTTTCGAGTTAATGAATTTCTCCATTAACTACATGCAATACAATAAACCCCTACATTATCATTATTTAGACCATCAAAATGTATATAAATTTTAAATTTGATCAGGAAGATTGAATAATGATTCGTTACATTATAGACATGTTATAAATACTCATCCAAGTTGCAATTGAGATTATGAGGATTAGTTGATAGTTTAATGTCTTACGTTGTAAATTTTAATTATTTTCAGTAGAATTTCATTGCCATGTTTTCAAAAATATGAAATTTAATAATTTAGTATAGTTTTTTTTCTTTCTCAAAATATGAATTTGTTATTACAATTTTGTTTGTGCAAGTTTCCTTCTAATTGCACTGTAATTTGATTAGTCGTATAACTTAAATAGTCATGACACAAACCAAACTACCGAGTAATTAGTTAAACCCAAAGTATAAAGAATAACTAATACTATATCAACAATGATCCGTAGATCAAAGGAAGAAGGCAATATTTGGAAATTGGTGATTATTATAGGATGATATAAAATACAACATGATCATTGACATTTTGTTATTAGAATATAAAAATATCTTGAAATATATGAAACATGGTAGAGATAAGGTTAGATGATACATACACCATGTAAAATTCCGTCTAACATATAATGAAAACATATATAAACTGATGCTTCAACTTGAATAAACCATTAACTGATATAATCAAAGGAAAGGGAAATAAAAAATTCTCTCAATACTGAATAAAAACAACAAAGTTTGTGTGAACAACCTCATGATGTTAATAAGACAGAGACAATTTGTCTATTCGAACATATAGATGCACAAAAAATGAAACATAGATTTCATAGATAATTTGCATCATACCACCCAATCAGGGTCGGCCCCGAGGTTTGGGTTGTCCAAAGCCGTCCCGATTTTAGTTGCCTATTTATTATTAAATATTAAAAAAGTATAAATTCAAGGTTATATTATTATTATTTTGTTTTGAAAAACAAGGTTATATTTTGATCTTACCTTGAATCACATCCCAAAAATAAATAAATAATTCATAATGTTGACAATTTTATTTATTTTTTTAAGAACTTAAAAAAAAATACTAACTCATACCCACGTATATTAAGAACTTTAATATATTCACTTTAGCATGTTCCACCACAATAATCAATCAATATGAGAACAATATCAATGGAGAAAAATATGTCCACGTGGAGACAAGACATTGTAAGTAAAAAAGAAAAATGGAATTGACAAACAAAAGTTACGTGTAGTGGTGGTGTAAGTGTAGTTAAAATCTTGAATAAAAACTAAATAAAAAATTGTATATAACTTGGGAAGACAAAAGGCAGAACTTGGGAAGATAAAAAGTAGAAGTGATGGGTGAAAAAAAACAAAAGAAAAAAAGAAAAGAAAAGAAGAAGTGATTAGTAAGTGCAGAGAAGAAGACGATTCAGAAAGAAGATAAAAATGGGGCCGTAGGTGCAGCCCGTTGGAAGAAGAATTATTATTATTTTTTTTTATCTGTATACTAATATTTTTTTTTCTTCTATGGTTGTCCTGGGGGGTAGGTTGCCCTAGTTTAAGGTCTCGCTAGTCTTACCCCAGGGCCAGCCCTGCACCCAATATAAATTCTTCACATTTCTCTGTAATAACGGAGCATAAATCCAAGTCTACAATTCTGCCAAACAAATTTCAAAGAATTCACAAAAATAAATAAATAAATAAATAAATAAAGAGGGACTAAGATGTTAGGGAAAAGAATGAACCTTTGCCGAAAGCCAATGCTCCTCAGATTTCAGAGATAAGATTCATAGAAAGAGATCGAAAAAAACTATATACATATCTTATTGTTAAAGAATAATTGCGATTAAATTATTTGGGGAAAGAATAATTGCGTATTGATAATTTTATCAAATAGTTGAGACTTGAGACAAAGGTTTTGGGGTTTTACTTTTTTTGGCTTTTGTTCTTCTTTTCTTTTATGTTCATTATATGTACATTATCAAACAATAGCAAGGCAATATAGTTTTATTGTCCTTTTAACTTGCTTGGGTATTTCAATTTGTTTGGATAACTCTTGTAACTCTGCTTACAGGAAAATGAAGATCTTTCTTTCTTGAGTAAATTTGTTTGCAAAAAAGACTAATTTTATTAATGTAACTGATTTGCAATAGTAGAGAATGAGTAAATAAAACAGACAAGACTGTTCACATAATAAATACACGCTTATCAATTATGTGGAACGTTTCAATAATAATAATAATAATAATTTGTTGTGAAAATGCTTATCTAATTTAAGAAGTCTTCTAGTATTAGGAGATTTGTCATAATTATAAGTTTTTTATTATGATATTTTATTTTTCTAAAATATAATATTATTTAATATGATATTTTATTAAGATGTCTTTTAGTAGTAGGAGACTTATTTTAAAGAATTTGTTATTATCTTTTTATTTTAAACTATTAATTTTTTTAAAGAAGTTTTTTTTTTTTTTTAATCTAATTTAAGAAGTCTTCTAGTATTAGGAGATTGTCATAATTGTAAGATTTTTAATATGATATTTTATTAAGATGTTTTTTAGTAGTAGGAGATTTATTTTAAAAAATTTGTTATTATTATTTTTTTTATTTTAAAGCTTTTTATTAAGATATTTTAGTAGTAAACAACGTATCACTTGAGAAATCTAAACGATAGATAGATATGCCACTTGTCATGATATTAGATATTTTATGATTTTAACTCTTTATGTAAACTCATAATGTGTATATGATCAAAATATATATTCAAAATTATTTTATGAAAAATATGTTCCATAAAATAAAAAAAAAATTGATAATAACAAATAGATGGAATTGCACTAACAACAGAAAAATAAAAGGAATTAGATAGTGTATAATAATTGAGAAAAAATGGTTATCTTTAATTGATAAAATAGAAAATAAGTTAGAATCAAGAAAAGAATAAAAGATTACCTTAGTTCAATTGCCTCTTAGATCCCCTTGTAATCATATAAATGTACAAAATAAATAAATAAATCATGTTCGAAAAAAAAAAAAGTAGAAGAACAAAACTTGTACCAGATTACCATTGTTTAAAGCCTCTTGCAGTCATATAAACGTACAAAAACACAAAAATAAAAATAGATCATGATAGAAAAATAAATAAATAAAAAAGAAAAAGAAGTAAAAGAACAAAACTTGTACCAGATTACCATTGTTTAGATGTTACGTAAGCAGATTATGCAATAATGAGGAACCTTCAATTTAACATGCTCTATTTATCTTTCTTCTATAAAGGAGTATGTCTGTTCACCAAATGATATCTTAAGTGATTGTTCACCAATCAATACATTTTCACAAAAAGAGTACTCCTAACATAGTTACACTACAACATTCTTTATCTCTTACTCTTATTTAAAAAAAACAAAAAATGGTATAGTTTTTTTTTTAAGATTTGTACAACTCCTATTTTAGAAAATTTGGTGTTGAAATTTTTATATTTTTTTAAAACATGTTTGACATAATTGTTTTAATTTCTCTAAGAGAAATATATTTTGTTTAGATATCTTTTTGTAGTAGGATATTTATTTAAGATTTGTTTTTTATAAAATGTGTATGATAGATTTTTTTTTTTTTTTAATTTATTTAAAAGTGTTTGACAGTTATTAAATCAAACCACTTAGGAAATTTAAACAACGTATGAATTTTTTTTTTTATAATCTTTAAGAAGTCTTCTAGTATTAGGAGATTGTCATAATTGTAAGTTTTTTAATATGATATTTTATTAAGATGTCTTTTAGTAGTAGGAGACTTATTTTAAAGAATTTATTATTATCTGTTTTTATTTTAAAGATTTTTATTATGATATTTTATTAAGATGTCTTTTTAGTAGTAAGAGACTTATTATCAAGAATTTGTTATTATCTATTTTTATTTAAAAATGTTTTGCAATTATTAAATCAAACTACTTAGGAAATTTAAACAATGTATCACTTCAGAAATTTAAACGATAGATAGACATACAAATCACTTAGGAAATCTAAACAACATATCACTTCAGAAATTTAAATGATAGATAGACATGCCACTTGTCATGATGTAAAACATTTAAATATATTATATATATTATTATATATTATTATATATATATATATATATATATATATATCTATACTATAATGTAAAACCGAAACTTTTTGACTTTTGGTTGACCTCATAATATTGTGCCAAATAAGTTTTTGAGTTCTCACAATTTTACACCTCATTATTTTAATATATATTTTCTAATTGGATTTAAATTTTATTCTATTATTAAACCTTCTATTAGAATTTTGACATATCATATTTTCTTTAATATAAGAATATATTATTCCATATATAAAACACAATCATAATTAATGTCTAATACTAAAATATATTCCATATATAAACACAATATAAATATCTTTTAATAATAATCATAATTATCAATTTTCATCAAGATTTTTAGAATTCCTTTTTTTCTTATATATTTCATTTAATTTTGTTGCTGGCAATGGAGAAAGATGAATGGATTTGTTATAATGAAACCATGTGAGCTTGAAATGAGTTATGAAAATTATTTAGGTTTGATCATATAATCATGTGCTCATGTATTTATTTGTCCTTCTTCTTATTTTAAGTATCCTTTATTTTATTTTTGGATGGAAACATGATCCATATGGTAAATATAAACATGAATCGTGTTTTATAAAAATTGGACTATATTCAACTTATGCCAAAAGAAAAATTACATTATATTAAATTTTAATTATCCTATGGTAAATACTTTCTTAGTTATTTTTTTAAACCAAAAAATCTATCTTAAATTCGATTCATAAAGTCTCTTTATAGATCTTGCCTACAACATTTTGAACTAAAAAAAAAAAAAAAAAAATATTCAACAAAAGAAGTAAAAGGAATCAAAATTAATTTAAATTTTATTTTTATTAATTTTCCTGTGCATCGCACAGATTTGCGGCTAGTATATATATAAACCAATAGCTGAAGCATCTAGGATTTTTTTTTGCCTCCTCCAAATGCTTCCACATCAAAATTCCTATTCCCACAAAATTCCTCATCATCCTTCTCTTTATTTCACTCTCTCTTCCCATCACCTCTTCATCTCCACTCTCTCTCTCCATCGCCTCTTCATCTCCCACTCTCTCCACTCACCTCTTCATCTCCCTTGCCTCTTCTCCCCAATTGATTGCTCTCCTAATCTCCTATTTAAAACTTGTGCTCGAATTTTCTTTTGGCTCCCTTGTGGTTATGTTGCAGTTTATGTTTCAAAAGTGCAATATTTTTCTCTCTTTGCTTCTTGATTGGATATATTTGTGGATTCAGGTTTGGATTTTTTTTTTTATTATTATTATTGGATTTGTGGGTTCTAAACCATGGGTTGTGATTTTGTGGTGTTTGGTGTTTTTTTTTTTCCTTGCCTTTCTAATTGGATTTGTATATTTTATTTCAGTGTAATTGTCATTGTTCTACCCAATATCTTATATTAACTCACCAAATTGCTTTTTCACATTCAAGCCTTCATGCCAGTTGTACCACAAGCTGGGGTTAAACCAAGCCATTCAATTGAAGAACTCACAAAAAGTAGGATTAGAGAGGCTAAGAAGGGTAGATTGACTTTCGGAGTGGTATGAACTTTCATGTATAAAACATTCTAGTGCATCTTTAAATAGATTGTTCTAAAGTCGATTTTTCTTTAAAAAGGAAAAATGAAATCAAAATCTTTTGGTCATAGCACAAGACTTTTTTAGGATGTGGATAAAAGATTGTTTAGAACTATTACATAAGATTCTCTGTCAAACTTATTTTATTTATTTATTTTTTCTTATACTATCGTTTGATAACAATTGAATATATAGGTTCATTTAATATATTGATAGCTAAGACATCAATTATTTATATTTCATTTTCAATAAGTTTTTCGTGCATCACACGGGTTTGGGACTAGTATATATATATATATATATATAAAGGGTCCTGTTAACGAATGCCCTTAGGACAATGGTTAAGGAAGCATTTAATTCTTCTATTTTATAGGAAGTAGTGAAGTTTTAATATTAAAATAATATAAAAACAACTTTTAAGGGTATTTTAGTCTTTTTATATATTATTTTAATATTAAAACTTCACTACTTCCTATAAAGTATAAGCATTTAATGCTCTTTAACCATTGCCTTAAGGACACTTGTTAACAAAACCTATATATAAAAGAAACCTATCCTAAAAAGAAATGAACATGAAGATAATATTAAAAAGCTGACGTGTCATCCAATCATGTACCCAAGTATACTGTGCTTAAAAAAAACCAAACCAAGCCAAACTCATAAATAGGATTGCGTTAACTGCTTCTCTCTCTCCATTTTCAGCTCAGTTTTGTTGATTACTAACCATCAATCTTTGAGTCTACCTATCATGGCTTTCTGCTTGAGAAAATCGTCAAAACTTATAAACCATTTCAATCTCAAATACAAGATGAGATTGTTTGGTATGATCAACCTCACTTCTTGGAGTTCTACAATTTCATCCCATCATCAAGAATTTCCAGTTACAGCATCAATTGCTCAAAATCTAGGAAACCCAGATGCAGATTTGAGTTTCAAAGCAACCCTTTTCTCCGCTTCCCGTTTCAAATCAACCAAACCCGGGAAACAATTGAATTCTCTCAATGATACTGATGACAACAAGGTATAACACTTACCCATAAAATAAAAATTGGAACACTTTAATTGTATGTTTAATTTTTTGTGTATATATTTATGGTTTGAAAATGGCCAAATCATTTCATGTGTTTCTTTTCCATGTATTTAGTAAATTATAATGTGTGTCATACTCATTGCCTCATGGAACCAGTAGCAAGCACAAATTGGCAGGACTGATTATTTGGATTGGCAATTGATCCTCAATTATGCTTTTGTTTATTATTTATGGTAAGCTTGATTGAAAAATTCATGATGTGATTGTACTTAATAATGAGTAAATTGAAGAAATTGAAGAAGTTCATGTTTTGGATGAACATATAATATAAGGCCTGCCTTTTAGAAGTTTAGCAGGGCTTTTAGTGGATAAAAAGATTGTGGGTTGGCAAAATGTTAAATGAACTCATAATATTCTTTCCTCCTGCTGCCCCCACAAATTCAGTATGTTAAACGAACTAGTTTAGGAGTATTGGCATTCCAATTCTTTTCTATCAAAATGGTGAAATAGTCCATCCAGCAATTTATTTCAATTCAATTGATGGTCACGTATGCCATCCCATGGTGTGTTGTAAATTCAAGTCAGGTTCTTATGTGCACAATATTTTTTATTTTCAAATGTTTTGGGAAGCAACTGGAGGAAAGAATGACTTGCAATGGCCACAGTAAGATTTCTCAACTGTTATAATAAAGATAGCGAAAGAGTTAGCTATTGAAAATCTCCGGGGTGATCATAAGTTTCTGTTCTTGTGGATTTTTCAGTCAGAAGACCTATGGGCCTATGCCACTTTCTCAGTTGTAGGAATATATAAGTGGACATTTGAGATGCTATTAATAGGTATTATGGATAGATTACGGGCCAAGGAAACTTCTCCTACAATTTTCTTTCCTTAGGAAGGCTCGGACTAAAGACATTTTCCAGTTGCTTCCAAATGAACCCTTAAATGTGTAGATAGATATCAATTCATATTGTTCCACGGGCGTGCTATTAGATGTACTCACTGAATCTATCTTCAATTATAGGTCTTGGATTTTCCAGGAGGAAAGGTTAGATTCTCTCCTAAAATGAGATTCATATCTGAATCCCCTGAGGAGCGGACACCATGCTATAGAGTCCTTGATGACAATGGTCAGCTGATTCTGGGCAGCAGTTCCGTACAGGTATTTTGACCAGGACTATCCCTCCCCCCATTTCCCAAAAGATGGGAGTTTTCTTTTTGTTTTTCCTGAGCATATATCCAACACAAAGACCCTAATGACCTATGGGGCTACAACTGTAATTAGGTCGGTGAGGAACTTGCTGTAAAAATGTACACTGACATGATTACGCTTCAAACCATGGACACTATTTTTTATGAAGCACAAAGGCAAGGAAGAATTTCCTTTTATCTGACCACAATTGGAGAAGAGGCCATCAACATTGCAACTTCAGCAGCACTCACTGTTGATGACCATGTCTTCCCTCAGGTTACAAGCACATGCTTGCACATATGTTCTTCCCTTACAATCCTTCCAAGCAGTACGCACAAACACACTCATCACAATCTCCATCCTTTTGATATATTGCAATTGTTCGTAGTTTGATATATGCAAGTTTGAAAATGATGCAAGACAAAAAGTTTATATGATATGCCATGCAGTATAGAGAGCCAGGAGTGCTATTATGGCGTGGTTTCACCCTTCAAGAATTTGCAAACCAGTGTTTTGGAAACAAAGCTGATTACGGGAAAGGCCGGCAGATGCCAATCCATTATGGTTCTAACAAGCACAATTACTTCACTGTATCATCAACAATTGCGTAAGATATGAACCTTGTCTATCCACAATTTACAAAGCTGATTGTCTATCCATAAAGGAAGTCATATAGAGCATTTTTAAGGCAAAATTTTTTAAAGTCATGCCACAAGTGTTTCCTACTTTTTCCAGATCACAACTTCCCCATGCTGTTGGTGCTGCATATTCTCTGAAGATGGATGGAAAAGATGCATGTGCAGTTACCTATTTTGGTGATGGCGGCTCAAGTGAGGTAAATATGTATAGCATTATCCTAAGAGAAATATCTCTTTTTAATACTGATTTGAAAGATAATGGGGAAAGTATGTTTCAGTAATTTTTAATTTTCATAGTATATGAAATAGGCCTATTCAACCCCAAGAGGTTGGCCTAGTGGTTCCTAAGGCCTCTTGAGATCTATGAGGCCTTGGGTTCGAAACTCTAGCCATCTTAGGGTCACCCCCAAGGCATTCCTCCCTGTAATACCCAATATATGTGGGATGGAGGGACTACATACGCTTGAGGGAATAGTCAGGGATTTGAAGCACTCTGGAAAAAAATGAGCCTATTCCATTTCTTGTATGTATCACTAGCATACAAAGATAGGTAGCTCATTGTCAGTATTTTCTAATCTATTTTATTAGTTAATTTTTTAAATAACTTCACCATTTTGCATTGACCCTGTTCTTGAGAATTAAAGAACAGACTAAGGGTAAAGCTTTCAGTGGCTATGAAAGACATGTAAAATGATTCACTTCCATTAGCAGTCCAAGGGGCTTCTTTAATTTGACAGGCATTTCTTGTGGTTGTTTATTTTCTAATACATTGAGTAATGATAGGGAGATTTCCATGCTGCTTTAAATTTTGCGGCGGTTATGGAGGCCCCAGTTATATTTATCTGTCGGAACAACGGATGGGCTATCAGTACCCCTACTTCAGACCAGTTTAGAAGTATTATCTTTTTCTTCTGGATTTTTGTATTTTGACAATTCTTATTAGGGAAAGTCTCTTGTTATCTTGACACAATTTTCTCTTCTATTCATCGTCAGGTGATGGTGTAGTTGTTAGAGGCAGTGCTTATGGAGTCCGAAGTATTCGTGTAGATGGTAATGATGCACTTGCCATCTACAGTGCAGTTCATGCTGCACGTGAAATGGCAATAACTGAACACAGACCAATCTTAATTGAGGTAAAATAAAGATTGGTTTGCCAATCTCTTTGTCCTTTGAGAGGCACCATGTTGAATTCCAGATGCTTTGACTTTAGATTTTGGTTTGGTCTTTTTCATTGCAGGCTCTAACTTATCGAGTGGGACACCACTCCACATCTGATGATTCCACCAAGTATCGTCCCGTCAATGAGATTGAATGGTGGAAATTGGCACGAGACCCAGTAACCAGATTTGGAAAATGGATTGAAAGCAATGGTTGGTGGAGCACTGAGGCTGAGTCAGAGTTTAGAAGCAGTGTGAGGAAGCAGGTAGAACCTACATATCTTAAGACGCAATTTCAAGACAATATGTATAATAAAATTCAGCACTATGCTTTCTTTAATTCTATTGTTTCAGAACTTTTCTCATGAGCATCCTGGTCATGTTTTCAGATAGCCACACACAAATAGAAGTATTACAATATGAAAGTTTTAGACTGATGATGCTTTTGGTACAGTTATTGCATGCAATTCAAGTTGCAGAAAAAGCTGAGAAACCTCCAGTGGCAGACATTTTCACGGATGTATATGATCTTCCCCCATCCAATCTCGATGAGCAGGAGAAATTTCTTCGTGAGACTATCAAAAGACACCCACAGGACTACCCATCAGATGTTCCTGCGTAGACTTGACAATTATGTCTATACATAGGATCAATTTTCAATAAAAGGTGAATTTTGTAATCTTGAATTATCTGTTATCACAGGCATTGCAATTGGAAGAAGATCCAAGGCATGCAGTTTCAAGTGTAATATGCAATTGGTCCTCTCAAATGTATATTATCCTATGTTGGTTTCTTGTTTCTCCAAAGATGTGACACAAAACATTCTCCAATTTTAATTGACATGGTGAGGGCAAGAGGCGCTTACATAGAAATTAGATGAGAAACTCCCTAGCCAGTTTAAAGTAGCACTCTATGATGAGAATCCAATATCTAGCATATCATGTGATCTAGGCATAAAAAACCAATTCAGTGATAGGCAAATGAATCACTTTGTAGCTTAATGATATTGCTCTTCTGTTAAGGGCAGAGGTTTGGGTTTGAACACACTAAGGGTATGAGGTTTGTGGTATTACGGGTTGATCTAGATTTCAACACCCATGAGTGTAAGATTTGTGGAGTTAAGAGCATCTCCAACATCATTTCTAAATTCTCACCCAAATTTGGAGGAAAAAAGAAAAAAGACCACTTTTCTACTTTACCTATCTATTTTTTCAGGTACACTTTCCAACCAACTCTTTATTCTTTTTCTATCATATTTAAATATTATTCCTTTTCATTCAACCAAAAATCACCTCTAATCCCCACCACAATGAGAGAGATAGACCTACTTAACTCCATATCTAACCAAAATTGTGGCACTAAGGAAGAAATGCGAGGCAGGATAATTCTACCTCATCTCCAAATTGATCTTCACATATATAAGTTGTGAGGAGCTGGGCTAGTGTCAATGTGAGAGAGGGGTCGTAATTAAATTTGATTTCAAGGACAGCATAGACTTCAAGCTGAGTGAGAAATCACGAGGAGAGATGCGGACGAAGGGGATGATGAAGTAGGATGAAGGGGATGATGAAGTAGAGCGGGAGAAATTCCTGATTTGGAATCAAAATGCTAGAAGAATAAAAGTTGAAGAGCTACAGTAACTTTCTAGGTATAAAAGAGTCACGGTAGCAAATCTACATTTTAAAGTCTTAACAAAGATTGTTGGATCAAGATTTTTGGGTGATGCTCTGTAAAAAATGAAGAGGAGAGATACAGAGCATTTGGAGATGCTCTAAGGGAGAAGATGTTGATGTCACCATTGATAGTAGCCAAGCTATAATTTATGGTTAGTCATGTAACAAAATCTTATTGAAGGTGATATCTTGTGTAATAAGTATATGTAACATCACACTTAGTAGGATAAAGGTGAAAATTATTTGAGTTGTTTTTTTTGTTAACGAATTCCACATAATGAATCATGTGTTCAACAGGAATCACAAGGAGGAATTTTTCTCATCCAGGGATTCTCTAACTGCCTTCAAGAGTGATGGCATCAATTTCTGATTGGTAACAATTATGCCTGTGTCAAGATCAAGGTATCTTCCTTGAGAAAAATCCAGAGGGCTCCCTGCAGCATCTGTCACCACACCACCAGCCTCTGCAAAAGTTCATTAAAGAAATTTCATAAGAACAGGTATCATATGTGCAAGTTAATTCAATTATTTTTATTATTGATATATTACACATGCATATGGTATTTCTTGAACCCACAATGAACCTCACCCTCCACCTTGCTCTTACAAGGGAAGGAGGTGCATTTGAGAGCATGGAATTTAATTAACCAACACAGCTGATATCTACTTGTCTCACTAACTTTGAATAGGGTCCTTTCCCTCCCTCTGCCTATTGTGTTTATGGGGTAATACCTACTAACTAGGAGAACGCTTTATTGTCAAAACCTTCAATTGTCAAATAAAAATATGTATTATCATGAGGTATCAAAAAAGGGTGACAAGGACCAGTTATCCAAGAAAGAAAAAAAGAGACAGATTCATCGCCATCCCCAGCCCACTTTAAGTTGAGAGGAGGAGAAGAATGATGGGAAAAAAAAATTTCATTACCAGTCACAACAATGCACCCAGCGGCATGATCCCATATTTTCTCACGGTATCCTTTATGAGGGAATCGCAGATATATAGCTCCATCTCCTCTGGACAGTGCCCCATACTTAGCTTGGCTGTCGATTCTAACCGGTGGTGCTTTGACACCAAGTTTCTGTCCACGAATCAATATTTTAAAACAAGAAATTTAAAAGAATAAACAACAATAATATTATTGATAGAGGAAAAGAGAGAACAAAGTACTTTTGCAATGGAGCTAGATAAGTCATGCGAGGAGTGTGCTGCTTCAAAGGATTCAAAGAACGATGCTTCCTCTGAATTTTCTGTAGTACTGACATGCACCTAAAGGGCAATAAAAATGCAACTGGTTTTAAGTGCCAAATACCTATACAAATAAAGTATGCACTGATATGACTTCCTATGAGTGAGAACCTTTTGTGGCGAAGAACCCTCTAGTGACTGCATATATGTTCCTGCACCAACTTGGGCAAAGAAAAGGCAACCCACTTCATCATGTGAAGAATGCTGACTATCACCACTAATGGATGCAAATGGAAGATTTGGACAAGCCAGGACGCCCAACACTACTTTCCCTTCATCTAGCAATGCCAGCGCTATAGCATATTGGTCTCCTCTTAGAAATCTATAATGCAATCTCACAAGCATAAGTTATTTTATCATGGTTCACTCCAAAGCATTAAGAAAATAAGAAGCACTTAATTGGCAAGTGAATCATTGATACAATTTATAAATAAGCAAATAGAAAGAACAAAACAAAAAAAAAAAAAAAAGCGAAGAAAATTGAAGTTTATCATTTCTTTTCAGCAAATTTATAAGCACCTCCAAAAGAAAGTGAAAAAAAAAAAAAAAAAAAGAAGGAAGATTCATCAAAGAGAGTTCTATTTCATATCACAATGCCTAATAACCAAATACCTGTGATGTCACCATGGTTAAATTTTTCATAATATTAAAAGATTTCCGAACATTTCCATACATCGATTTATGTTCCAGTAACAACCTACAAGTCTCTTGGATCACAATGGAGGAACCAGAAGGACTTCAAGAAGGCCAAAACGGAAAAGGGTAATGCAACAATAAAGGCATATGGCACTGGATAGAAACAATTGTGAATAAGAACTTTTAGCATCCATAACCATAAGAGGAAAGAATTAAGGTTTCATTAGTTCAGATGAATGCATTACAAATAACCATCTGTGCCATGTTAACAAGCAGAATATCAGATGCCAAATTCCATATATTTGCCATTCCAGTATCAGCCTTATACATTTATTTTATTTTAATTTTTATTGATAAGTACATGCAACCCATGAATCCTGAACCCATAACCTTACCCTCCTAACCTTACCCTCCATCCCATTAAAAAGGGAGGAGGAAGTGCCATTTGAGCTACAACTCATTGGTATCAGCCTTGTAAGTTTATATTTACCATTTCATGTCTAGGAAAACGTAGGCAAGAAACAATAATTCAAGAGCTATCAACATATATAAATTTATACATGGAAAGGCAAATTGATCAAGATTATAAGAATACAATCAATCAAGTGCATATTTAAATGGAAATTTAGATAGAAATCTTTCCAACCATTAATCCAGACAGTTCCAGTTTTGCTAGTTATTGCCACCATGGTTAAGCTGGTACTATTTTATATAATTCCAGAAAAAAGATTCCATCTACATTTAATTAAATGCTTATAACAACATGCAATTTGAGAGACCTAATGCTTTTGGTAAGGGATCAAATGATTCAAATCCTTAAAGCACTAGTCAAATTCTAAGTTTTGAACCTTACCCTTTAGTACCATCTATTGGATCCAAAACCCAGTGCCGCCCATGAGAACCACCTTCAGATTTGCCTGTGTCAATGGCCCTAAGCACATCTTCTGCAGTTAAAGTAGGAACACTATATGATCCATCACTGACAAGAGTATCATTGACAAGTTTTGTGATACGCTGTAGTGTTTCCTGGCCACTTTCCTTCCGAAGATCTCCTGAATCCTACAAAATTTGAAGATTAAAAGATTGTTCAACTCAGTTTACAGTTCCAGGGAGAAAAGAATGCAGCGTCTTCATGTCTCTGGATATTCTAGCAAAAGCATTCACACTCACCTCCTCAGCCACTAATGAGAATGATTCAGAAGGAAGCTCACTCTCCAGTGCAAAACTAACTAGAGCTTGCGAACCTGGAAATCACAGTTAAGCAATAGAAACAGAATGGCAGTCAGTTGCAGTTCATGTCAATCCTTAAAGTTAAAAGTGTAACAAGCACTGAAATCACCTATATTATAAATACTTTATAGCATGGCCTTATTGAAATGGTGAAAACCAAATTTTTGAACCACAAGTGCCACATTGCTGTAGAGGTTAGGATAAGCTGTTTAGGCTTAGGTGTGATGGGTAGGAAATGAGACTTGCTTAGAGTAAGGAACAAGGTTGACAAGACCTTCTTAAGAGAATTCAGTCTCTTGGATAGTTAATCTAAATTTCATTTAATTGAATAAAAAAAAAAAAACTGGATGGACATTATGCAAGCCAAGCTATTTATACTTAGACTTACATTTGATTGGCCCGAGCCATTTACAATGTGATTGGCTGATTAGTAACTAACAAAGGCTCCTAACTAACTGGTTACAAAAGCCTATCAATCTTGCCAATCGTTACAAAAATTCCTAGTAACTAACTAGTTACAAAAAACAACTATAAACTAGCTTGTTACAAAAACACTAGACTGGATGCTCCTGCATCACACATCCACACACAAAAAGAAAATTGGATAGTCAATTCATTGAATATAAAAATATGACAGTGAAAAATGTGAGTTGTAATCATATCTTACCTTGAACTAGGATATCAAGTATCTACTTTTCTATCTTTTTAATATATATGTATTCCTCTACTTTACTACTCAAATCAAGACCAATCAAATGGGGCTAATGTGGATCCATTAGAAGACCTATTTTATGGTTATATATGCAACAAGTTCTATTCACAGATACATTCATCATAAAAGCTAATGAATTGCATATAGCATAACCCTGAAAAGAATATGTTTTGATAATTAATAATGAAATTTTATTAGGAAAACAGAAAGACTTCATGTATACAGGACGTATACAAAAGGATCGCCTATACTTGTGCAGCCAAACGGAAGCACCACTCATACAATGACCTAAAAATAATTACTTAAGTTGAAGCATGGAAAGCTCAACACCATTAAAGGTTCTATTGTTCCTTCCCCTCCATATAGTCCACATCATACATAAAAGAGTAGCATTCTATATTGGCCATCACTATCCCGTCCAAACCAACCCTTTTGACAAAGAACACATAAATAACCTTCAAAGGAATCACCCACTGAATCCTAAAGCAATAGATGATCAACCGATTCTCCAACGAATTACACATACAACACCAATTCACTAGAATTATATTTCTTTAGAAGCAACCTTCTTGGGAACTTTGGTTCACCATATGCCTTCCAAGGAAACACTACCTGAAGAGAAACTCTCAAAACCTCATCAATAGAATAGACATCAAACTTACCATTACACATAAGCTTCCAAACCAACCTATCTGCCCTTACTGCTGTTGGGAAATTATCTCAATATTCTGACTATGCAATAAACCAGACTAAGCTATACATGATTAAAAGCTGTATAGTCCTTTTGCGATCAGGGTTCACATGTGATTAACTATGATAACACAAAAGAGAAAACAACAGATTGCTAGTAAATGAAAGGCATCCATAGAAGAGTTTGACAACAAACCATAATCGGCCACTGTCACAGGACTTTTATCTGATTTCGACTGGACGTCTGATTGCAGCAGTGCCTTTTGCACTTTCTGGATGAAAAAACACACCCTATCAAATCAGCTTACCATACAAAAATATATATATATATATATACATAAACACAAAATGCAGATGAAATTTTAAATTTCAGCCTCAACCACTGAACAATCATATACTACGAAAGGTAAATAACTCCCATATTAAACCAGACAAAATTATGGAACTATGGTAGGAATATGTGTTGCACATATCCAAATAAGAAGAGGAAGTTCACCCTCAATATAAAAAAGCACCATGCAACAAATCCCAAAACTTTAACTTCACACACACGTATATTTTGGGGATCCTGGGGATCGAACTCACGCCCTCATAGAGAGGTGGGACTCTTTGGAAAGAGAAATTACCATTGGGCCAAAATTAAAGACTTTTTTTAATTGCTGTGCATTTAAAATATTCTTTCCTAGAACCACACGCCATGCGCTCATGCATGACAACTCTGACACAAAGATGAGCTATGTTATAGCTCCAATAACAACATTAGTTTCTGGAGTTTGCTAAATCAATGATTTCCAGGTCTCAAACCACAACAAAACTATTCAAAACAATTAGAGATCGGATTAAAAAGAAACAGCCAAAAAAATAACAAAAAAAGGGATAACAATTTCGAGTTCTCTTTTTGCTCCAGACAGTATACAACAATAATATCAGTGTCCTAATAGGCTAATATTGATAAAACAAGCACAAATATATCCAATATCCATCTAATCTTATAAATTATAAACATTAATATCAGGGTCCTAAAAGGCTATTATGCTCAGAATTTCTCTGAAACGATAATTTCAGGTTCTGGGTTTAACCCGAAATACACTATCATTTGCTCAAATAATGAATTTTAGGTTCTGGGTTTCAGTCAAATAACACCATTACGCTCTGAATTTCGATCAAAGAATTATTTTTAGGTTCTGTGTTTCTCTCAAATAACACCATCACGCTCTGAATTTTGCTCAAATAATGATTTTTAGGTTCTGGGATTCACTCAAATATCACCAATATGCTCTGAATTTAGCTCAAATAATGATTTTAGCTTCTGGGTTCCTCTAAAAAAAAACAGTGCATATCACAAAAGAAGAAACTTTTGCATGAGAGTATCTTAGATTCATAGAAACGTAAAAGGGGCAATAAAAGAGAGAAATGCCTGGCAGAGTCGAGCAGCGAGAGAGGCAGCTTTCTTGGCAGCCGCGAGCTCCTTATCGTAAGACATTATTGAGGATGAAAATGCTGCTGCTGCTACTATTGCTATTCGAGGAGAGACTCTTTTGGAGAAGAAAGTTTCAGTGTTTCTGATTTTGGGTTTCCACGGGTATGTGATTTTCATTTTGGGTACCACTCGCAACCAATTTATTGTACCCATTTCCCTCTCCCTCTTCCTCTCTCACACTTTTTCCTTTGACAACTTAACCAAAAATAATTGAGTGATAACTGATAAGCGAATGAATGTGATTTGGACCGTCATTTTTTTTTTTTTTTTTTTTTTGGTAAGTGTAATACCAAAATTTTACTATTACTATTCATAAATTGTTTGTCATTTCCGTCTATGAATTTAATTTATATAATTCACTAGCTCCCTCAGATGTGGGTGAGCCCAGGGAGGATAAAGATAATGGGCACATACCCTCTGCGGTGACAGGATGCCTACAGTTCGGCGAAGACGCAACGTCAATGACCCGAAGACTGGGCGCTGAAGCACCTAAGAAAAAATTGGTTTTATCAAAAAAATAATTTATATAATTCACCATTTATTTAAGGGCGGCTATATTTTAAGAGCATTGAATAATTATTCAAATTTTTAACTTAAAAAAGATGTACTCAAGATGTGAGGCTTTTCATCCAAGAATTTCAAACATTGAACATTTTGGCATCACTTGGCATCATTGTAAAAATTGTTTTAATCAAGCATTTCCTTATTAAAAATAAAAATTAAAAAATAAAAAGTCCCACTATAAACAAAGAATTCTCTATCCTTTCTCAAAAGCATTTACAAATAGTAGTAGTATATAGTTTTTGATAGAGTAGTAGTATCTAGTTGGAAGCAAACTATTCCAATGACAAATTTGTGCATACTAATATCATCTAGAGTGAGGCAGTTTTACAGCTAAGAGCAGGCCCGCCTCTAGTTTAAAGTCCTAGGTGGCCTAGGCCTAAGACCCACACCCAGCTTCCCATTAAAAAATAAAAATAAAATAAAAAATCCCAAAACTATATTATAATATAATAGTTGATTTATTCATAAAATAAAAATATATATAATAATTAATTCAATATTATATATTATATATATATATTATATATATATATATATAGGATAAAATTTAGGTACAGTTCCTTAGTCAAGTATATTATGTTCCTAATTGAATTCAAATACATTGAATTTAAATATTCTTGAAAAATATAACATTATTTGTGTTTCATTGGTTAATGCAATCATGTGTTTGAATTCAATTAGGGAACCTAATGTACCTAACCTAAGAAACTGTACCTAAGCTTTACCCTTTATATATATATATATATATATATATATATGGATTGTGCACTTTTTATCTCTTCCCCATCTCCAGGAAGGTTCATCATAAGACACACAAAAAATTTAAATTTAATTTGTTATTTAAAAAAAAAAAAATGAGAATTTAGTTTGTTACTTTTTAAATTGGGAGAATTTTTATTTACACCATATATCACTCAAATGTGGATAATATTTTCCACAAGTTATGGGTAATATTTTCCATAAATTTACTCACAAGGTGTGGACAATATTGTCCACATTTTAAGTGATGTGAAATAATAATGTAAAATGGTGGTGTGGAAGTATCAAAACCCTTTAAGATTATAGGTTTCCATTTATAACTATTGGAATTTATAAATAGTCCTATTGCTTGATATGAATCCTTAGAGGATTTCTCTCCGAGGCCTTTTAGGTTCGTGGCGGCTTGGGCTAGGGATCCTAAGTGCCAGGGTGTTATTGAGAGTGCCTGGAATGAAGAAATGAGGGGCTCAAAATGCTTCAGATTATATAAGACAATTCTTCACATGTGAAGTGCTCAAGAAATGGAATAAAGAGGTTTTTGGGCACACTCAAGAGAGGATTAAGGCACTCTCTCTCCAAATTCAAGAAATCTAGGAAAAAGTTTTGTTAAAGGAAAACTGGAAAGTGGAAGCAAATCTTCAACTCAAGCTAAATGAGTGGTTGGTTAAAGACTAGTTGTTATGGAGACAAAAGTCAAGGGAAACATGGTTGAAGGAAGGTGGCATAAATTCTAGGTTCTTTCACTTGTCTACAATTATTCGTAGGAAGCAGAACTCTATTGATGCAATTGAGTCAGACCAGGGCAATTGGAATACAGACAGTAAGGAAATAAGGGAGCTCTTCCTATCCAATTTTCAAGATCTATTCTCGGAGGAAGAAGTATGGTTTCCAAACGACCTAGAGAACCTAATATCACCATGTATCTCAGAGGCGGAGAATTCCAACCTATGTACAATTCTAACTCCTCAAGAAATTAAGAGTGCTCTGTTTGACATGCTTGCCTTAAAGTCTCCCGGTCTTGATGGGTTACCACTTTCCAGTACTCTTTTACAAAAAGTATTGGACCACAATTGGGGATGATGTTGTGAAAGCTGTGTCTAGCTTCTTTAGGATAGGTAAATTACTCAAGGAGACTAACAACACCTTAATTGTATTCATTCCCAAAGTTCCAAATCCAACCTCTGTCAATCAATTAAAGCCAATAAGCTTTTGTAATGTGGTTTACAAAACAATCTCTAAAATCCTTGTTTCCAGGATTAGACAATGGCTACATAAATTGATATCCCCATGTCAATCAGGTTTTACTCCGGGTCGTTGGATAGCGGAGAATGAGGTGATTGTTCACAAGATGCAAAGCTACACAGTTTCAAAACAAGAAAGGTAAAGGGTGGATAGCTTGCAGTAAAACTTGACCTTCAAAAAGCATACGACAGAGTCAACTGATCCTTCCTTCAGGTGGTCATGAAAAGATTTAGATTCACTGACTATTTTGTAAGTTGGATCTTTGAATGTGTATCAATTGTTTCTTCCTCTCTTCTAATAAATGGAAGCAGAACTAGGAGCTTCAAACCTCAGAGGGGGTTGAGGTAGGCAAAGGGACCCCTGTCCCTGTACCTCTTTATCTTATGTTAAGAGATTCTATCGAGATTGGTGGAAAAAGAATTTATTGAAGGTCGGTTAAGTGGTGTGAAAGCAAGCATTGGTGGCCCTACTATAACTCATGTCATGTATGCATATGATATTATTTTCACTAAAGCTAATAGAAGTGAAGCTAAAACTCTCAATAATTTCCTAGAAAAGTATTGCTCTTGGTCAGATCAACAAGTTATTCGAGCTAAGTCTAGCCTAATCTTCTCCAAGACTTCCCCTAAGTCAGTTATGAGAATGGTCAAGCACATACTTCAGATGAAATGCCTAGCCAAAGATGCAAAATATATGGGTTCCCCCATGTTTTTATCTAGAGCTCCTACAAAGGACTTCCAATTTTTTCAAGAGAAGCTTAAGGGAAAATTGAAGGGATGGAGAAGCAAATGTTTGTCATGGGCCAGAAGATGCACACTGATCAAGTCAATGGCTCGAATACCTCAACTTATACTTTTGAAGTTCCAAACAAAATTTGCGACAACCTTGATGCCTTGACTAGAAGATTTTGGTGGAATCCTTCAAAACCTAATGGAAATTTTCTTACAGTAAAAGCCTAATCAAGTTTATGTAAATTGAAGGAAGGTGGTCTTGGATTTAGAAGCAAAGATTTTAATTTGGCACTACTATCTAAACTTGCCTGGATGGTGGCTTCAGGAAAGGAGAGCTTATGCATGACACTGTTAAAAAGTAAGTACAAAGTGAGGAAGGATTGGCTTAGGAAGGATCCAAAGAAAATGGCTTCTCCAATTGGAGAGCAATTGAGAATGCCAAAAAACAACTGGAACCAGGCACTTGCTTTGCGGTTGGAGATGAGAAATCCATTAACATCTGGTTGGATCTGTGGGTACCTTGGATTGAGGGCTTCAAACCCAAGCCCAAAGATGATTATGTTCCTCAACTCTCAATTATGGTTGATAGTCTAATCATGCTGAACACCAAAGAATGGAACCAAGATCTTCTTAATCAACTATTTGATAGAAACTCCATTGAGGCGATAAAGAGAATTCCAATCCCCTTTGATAATTAGTAGTGGTATTCAAATAAAATCAAGCAACACCAAGAAAATCCCTCTGCCAAGCCTCAAAAACTGAGGGAGGCAGAGAGGAATCATTACAGCAAAAAGGAGAACTAAGAGAGGTTGCAAATTTAGCCAGTTCATGAGCCGTGGCATTAGCTTCCCTCTTGGTCCAAGAAAAACAACAAGAAACAGATTGAAGGGAAAAAGCATAAACTTCATAACAAAATGCAGCAAGTTTCCAGCAAACATCAGCAGAGTTCTCAGAAAAGGCTTTAATACAAATCTTTGAGTCGCTCTCCACAATAATTTGTTGATAACCCTCGTCATTCACAATTTCAAGTGCCCATGTAATTGCAGTCGCCTTCGCAACAACAGGATCAATAGTATTCAGCTGCTTAGACCATGCTCTTCTGATATTGCCCAAGTTATCCCTTGCTACCACCGCAATAGAAAAGGAGTTTGTACGAACAGTAGCATCAGTATTGAGTTTAATCATATTAGGTGGTGGCGGAATCCAGTGAGTAAAGGCTTCGTCCTTTAGTCCCTCAGAGCCATTAGCAGCCAGGATGTGTTCCGAAATTCTATGGTCCAATCCCTTGATGATAGGTAGAGGGTTAATGTGTGAAGCTCCAAAGACTGTATCATTTCTAAATTTCCAAATGCATTCCATAGTCAAGGCAAGTTGAGTGGCAGCAAAAAGGTGAAGGTTTTTGATAACTGAAAGAGCACCACTAACAACTGGTGGATCAGTGAAAAGTTTAATAAAATCATCACAGCATTGGACATTAAATTTATCCGGATGCAAGCCCCACCTTTGGCCAAACCAAAAGATTTTAGTCAGTGGGCAATGGAAGAAAAGATGAATAAAAGACTCCTCTTGATGACACAGTGGGCAATATGGATCCCCAAACCCAACTTTCTGAACAAATCTCATATTTGTAAGGAGGATACCGGAACCAATCCTCCAAATGAGCTTTCTAAGTCTTTCATGAAGCTTTAATTTCCACACCTTGTTCCACTGGCCATTACAATTTAAACCCACAGAGACATTTTGAGAACACAAATATGCCGACTTAACAGAAAAGTTACCTTTAGTGTCCAGGACCCAAATCATCTTGTCAAGCCTCGGAGTGAAAGGAATGGGAATTTTAAGAATAGCCTTAACAGACTCAGGGCAAATAATTCTTCTAGTTTGGAAATGTTCTAGGATCTAGAAACTTGGTTAATAAGACAAGCCACAACCAACCTTTCATCGACTATCTCAGACTTTGGGCGGGGAACAAAATTCTGAAGCCAAGGGACCCAAGGGTCTTTCCAAATATCAATGATAGCACCATCACCCACCAAAAAACATACCCCCTTAGAGATAAGGGTCTTGAGTCTCTCAATTGCTTTCCAAGTCTGAGAAGCGTATTTAACTGGCTTAGAGCTAAGCCAATCACTGCGAACCTTATACTTACTCCGCAAGGCCCTTATACAAATGCTATTTCTATTGGAAAGAACCATCCACGATAATTTTGCAAGAAGAGCGTCGTTGAATTTTTTAGCTTTCCTGAATCCTAAACCATCTATGCTCTTCGGAAGGCACAACTGATCCCACGCTTTCCAGGCTAGGAAGGAACCAGATTCCTTTTTAGGACTCCACCAGAATCTTCTAGAAGAAGCATCAAGCTTATCACACACAGTGATAGGTACATCAGCAACTGAGAAAATATAGCTAGGCACAGCTTAAGCCACAAACTTAAGGAGGGTGCTTCTACCAGCCTAAGAAAGGGACTTGCATCACCACCCTTTTAGTCTATTTTCCAGCCTATCCTGCAAAAACTTAAAGTCCTTAGTCCGACTTCTAGAAGCAAATAGAGGAGCACCAAGATAATAAGCATGTTGTGGAACTTCTTTCATATTAAGCTCAAGTTTAATAGCTCTTTTCCTATCACGAAAGACAAGCTTTGAGAAGATGAGGCCAGACTTATCACGGATTTATAAGTTGGCCAGACCACAAACAATACTTCTCTAGGCAATCATCCAGAGCTTTATCTCCCTGCATTGAGCCCTCGCAAACAGCATTAAGTCGTTCGCGTACATTACATGAGTGAAAGCTGGAACCAGTACGATTCATCTTTACCCCATTCAATGAGCCAACCGCAAACTCTCTATCAATGAGTCTAGATAGAACTTCCTAGGCATAAGATGAAAAGATACGGGGACAAAGGGTCCACTTGCTTGAGACCTTTGGAAGGTGAGAAATTTTTAGTTTTACCCCCGTTGATAAGGACAGAAAAGGAAACTGATGAAACACAATAATCCAATTCACAAAAACTTCCTGAAAGCCAAAGTGTTGAAGTACCACTTTAAGAAACTACCAATTAAACTAGTCATAAGCCTTTTGAAGGTTTACTTTCAAAGCCACAAACCCACCCTTGACTTTCCTCCTTTTAAAACTATGCGTCAATTCTTGAACAATCAATTGATGTTCCACAATCTAGCAGTCAGGAATGAAAGCAGATTGACTGGGGGAAATCAATTTATCGAGCAGGGGCCTTTACCTTGGACACCAGGATTTTAGCAATAGTTTTATAGATGGTGTTGCATAAGCTGATGGGCCTATAGTGGTTGACAGAGGAAGGAGATTTAATTTTAGGAATAAGGACGATGATAGAGCTATTAACTTCAGCCAGCATCCTCCCAGACCTGAAAAACTCTTGGACAGCCTTTATAACCGAGTCACCAACAATAGACCAATATTTTTTTTTATAGAAAATTGCCAGAAAACCATCCGGACCCAGGGCTTTTAAGTTATGCATTCCAAACACTGTCTCCTTAATCTCACTAGGGGAAGGAATCTGGCAGAGAGAAACATTGTCCTGTGGAGAGATGGAGGGAGAAATGAGGCCTTCCAAATCACTTGGGAAGGAGATAGGCTCTTCAGTGAAAAGGGTTTGAAACTTAGAAACCACAAACTCCTTGATATCAGCTTTGGTAGTGATCCAATCACCATTGTCAGCTCTAATCATATCAATAGAATTTCTACCTCTGCGGATAACAGTAGACAGATGGAAGAACCGGGTATTTCTATCACCATCCTTTAACCAAGTCTCTCTAGACATTTGATGCCAAATGATCTCATGATTATGAAGCCAAGCATTTAAATCATTCTGAATGTTAGCTTCTAAGTGGGCATTATCTTCGGAGGCAGGGCACATTTGAACTTTCTCTAACTTGGCAGTCAATGCTTGGATCCTATTCTGGCATAAACCAAACGCGTCCTTGTTCCATTTTTTCAATGCAAGCTGTAGTGTTTTGTTGCTTCCTGTACAGTCTAAAGCAAGTAGATCCAAAATAGTTTTTCTTCCATGCGGAGTTGATGATCTGGAAGCACCTCGGATCCTTAGCCCAAACTGCCTCAAATCAGAATGGACACGGAGTGAAATTGTCATCAGGACAGGTATTAATCAATAAAGGGCAGTGGTCGGAATTGACAGCTCTAAGGTGGACCACAATAACTTTCGAGAAAGCTAACCTCTAATCCATATTCGCAAAACCCCGGTCAAGCCTCTCACGGATGGAACTTTTGCCCCATCTTTTGTTACTCCAAGGTAAAACGGCTTCCAGAGAAACCTAGATCAACCGCAACTAGATTAAAAGGATATCTCTCAGAAAATTTGGAGCAGAAGAACTCCCACACTTACTACCAACTTTCTCACTATCATCCATTACTACATTAAAATCCCCGAAACACAACCATGGCCCCTCGATGGATTCTAGCAGGGCATGAAGATTGACCCACGCTTTCCTCCTCTTAGCCTTGTGTGGAGGATCATAGAAACCAATTAAAGACCAACTACAAAAAGAATCCCTAATGGTAATAGCCATCGTGTTAGGATTGAACTCCAGAATATCAACATCAACATCATTAGACCAGAAAAGACATATACCCCCTAGCCCTACCCTTAAGGCCAATGGTAACAAAATTGGGGAACCTGATTGAACATGCAACAGATTCTATACGCAAATCACTAGCTTTTGTTTCACTTAGGAAGATAATAGAAGGATTCCTAGCCCTTGATAAGCGCCCTGAGGGCACGAACTGTCGAGGAGTTGTAGATTCCCTGACAGTTCCAACCCAAGATCCTCATGAGGCTGGAGGAAGGGGCTTGGTCATGCCCACCTCCTCAGAGAAGCTCTCGGAGCAAAAAGAGAGACTGATAGAGCCATCTTCAGTCGAGTCCAAGTTCACGGCCTCAGAATTGGAGCTCTTAGACCTTAGGGTGTAGTGCTTTTTGAGCTGTTTGTTGGAATGGGGCTGATCATTGATAGAATGAGGGAGAATAGGTACCGTGGAGTCAAAAGCCGAGGTGATGGGGGTGGTGTTTGTGAGGTACAGCGCTTTGCGCTTCAGAGGGGAGGAAATACTTTGGGGAAGGCTTGGTGATTTGGGAGGAATTTGGATTTAGGTTATTAGCTGGGTTGGTATGTTCTTATTCAATGGGTTTAAGTTCAAAAAAGGCCGAGAGAGTGGTAATAGTAGAGATGCAAGTAATATCTTCCTATGGGCTTGATTTTGAGGCCCTAAGCTAATGGGCTTTAGGATAGATAGGTTGATATCTTTCAAATGGGATGTTTGGCCCAAAGGGGTTATAAAGACAGCAAGATTACAATCCAGAGTAGGGGAATCCATAGGGCACGTGGGCCTCAATGATGGTGGGGTCAAACTGGAATTAAAAGGAATTATAGGAGTCAACATCAGCAGCCAAGCCAGAAATACATACCTGCCTAGGTGAGCTGTCCTAATCCACTGGCAAGGGCACGGTCGTGCTGGGGGTACAATCAACTCCACTACAGGAATTTGTCATGATTGGTCATGTGCATGCCCAGTACCTAGCGCAGTACGTGTAGCAAGGGGAACCGACGGTAGGGGCACGGACTGCGGCACTTCCAAATGACCAATCAACCGTGAACCACGTCCATTCTGAGTCTCGACTGCCTGCAAAGGGCCGGCTGGAGATCATAAATGCCCTAGGGGGGACCCCTCATTATCGGACCAAAGCCAAGCACCACAAGTAGGAAACCTGAAGCCGAAAGGGTTGGTCATCATCGCCCTAACTGATCGGCAATCGTTCACCTAGTGGCCTAGGACACCACAATTGAAACAGAGCTCCAAAAGCTTTTCGTACTTAAAACCAATCCAAATATCAGCAAGATTTTTCCTGGGAAGGAACAAACCAGGCTTTAAAGGAAAGGCAATATTGATTTCAATCCGAATCCTGACAAAACGCTACCATCGGGGCTGGAAATCCTCCACTAAATCAATGTCCAAGACCTTACCTAATCTTGTTACCGATCCTCATTAGATTTGATTTATTAAGCCATAAGGATGAGATTCCATGAACTTGGACCCAAAAGGTGGAAGAAGAGAAATCCACCTCATTCCAAAGCAACTCCGGTTTCCAAACCTTAAGAATCATATGGCCACCACGAAAACTCCAAGGACGCCTTCTGAAGATAGAGTTGAGATCAGCCTCATGTTCAAAGGAGAAAAGGAAGGTATTCTTGTGAACTTTTTCCACAGAGACTTGGAAAGAGAGGTTCCAGCTTTTGGAAACAATGTCTTTGACAACATTAAGGGAAATATTCCGGGTAGAAAGGATTTTTCTGATGAGGGAGAGCTTTAAGGCATCAGGGTCACTCTGAAATGAAGGTAGCTCTAGCCTGAACTCATCACAGTTGCACTTTGCTGTTCGAGAAACGAGATCTGTAACCATGGAGTTAATCAACGTGGGGTCCTCCATAATAGGGTAGCACCAGTAGAAAGACAATAGATAATACCAAAACAGCAAAAGGGAGTAAAGGTTGATATGAGTAGTATATGATGAGGGAATGGTTATCAAGAATGGGTAGGATAAATAGAAAATGGTACAGTGTTTGGGGGATGGCTAGGTGGTAAGGGGAAAAAAGACTCCAGCAAAGGAAAGGTGACAGGGTGGAGCTAGAGACAAAACTACTCCAGCAGGGGAGAGGGAAGGGGTACCACAAGGGTATGGGCAAAAAACGAGAGCATTTTCAATTCATTAAGGCAAGTTCCTCTCAAGAGAATTCCAATCCCTAATTAGCTTCTCTTTTTGACTAGCTCATTTGAGTTAGACCCAAAAGGTGTCTTCATTGTCAAATCTGCATTTTGAGCAAACCAAGTACCTTCCTCTAGCGCAGCAAGTGGTATTGAGTGGCAGAAGGTATGGAAATTGAAACTCCATGATAGAATCAAAATGTTTCTATGGAGACTTGGATCATGTTCCCTCCTAACCAAGAATTTGATGGCTACCATATTAGGAAGCCAAGACACGTAATACCATTTTTGTAGGGAAGCTGTGGAAACGGATGTCCATCTATTCCTTGAATGCCCAATGGCCAAGGCAATCTGGTTTGGGTGCAGATGGTCTCTCAGATCAGAAAAGATGAATTTGAGCAATTGTGAGGAGATCCCAAAGTTTGCAGTAGACCCGCTGTCTTATAGTCCAGCTCATGCTCAAAAGAATGAAGATCTAAACACGCAGTGGATAGTTCAGGTGGCTCTTACACTGGAGACCCTTTGGTTTTGAAGGAACCAAGTGGCCCACAGCAAAGGTAACATTAATCTACCTTAACAATCCATGGATTAAATCTAAAAGCTCAAGAGCATTTGGAAATTCTTAATGTGGCTGACAAGGATAAAAGCCAAGGAACCACCTGCTGGACTTGCCCTCCTAGTGGTGAGATTAAACTCAATGTTGATGCATCAATCTTCAAGGATTACACTTCATTAACAGTGGTTGCCCGTGATGCTCAGGGTGTAATTATTAAAGCTTGGGGAAAAAAGCATTTTCTCTATGACCCGTTGCAAGCTGAAGCAGCTGCATTACTTTGGGCACTTGAGCTAGCAGCTAACAAGAATTTTGAAAGAATTGTTGTAGAGGGTGATGCAAAAGCTGCTTTGAGGCCTTGAATGGTGATCCATGTAATGTGAACTGGACTATTCGCTGCTACTATCCGCAACATCTTAGTTTTCAAAAGTTTATTTTTGTCTTGTAATTTCAATTGGGTGAGAAAGGAAGCTAATGGGGTTGCCCACTCCATGGCTAAACATGTTCCCTCTACCTCCCTTCCCATACCAGTTCTGGAAGCTTGGAGGCTTGACTATCTTTTTTGTCTTTAATTAATAAAAGTTTCTGGTTTAGCAAAAAAAAAGTACTCCTTAGTTTTGCACATAATCTTTTTATACAGAAAATTGAAGAGGGATTGAAGGACCATACATCATTGCAAACAATAGTTCCTTGCATCTCTCCATTGGATAACCAATCAAACCTCTTAACATGCCATGCTCCTCTCATAAACTGAATTTTATTTTCTATTGCTGAATTTCCTTCTATCATTATTGAAAGCAACATCCTGAATCGCTCCATAATTTGCCCTATATCTTTATCATCCTTTCATGTTTTTCTCTTTTTGTTTGTTGAAGATGCTGCACGTTGAAAGGTAGCTTGAGAACATGATTGAGGAGATGCCATAGAATCACTGTCGTCACCCACGATCTCGAAGCCCTCTGAAAACCAAATATGCATTGCTTCAAGGAAATGTCACTTTCAAAAAGAGGAACACTTTAAATCTAACAATTTGCAGAGGAAGCTTATGGCTCCATCAGAACCAACTGTTAGAAGCCTCTGACCAACATAAACAAGGACAAGACACAGAGAAGTAGAAACCCCACGGTTCTCAAACAGCAACCAATAGCTGGAATTAGAAGCATATAAGAAACCTAAAAATGGCAAAGTAGTTACACCTTGCATAACAACTACAATGGCTGTGACTTGTGATAAATAAAACAAAGCAGGAACTACAGAAGCCCACTAGTAGCTGAAAAAATAAGCATATAAGTAAATAAAAAGCAATATGAAGGAGATAGTACATGTTGCCATTTATAGTTTCAGGAGGAACAAACCTATCAAAAAGAGGGGAAAAAACTACTAGTAAACTAGAAAAGGTCCATGAAGAATCTTTATCCCATAAAGACAGAAAATAAGAATAACAACAATTATTAAAAGTTGTGATGATTAACATGCTCACTGATATTGGGCTTCCAGAAGAAACACGTGCATTATATGACTGAAGTTTAGAGCAATGTAACCATCATTTATGTTATTATAGGCAATACTAATCAGTTAAAGAAAGAAATTACCAACTAAATCATCATGTTCAAGTTCAGCGTCTCAGCCGAAGCTGGTAGACGGTGTCAATTTTTGTTTTTTGTTATTGTTTTTTAATCCATGGTAATTCTCCGAAAACCACCACAAATCAACCCCAAATAACGCAAACAAATCATCAAATGCATCAACTACATACAAAATAAATTCACAATAACAACCAGAAACCCAAACATAACAACAAAGAAAAACAAAATATTCTTCTTCTAATTCATCTAAGCACACATAGAGCGAGAGAAAACCTGGAGGTTGTGGGTGCCAGATGACTTGGTGGCAGCACCAAGTTGAGGAATCAGTTTGTGACCTTGTGAGTGTGAGTCTAAGAGAAGAAATGTGAGACCATGAGTGAGAGAAAACTGGTTGATATAGTTAGAATTTTTTATAAAATGTTAAGATAAATTGGAAATTTGAAATTTTTTAATAAACCTGGAACCCCTCCCTCCAAATTCCCCCGATTTGGGGGAATTGAAAATAAGGGGTTTGAACTTTGAAGGGGTAAGATATCCCTTCAAATCCTCTCAAGTCCTTTCCCCCTCCCTTTAAAATATCATCCAAACAGGGGAGAGTATAAAGTATAAACCCCCACCCCCTTCTCCTCTACTCCCTCCTCTCCTCCCATCCAAACACATTGTTAGTGGAAAAACATACCATTGCAATGCTTCTAAGAGTATCTAATCCAAATACTAACCTGCTCACGTTTGAAAGTCTTCCACATTCTCTTGCATGTCCAATATCTAATATTCCCACCAACGGAGTCCCATGGCATCTCAAGAAGTGGTCAGCAGTCCATGTATCCTCTGCTTGATGATATTCGGTATTCACGAAAAGCACTCATTTCCAGGCACCAAAATCGATGGACTGAAGTGATATATGACCAAGATACAAATCTTTTATATGTTGCTTACACAACCCGATCCGCCTTCTATTCAAGCTGGGATGAATACAACTTGAGAACCCTGTCTTCCAGCCTGGGAACTTCTGCCTTTCCATCACATGAAGAATATATACACATGGTGCTGGTGACGGGCACCCCACAACAAAACAATTGCAAGGCCTCGACTGGCTCACCACTCTTGCTAGAGAAAGTAAACACAAACCACTATAAGATATCCCATACATTAAAGCCTCATCATTATCAAAAGCTTGGGTATCTGATGTCTCATTAGCCATCTCTTGCTCTATCTCTTGGGTAGAGGGAATCATACTCAATTCTGAGTCAAACCGTTTTTCTATCTCATTTTCATGTATCCGGTATTTTGCCGCTAGAGTACGAATGCAAGATTTCCTAAGTTGATCAGAAATTAAGAGCTTTACCTCACTAAAATTATCACACTCACTATACCATCTAAGCCAACGGCAAACAACACCAGAAAACCAGTCGATAATCTGGGTATTATCTTGTAAAATAAGCAGAAAAGTTGTACGGGGGTACCCTACATATGTGGCCAATCCATATCGTGAAAGCCTTTTTTTTATAGCATTAACAGGAGCAATAATCTCAGTGATGATGTCAGATTTGCTAGAGGAGCTAGAATTGGGTAAAAGAGCAAGAGTAGAAGCTGTCTCAGAAGAAACATATTCTTCTGCACGCCTCTGAAATTCATAAAAGGTGTCCTTCAGCTCTTGAGGAAGGGATGGTTCTGCAACATACTTAGAAAGGATAATTTCCTCACTCTTTGCTGCTTTGGCCTTAACATCTTGCATCCATACCTTTAGTAAGAGCTTGTACCAATGATCAGTTTCCATCCCAGCTTTACGAAAACAGGAAACTTGGCTCAAAATAGACTTACTGTCTGCTAAATGCTTGATTTCAGACTCTTTAACCTTCTTCAAACCATGACCCAGCCATTTCTTACCAATTCTAATGGTCCCAGCATTCCACGCCTCTTGTTTTTGTAAAGCAAATAACTCAACCTTTTCCTTCAACTTGTGAATGGCTTTTACAGCAGGACTTTCTCTCACTCTTCTTCTAACCAAATAGCCTAGAAAGCGAATCCCCTGAGGCCCCTCACATGGTAATATTTCTGTTTGATTGTCAACGTCCAAGTGCAAAGAATTCTGCAAGTAATCAAGAACCTCAGACTTAAAACCAAGAGCAACTTCTTTGGAACCAGAGACCGCAAAAAATATCTCATCCATGAAGCGACAAGAATGAACTCTTACACTCACATTGTCTTCACTTTTGCAGTTGAGATCATTGTCTTTCAGCTGTCTCCTAAACCAACTACGTAGCTTGGAATAGGACCCATCTTGATCTGTATGAAAACCTGGAACCAGAGCTTCATATTTCATTGACAATCTGTAAAATTCGCGGTCAAAGAGGTCAAGATATATATTTATTAGTATGGGGGACAACAATCCCTCTTGTGGTAGACCATGGCCTTTTGGGAAACCCCCAAACTCCAAATTAAGTACCTGGGCATCAAACATGCTCCAAATGATAGCATGAAAGCTGGGATCTTCTATCTTGTCCTCCATTATTGATATGAGTTTTGCAAGAACACAAGCATCCAACTTTTTATTTATGTGTAATGTAAACCACCAATCAGGATTAGAGATCTCTTTGGTGATGTACTTCAATGCTGAGGAGTGTCCCCTCCCACTTCGACAACCATGAGAAATTTTAGAAAAGTGGGGTTTGTAAACAACTTCTAGAACTATTCTGATGGCTTCCTGAACAACTTTCAACTTTAGATTGGGGAGGACAAGGACTTCTTTCATTGCACCCTTCGTTGAGATAGAGAAGGTATTGGCATTGACATCAAAACTCCCACCACAAAGCTCTTCAGCCACAGATTCAAACAAGGTACTGTCATAATCTAATGATGTATCTACATTTGAGTTTAGCCTTATACAATTGTAAGCATCCTGAAGAGTTTCTGGATTGGCAATCACCTTTGCCATTAGGTCTTGAAACTTCCCATTCATGGTATTGCTCCTTCACCCTCTTCTTTATGCGGAGTTCAAAAGACCTCTTGAGCTCCATTCGACTCTTGGGTTTTATCTCGTTAACACGAGAAGATTCTTCAACAAGACCGGCCAAGTTCTTTGCCAATGTCATTTTTCCAATCCCCTTGTCAGTGTCATCTTTAGCTGCTACGGCAGAAGAATATTGTAATCTTTCGGCAGATTTACCTGTTACAAGTTATGAATATATGAAAATCCTAAATTATTCATGACAAAAGCTATATTCACACATAGGATGCTTAATAACTTAAACTTAAGGAAGCTTTTTTTTTTTTTTTTGGTATAGATTAGTTTATGAAATTAAGAGCCTGGAGATTAAATATCCAAACACAGGAAATCCAATCAGTTTGTGTGGCTTTGTGTTGTAGCCCATTCAACAAGAATGCCATTAATTGAGCAATCCTTGTCCTGGAAGTGCAGCCACTTAAACAGCTCAAAATAAACTAAACTATTCATGATGCATGGAGGAAAGCAACACCTCCCCGCAAAGAGCCAGAACCATTTGTTAAAATGAGTAGGAAACGTGAAAGAAGGATATGGAAGCCTACATAAACACAACAAATTATTCGGTTCAACTCAACAATATATATAGGTTCGATAAGATTTTCACCTACTGAAATTATTCTTGTATCTCTAAGCCTAAGGGTCAGCTTTGTAAAAGATATAACTCCAAACATGCAAAAAGAGGAGTTCATACAACAGAAACCACTTTAAGTTTCAAAATCCTAGGACCGATAAATATCGAATTCATCTGAATTTTCTGCTGTAACCAATATAAGATATCAGACTTTAAGCAATTCTCAAAGCACCTTGATATACAATGGTTCTATACACCTTTTAGATAGCTATCAAGCTGGCATATAACAAGTTACCTGTATTAATCGAAAACGACGAAATGACTTCAGCAAGGTTCCTGCTTTGCAGTATGGCACGTTTTATCAAGCTTGATTTAATAACACTTGGCAAACCCAGAAGCCGCATTGTTCCTACTCAGACTAGCATCAGCACAGCTTCAGAAAAACATAGAGACCCATTACTTCAAAAGTAATATAAGGTCATACCAATGAACTGAACAGCAAGTCTTTATACATATAGTAATATTTCTGAGAAAATGAAGAACCAAGCAGAGGAAACTGCTTATAGACGCATTCTAACAAACATGTGGTGTGCAATAAAAAGAGTTGTGGAATTAATAAACAAAGACATACGGTGGAGTTAATAGTTAATACCATGTAAAGCTGGCCTAAAAATGGGTGAATTTATTTTTTCGGATTTTGCTTTG
This sequence comes from Fagus sylvatica, assembly GCA_907173295.1. Classification (NCBI taxonomy): domain Eukaryota; kingdom Viridiplantae; phylum Streptophyta; class Magnoliopsida; order Fagales; family Fagaceae; genus Fagus; species Fagus sylvatica. Next base: position 15,930,028 of record OU015768.1, on the reverse strand, counting down.
GAGCTCTGAGAGATTTTGTTTGTGTTTCCCTCCTTGCGGTTTACAAAACCCACCAACTCGTCTGAAATGAATTTGGGTTTTTTCCATAACTTTGATAAATGGGTTCGTTGAAAGCCCAATCTATTATCAATGGGCTGGGATCGAAGTTGGCTTCAAAACTTCTCAACTTTCCAAACACCAGAAAGAGGGGGGGAATTAAAAGAAGAAGAAAGAAGAAATAAATAAATCCTCCAAATTCATTCTTATTTTTCAGAGAAAAAAAAAAAAAAACAGAAATATTTTTGAGTAAATTAAATTTTAAATCCTATACTTTAGAGGGTGTAACAAATTAAATCTTATAGTTTCAAAAGTAACAAATTAAACCTCACACATTTAAGTGTAATTACATTGTGTTTGAAATTTAATATGAGTTAAGATTTTTACTTTGTTTTAATTTTCGAAATCTTATGGTTTAATTTGTTACTTTTGAAATTTTAGGGTTTATTTTGTTACTTTTGGACCTATATGGTTTCATTTGTCACACCCTTAAATTATAGGGTTTAAAATATAATTTTCCCAATATATATATATATATAATTTTTTTCACAATTTATTTAATTATACACTTATTACTTTAATGTATGAAGAGAAAATAAACCTACCTCTGCTCTATGTTGTTTATGATCACAAAACTTGTAATTTAATGGCAGTTTTCTTCTTCTTCTTTTAAATGGTGATATGCAATTGAAGCCATTTAGGTGCGAAATATGAAAATAATGGATTGTTATGTTGATTGTTGTGTTTGTGCTTAGTGTACTATATTTTGTTTACCTGGTCAACAAAAGATTTAGTCACCTTTTTATGATTGATATGTCTATAATGTTCTAATTTATTAGATTTCTACTACAAAGTTATCAATTGTTGTAAGCAGAATGATATCTCTCTCACTTTGTTCAACCTACGGAATGAAAAGGTTTGTTCAACTTAACCCCATTATGAACCTATGATAGATTAATAACTTTTTTTTTTTTAGAAGGGAAAAAAAAAAAATGATGTTGTTAATATAATCGAATCCTTTTTTAGGGTTGGTAGTTCTTGGACACAAAATTAGACAGTATAAATTGTATCTTTTAACTTGGAACTAGTTATAACAAAGTGCAAAAAACCAATTGGTGTCTTGGCCTGATGTTAAGAGTAACCATCATGAGCGGACGCCATAGGTTTAAATTCTATCATAACTATCAAAAAGTTATAACAAAGTGGGTTTGTGTTTAGCAAAACAAATAAATAAATAACAAAGTGGGTTTGTGTATGCCAATAAAAAGTTGGGGGCAGTTGGAGGGGATGAATTCCTCGGGCCCAATGCCCAGTGTGTAGGGTCCATTATGGCCACTTCTTATTGCGTTGGCTTCGGGCCTATCATCACAACTCAAACTTGGATGATCCCCTCAAGCTCAAATTTGAGACTAAAAGTATTGCTCAACAATACTTTTTTTCTTATTGTATGGGATCTCAATCTGCCAAACTATAAGTGCAAGGTGTGTAGAAGACACAATAGACTAGTTAGAGTTCATCCAATTAGACTACTTAAGTGGTTCTCATAAAAAATAGTGGCCTATTTAAGAAGAACTGTCTAAAAGAAGTTACAAACTCTCAAATTCGCGTTGATTGTCCTTCACTAATCCCCACCTTTACATTTAATGAGACCATAGGTCATCCGTATGTAACATTGGGATAATACCCTTATATCACATTCCCTCAACTGACTTGAGGGGATGGTGCCTTGTCAAAAATTCTCTCTTACTTTGTGGGGATCAATGACCAACACAACACTATAACTACACCTAAGCCATTGGAAGAGGTACACACTCATCTGCATTGTTGTGTTGTTGTTGTTGTTTTTTTCTCATAATTCTACCAAATTTTATGTTGATTTAATCTTCAAAGTGTCTTTGACTAGCCCCACTACGTGGCCTCTTATTAACTAGGTCGCCTCCCTTTTGAAGGCTACTCTTCGAATCATCTTTGTTCATTCGATCACGTAGCCTACTCTCACCTCCGTGTGAGGGTGATCTTGGCTGCATATGGCCAGATCTAGGCCGTGTGGTCCTCCCCCTTTTCCTTTTCCGTTTTCCCCTTTTGTTTATTTTATCTTTTGGCATCTTGATCGGCTTCCTCCAAGCCACCACCACCACCCTCCATCTCCCTTGGTTTCCGCCCTCCATCTCTCTGCTTAGCTCCGATCCAGTGATAGTAAGCTTCGCCGAAGTCCATGGGTGGCTTGTGACTCTAGTAATTTCCCCTCTTTTGACGGAATACTTGCTACTTTTAGTTAGCGGCAAGATCTTCGGAGGCCATGGATGATCAGTAGACAGCGGGTTTGGGGGCTACTCCCATTTCGAGCTTTTATCATCGACCATCTAGGTGACTTGGGGGTAGATTTGTCAAAGTTCTTTCTATTGGAAAGCCCCTATACCCAAATCGCATGGCATCACTTGCTATGGACAATAAGATTCGACTTCTTAGTTTATTGTTGCTCAGATGGGATCATGGCTCCAAGCTTTCTGTCATTCCGGACATCTTCAGTTGCGATTACCCTTACTTTCTACCAGATGGTTAACAAGTTTTGTGTCCTTTGTTTTTGTTATTGTTGTTGTGTTTTATCTGTTGTGTTGTTGTTACTTAGTTATTGTATTTTCTTTTTCAGTTGTTGTTAGGTTGGTTGTTTTTTCCTTGAACTGTTTTGTCGCCCTTATTATAGGGTTTGTCGCCCTTATTATAGGGTCCGAATCCATGACGTATGTCATTTTTGCCAACCTCGTTGTAAGGTTTGGTGCTTTACTGTATAATTTTTTTGGTTGCAAATAAAGTCTTTTTTATTTAGCAAATAATAATAATAATAATATAACAACATTGAAGAGTTATAGACTAATATATATTTGATAAATTTTTTAAAAAAAAGGTTTAAATACCGATTTGGTCCTCAACCTTTGGCATTTGTGTCAAATTGGTCCCTAACCTTTCAACTATGTCAAATTGGTTCTCAACCTTTCAACCTTGTGTCAAAATGGCCTTGGACGTTAAGTGTTGAATGGAAAATGCTGACCTGGCTAACGATTTATTTTTAATTTTAAAAATGTCTGATGTGGGATGCCAACTCAAATTTTAATAAATAAAAAAAAATGCCAACTCATATTTTCTTCTATCTTAATTTCTAAAGTAACCGGATACAAAACAAACCCTAACCCCTGCAAAATCCCCTGCCCCTCTTGCACAGCCACTCCCTTACCCTCTAAGAGGATTTCCATTTTATCACAAGTGAAAGCTTTATGTAGACATTTTTTTTTAATTAAAATTTGAGTTGGCATGCCACGCCAAACATTTTTAAAATTAAAAATAAACCGTTAGCCATGTCAGCATTTTCCATCCAACACTTAACGGCAATGGTCATTTTGACACAAGGTTGAAAGGTTGATGACTAATTTGACACAGTTGAAAGGTTAGGGACCAATTTAACACAAAGATCAAAGGTTGAGGACCAAAACGGTATTTAAACCTTAAAAAAATGATATGTAAATAAATGAATTTTAGTGAGGGAAAAAAAAAATTTTGATTTGTAGAATTATATATCGGTATGTTTGGCATTGGCACGCCTGTTTGGCATTGTGGTATGATGTATAGTTTTAATTGTAGAACTTTTTTTGAATAGAAACGATAGCTTGAAATTTCATTGCAAAGAATCAATCTGTACAAAAGAAGTAAGACAAGTAGGGTAATCTTCCAACCATACTTGCTCAAAATTTGAGGACACTGCCTCTGTAGCCAAGGCACGAGAGGCCCTATTACAATTTTCACTGGTGAATGAAAAACTAATAAAGTGGAATAATGGGACCCAATTTCTAATATCATCCACAAGCACCCCAATTGGTGCTAGAGAAGGAGAACCCAAATTAATTAGGCCCAGAAGTTCTTGATTGTCCACCTCAACCTCCAACCGCCTAAAGCCAATACTAAATGCAAACTCAATCGCTAGCAGCACTGCTAATTGTAGAACTTTAGTTGTAGAGATTTGGTAATAAAGATTATTCAAAAAAAAAAAAATTAAAATTTTGAGCATCTGACAAACTACAGTAATATACATATTTTAAAATTTTTATGCATGTTTGGTATCCAAATTGATAAAGAGATTTTAATTGTGAGAATTCCAAAATTCTCTCTCAGTTGATGGGTACAATCGAAATTCACAAAAGAATTCCCTCTAAAACCCTTGACATCCTGGCTAAGGACAAGGAGATCGAAAAGTACATTGTCATAGGAGGTAGGCCTAGGTCATCTACTTCTATCCAGATGATGAAAGTGGAGAGGAAAATAGTCGAAAAAGGAAACTTGAGATGCACTAATGGACTTTAGAGTTAAGAGAGACAAAAGATCCTCTCTCTCTCTCTCTCTCTCTCTCTCTCTCTTTTCTTTTTTCTTTTTTTCTTCTTCTTCTTTAGATTTGGGAAGGGGAAAGGAAGAAATGAGTGAGGTTGTCTTAATGAAAAAAATGATGTGGTCATTTTTGTCTATAACTTGGTTTTTCCAAAAACTTAAACAATGCTTGGAAAGAGCTTTAAGGATAAAGCTTATATTTTGGGTTTTTTATTTTTTATTTTTGATAATTCGATAGTTGAGAGAGGAGAAATTTGAACCTTAAATATATCCCTTAAGGAACACCTGAAGATGCTAGTCAATTGAGTTACAAGACTTTTGACATACTTAAGAAATTTAACAACCGTGTGAATTGGTTTTTTCTTAAAAAAAAGATTAAACAAACAAACAAATTTTTAACTTTTGGGTAGCTCAAAAAGCTCTTTTGAAAAATTGTCAAACACCCTTTTTTTTCTTTAAAGAACTTTAGGACAACTGCTAGTCAACTGAATTACAAAACTTTTGACATATTTAAAGAATTTAACAACCGTGTATATTGGTTTTAAAAAAACAAATAAACAAACAATAGATTTTTAACTTTTGGGTAGCTCAAAAAGCTCCTTTAAAAAATTGGTTAAACACCTTTTTTCTTTTCTTTTTTTTTTCCTTAAAGAACTTTAGGACTCTTAAAAAGCTTTATCTGGGTGCCTAACGCACTACCAGACGGCAGACAAGCCCCAAATTTACGATGAACCATATGTAATATTGTGTCAAAATTTTAAAACATATAAAGAAAAAATATATAAAAAAATTTAAGCACATACTTTCTATCGCGTGCATTAAGGGTCATGTTTCTTCCGTCTTTTAGGGGATCTTGTCATTCGCCTTTAGCACTAGATTGTGGTAAGAGGTCAATGTCCTTTTCCTTTTCAACCAAAGCTGCATTACCCAATCCTTTTTTTTAATTTTAGTTTCTTACTTGAGCTTATTATTCTACTAAAAATGAAGGAAATCTCATCGGATCATGACCTTCTAAATTAATAGATTAATATCATCAATATTATTTTCCTAAGGTAACTATCATAGAAGTCTTATAAAATCCAATGATAATTTGTACTTTCCGTGGGATTTAAAACTAGCTAGCAATTAAGTACTGCGTGCTGCTATAGGATTAGGAGATTCTCTATTTGAAAACCTCTCAATTTGTCTATTTCATAGTTTAGATTTTATCTCATGAATCTAACAGTGTATATACTGCCACGTCATTTAAAATTTTAAATGATGTGATAGTCTATATACTGTTAGATTTATAATATTTAATTTAGACCATGAAATAGACTCTCTTCATTTTATTTCAAATGAAGAGGATTATATTCCGCTGCTATATCAATCTCTCTCACTCACACGTACCAGCTATATTTTTCAAAAAGATATCAAGTAAGAAAATTTTATTAGTTTAGAATCCTTTAAAGTTTTCAAGATGCTTTTATTAAGGATGTTGTTTTCTTATAGTTCTATATGTTACTATCTTTTTGAACATCCAATAACAACCTATACTTTCTTAGGTTATGAAAAGGATGCCCTGACATGGTTTATAATTATTATTATTTTATGAATAAATATTATTAATTTAAATTATTATGAGGTTCATTCTATGATAATTGTTATCATCAAATCAAGATACCAATTGATTTTTTTTAGGTGTAATTCACGACACAATATTTTTCCAGAGTTAACTGGAACCACTAACAGGATTTACTTTAAGCTTTTTTATGGTGCAATTTTTGTTTTTATTATATATATACTCACGTCTCAAATGTGAATCCAAAAGGCAAAACTTTGGCCCAAAAGTGCAAAGATAGATATTATTGATTCCACTGGAAAAGGGAGGGAGATTAATGCTGAAGGTGACTTCTGGTTGACCATTAATTAAAAGAAACGACAAAAAAGGGAAAAAAAAGGAAGATATGTAAACTTCAACTTGAGCTGGACGTTAGGCTCACGCTTATAAAAAGTCTTAATTATCTACGTGTCCTCAAATCTTCTCACAATTGAGAAGAAAAATTATTTTGCCCAATTAAGAATATTTTATTTTTTGGACATATATTATATTTGATGACAATATTTCAACAAAGTAAAAAAAAGTGAGAAGGTAAGGACTTAAATGAACCTATACGACAAACTGACTATATCCAAAACCCAAAGACTAAAATGCAAGTGAACTCCAAAATTAACGTGATCACACTGTATATTCACAGCGCGGTGGGGGACCGGCCAATGATATTGACACATGATAATTTTCTACACTCATTTTGTTCATATATATTATGTTAAGTTTATTCCACACTCCATACAAGCCAAATTCTAAGGGATTACACACTTCTTTTCTAAGCATAATAATTATATTTTTTATATACCTAAAATATTTAAACAATTCTATAAAACTCAAGTGTATACAATGTTCAAACTTCACTTAAATCGATTCATGAAATAAAGTGATATGTAACTTTACTTATATTTGTATAAATCGTATTGTGTATATGACTCAAAAGTTTTTTTTTTTTTTTTTTTCTAATACAAATAAATGCAGAATGTATAATTTTCACTCAATTGTCTACATTCAATTTATGATTTTCACTCAATTATCTTTCATATAATAGATGCCTAACCGATTACTTTGTCTAAACTATAACAAAATTCCATCATTTAAAAAAAAAAAAAAAAAAAATGGTATGGCCTCATCAACTTTGACAGGATTCCCCCCCTCTCATAATTTGTCTCTTAATTAATTAACAAAAGTTTGCAGGCTTGCAACTAATGTATGGAACTGAATCCCACCTGTCACTTTGTCGAATATATATATATATATACCTACCTGCTAGGATTCAAGAACTATATCAATGAAATGCGTTCCTTATAAAATAAAATCCTATAACATTATTATCGTATAAAATGATAGGAGGAGTGGCTGAGGGAGGCCAGGGGGCCACTTTTGCACTCTCTAAATCCTAATATTCTTGAATTAATAAAATTAAAAGGTTCCCCTCCTCCCCCTCTAATATTTAATAATATCATATACTTTGTATTGGTCTTGTATAACTTTTTATTTTTTATTTTTTTTACATTTATCTATATTTTAAGTATTTTAAGCTATATTTTTTTAGATTTCTTTTAAAACTAATAGTTAATAATTTGTTATTTGGGATTATAGGTGCGATCATATTTTCATATTATGTCAATTATATGTGTAATATGACTTAGCAATTTATAAACATAGAACCAATTAATTCAAATGCGCTATAATTATAAAATTGTGCTCACATACCTTTCATAACTCCTTTTTAACCATTTAACTTTAAAAATATATATATATAGATACGAACAAATGTGTGAACGGGATTTCTTAAAAATTTTGTGAAAGAAATATTATAAAAATATATGCGTGATATTATTTTATACAAGTTGATGATAGATAACACAATATATTTATTAATTTCACATTTATATTATTAATATATATTATATATATATATATATATATATATATATATATATGATATATAGTAAAGAACATGATATATTAACAGTATAATAAACAGGGTTTGTTAAAATATATATATATATATATATATATTTATATTATGTTCTTGACGCCAATATATATTTCACAATAAATGTTATATGATAACAATTAATTTATCTAGCACTAAACATCAGCAATGACACAATCTCACCTAAGGTCTTCTCTAGAACCCTAGTTTCTTCCTAGAGTCTGAGGATTCAGTGGTAGCTAGGGTTTATCTTATCTTTGTACAAGTTTTTATCCCCATCTCGGGTAGGTCTGTTAAGTTTGGTATGGGACAAATTAAGGAAAGTGGCAAAAGGATTAATCTTGAAAATCTGTGCAAGAGGTTTTCATTGACTGAAGAAGAAAACGAGAGGAGGTTGAGATTGAGAGGTCTCTCTGATCTGAAGGTGAAAACAACAATCTTTTTTTTGATGAGTGAAAACAACAATCTTTTGCTGTCTAGCAAACTCTTGACTAACAAAGCTTTCAGTTCAAAGGCGACAAAAAAGTGCACGTGGTTCATCTTTGAATTCAAGGGTTTCAGTAGATAAAGAATGGATTATGCTGAATAGTCTGTGGTGTTAGACAAAAACTTGGAATTCTTTGAAGTAATATGATGTAAATGCTCAATTATCATGATGGACATACGACTATGGCTTATTTTTTAATTCATATACATGATTTTCCCTTAAGAGGCATGATGGCGGATTCAAGAGAAGACCTAGAAAAAAATTTGAAGTATAAGTAATTAAATCTCGACAGTACAAAAAAGAATTATTTAATAAAAAAAGCTTGAAGCAACCCTCATGTAAAGCCACCAATAGAAAATATTTAGAAACATATCACTATATATATGTATAAAGAAACAATATGTATACTGAAAGTAAGAAATTTATAGTTTTTTTCTTAATTTTTTCAAGTTTAATATCATTGACAATTGGTAAAATTGAGTCAAAATTTTTTTTTCACTATGTAGATCTGTCATCCATGGTTGATCTTATCATCATTTAGTTCTAGTGGAAAATAATTCTTTTTTAAGGTTTTCTACTTCCACATGGAGAACAAACTATTCATGACCTAACAAAAATCATGGTTGAGAAAAGATAAGCTAAATTAAAGCAAATAATATATTAAAGACTGTTTTTCTATTATAATTCCTTACCTTTGAACATTTGTTTAATGGTTTGCAATTTAATTTTTCAGCTTTTTTATCAAATAAAATGAACGCGGATGATACCGTGTGATCTTCAACCTTACATATATAATTTGAACAGTTTAGTATTTTTTTTTTCTATAGATTAGTGTACATAAGAAACTGAAATATATTCAAATCGTATATTAAGCATTAATTGTTAAATCTCATGGAAGAAAAAAAAAAAATTCACGTACGATCATCAAATCATAAGATACATAACAAATCATTTAATTATTTGATAGAATTTTTATGAAAAAGATGGGATGTAACAATCGATAGCAGAAGAAAGAAACAAAATTGCAGACACCATAAGAGAGGAACAAAATTAATGTGAGCAACTAATGGACACCAGTTTTACTTGACCAAGTGAATTGAGCTGAAAATTTCATGGTGCGAGGGCTAAAAAGTAATCCAAGTAAATTTCAAACGATTTTAGAATGTTTCAACATAGTCACCCTCAAACAATCCTCATGATTCAGAATTCCTAAATATTAATATCATTAAAAAGCATATTTTAATCTCTTAACGAATGGACTTCGTTACTCTACAATTATTCTCTGAATACCTTCATTACCTTGACCTTTGGAGTGCTTTCGATCAACCACATTGGTTGGTTAATTAAAAACATAAGAAAGAGTTTGTTTAATCTTTGCGTTCTTGACTCCGTGAATTAGCTTGTTGGTCACACTGTTCAATTGAGATCCTTATTGTGGTTCTCTCTCTCTCTCTCTCTCTCTTTCTCTCTCTCTCTAATTAAGTTGGTTCTAATTTTTTATTCTAACCCATACAAAAAAAATAAAAAATAAAAATAAACCCCGTAAAGCCACTATTTTTTAGAATACCAACTTCGGTTTGGCAAGATGAGTCCCTAACACCTTCTCACCTCATAAAATAACCTTTGAGCTTAGATAAGTGGTTGTAGATTAGGTTTTTCTAATGTAATTTTCATTTTTTAAAATGTAAATAGGAAACAAAGCTATGTAATTTTCCTTACATTGTATTTAGGATCAAATTATGTAATTTTCTTTTTCATGTTCAAATAATATAAATTATATTTTTCTTCAATAAAGTGGTACGATTTCTTTTTATCATGTTTTTAAAATGTTTTCTCTTTTTTTTTTCTTCATTTTAATAAAATGGGTGGTGACTCCAAATGTCAAAACCCTTGATCTAGAGGGTATATAACTTCGTAAGTTGAATCATTGCCTAGCTTGAGGCCTATTATTTGAGGTTTGACATCTTCTCTACATCAAATAATGGACTCATAGCCCTTGTTCGAGGTGTGTATCCGAATAAGCCAAAAAAAGGGGCATAAATACTGCACCAGCAGAAATAATTGATAGCAAAATTAGGTAGAATACTTTGTTGATGTCAATAAGTTTGGTTGCTATTTTGCAGAGTAAGTGTTTCGTAAAGGAGTTTAGCTTCTGTCCAATACTCCAGTGCACTGAATACAACACATGCCCAAATTGGGACACGTGTCATGTCTGTATCTTGTCTAATGCACAAAAACACTAGATAGAAGTTGAACTCCTCGTGAAGTATTTGATCTGAGTTTGGATCCCATCAATTATTTTTGGTGGTTACCGCTAAAAAATTTATCATGATAATTATCTTATGTACATAGGATGTCAAATTACACGTTTCTCTCAGGTTTATTTTGGATGTTCAAAGATCATGGACATGCCATATTTGAGAAAAAACAAAAAAAAAAAAAAAAAAAAAAAAAGGAAAAAAAAGGATAATATTAAGTAAAATGTGTTCCCATCTCCAACCGTATTTTAATGTGACTTGCCTTATTTTCATAAATAGAGTTTTCTGTCAAAATAATTTTAAAGATTTTTTATTTATTTATTTTAAATTCTTCCAATTTATTACATTACGATTCAAACAATCTACCATCATCCCAATAACTACACTATAGATTACAGGAAATTCTTTTAAATTTTGTATGAAAACTTTGTTTTATTTTCATTACCAAAATAACTCATTATCATTACTCAATGACTTAATAATGAATATTCCACATTATCATTACTACACTATAGATTACAGGAAATTCTTTTAAATATTCATAAAGCATAGTTTCCTATGCACAAATGTCCGCACAATTGGTGTAGTGGCATGATTTCTTTAACATGTCTAAACACGTGGTTTATGATTACAGTGGAAACCCACCAACAGATGGACTCTTTACTAGGAAAATTAACTCAAAGTATCATTATAATGGGGCCTAGAGGGAAAAAGTTCACTTTTTTAGCAACCAAAAAAAACACTTTTAGCAAGTGTAGAAGTTCTGACTTATGTCAGAAATTGCCTGATGAGATCTTTTCATATTGGAGGGAGATTTATTACCATGGAACTAGTACTATATAAGAAATCTTAGAGGGGTTAGTATATCATTTTCATGAACTTTAAAAGAAATTAATGGCAGATTGCATAATTTACATGTTAATTAGTGTAAGTAATTAAGTCCCATAGATTACGTGTGCTCCTCAATTACAAATTTGAATCAATTTTCTTTTAATTTTCAGATAGTGATGATTGACTAACATCTTATTGTAATATCCATCATCGAATTCTATCATTTAGTGGAAGTTGATTTGTTCTAATGGCGGACAAGATAGTGTTCAACGGTCACAATTTCTTCATATTAATACAGTTTTATTCCTTGTTGGCCTTTGTTTTGTCCTTTTGTTGCTTGGAGGAGATCTCTCTACCTCTCTCTCATATGCATCATAGACCTTACAATTTCTTATTGCCAAACTTACCCATTGTTGGGGGAACATTTAATTTTGTTTCTTGCCTACCCATTCGATAGAGATATATGGGCTAAATGATTTAAAGAAAAGAAAGAAAGTAGGCTGTCTTTTACCCCACATTTAGCATTTGTTTTGTATGTAATTTGATAATAAATTACATTAGAAAGCAATTCACTTATGTTAGGTTTGGAAGATGACTCAAACCACTATCAATAGTACTTAAAATAATAATATTAATAAAATTAATAATAAAATATTTTAACTCAAATGATAAAAGATGGGATGAAATTAGAATAAGTCTTAGCTTGCAAATATTTTATCATTTGATTTTAAATCTTAAAATTTCAGAAAACGATGATAAATATTCCTAAATCCCTAAAAATATCTACTGTACAAAATGCTTATGCTCCCTTTTAATAATCCTTTACTAGTCGCAAACTCGTGCGATGCACGAGAAATATATTTAATCTAATTAATATAATGTTGTACAACATCAATATAAACAGAAAAACGAATAAAGTCAAGACAACAATTAGAACATTGCTTAAGAAAAACTTAGGAACTACCAAAATTATAAAACCAACGGAACAAAGAACACCAAAAGCCAAAAAATAAAAATATTTAGCAGAACAGAGAAACCAAATAAATAAATAAAAGCATGAAACCTGGCAAAGCCAATCAGAAATCAAAGGGGAAATAACGCACTTTTGAGACTCAAACAACAATAGAACTATAGGGACCACATGGAGACTAAAAAAAATCCTGCATAGGATTTATATAGGAAATTGGGGGTGCAATTAATTAGGGAGATGAAAAGGTCAGAGAGTTCAAGAGGTAAGAGTGAGAGAGAGGTAAATGAAAATGTGAGGTAATTAATTGAGGAGATGAAGAGGTCAGGGAGTTCAAGAGGTGAGAGAAAGAGAGGTAGATAAAAAGATGAAGTAATTAATTGAAGAGATGAAAAGAGGTGAGAGAGAGAGGTAGATGAAAAGATGAGGTAATTAATTGAAGAGATGAAAAGGTTAGGGAATTCAAGAGGTGAGAGGTAGATGAAGAAGTGAGGTAGAGGAACAGCCATGAGAAAGAGAATTTATTTTTGAATAAAAGTATGAGAAAGAATTAAATAGAGAGAAAGGGAAGGTGAAAGTGTGTGGGAGTAGCAAATCTGGCGTAATGGTATTTGGGAAAGCCTAAAAAAATTTTCTCAGCTTCATATTTTAGTTTATATTATAGATTAAGATTTACCTATCAATTTAAGTGTTATTTCTCTAGAATTGTGGACTGCTCGATCGCCATCCTATGGTTGGAAACTTTGGGCCCCACGAGCTGCTATAAATTGACCAATTAAGCTGTGAATATGAAAGTTTGGCACCAGTCAAAAGTCAAAGACTTTAGCCACTAAATGGATTCTATAGTTGCTTGGAGAATCCTCCAAGAATGCTTTTGATGCATGCACATGTGAATTCATTTGTGCATCCGTGCATTCAAATATTAAGTGCTAATCGAAATCAGATTCTGTAAAAAGGGTGAATTGAATTGATGGAAAAAAAAAAATGGTACAAAAGTACAAAACTACAAAGTCAGTCGACCAACTTTACCAGAAATTCTGGCTGTTTATTCTAGAAAAGTAAGTCACACAATAGATTATTTGCTGTGTGAATATTTAATCAGCATAAACATATTTGAAATATATACTTTGTCGATTCTTTGGAATTGTGATGCACCAAACTTAGAATAGTTTTTTTTTTTTTTTTTTTTTTAAATTAAAGTTATTTTTTATGCCACGGGTCTTTCATCATCAAAGTAGTAATATAATTGTCATAAATAGAAAAAGATATTTATGGATATGTAACAATCTTGCGTGGATTATTGACTAACTTTTCAAAAACTTTAACTAAAACAATTTTATTTTGTGTCTCTATGTTCAAAGTAGTTGATGTGGAGCCAGTTTGGAACCTCATTAAGAAAGTAAAATACGTTTTTTGAAAATGTAAAATCCAAATTTTGTGTTTGGTAAAAGGAAAAGAACATGATTTGCAAAAAATTTTATTTTTGGAAAACAAGTTTTGAGAATGAAGCTCAAATCTTTATTTCCAAAAAGTGTTTTTGGCAAAAAAACATGATAAGTGAATGTGTTTCCAAACGGACCCGTGATGATGTAATATATACGTACAAGTTATGACTATATAGGACTAAGTAAAAGGAAGTAGATAGAAACTTTAGTTAACTTAAACTTGGGAAAAAGGTTTGGCTATGTGCCTGGTCTTACTAGAACTTGTAAAAACTCATTTTGACCATGGTGAAATGAAATAGAGGCAAAGGAAAAAAAATAAAAATAAAAAGTGTGTTGTTGATTAGGGCAGCTTGTTCTGTTCATACACATAGGGATATGTTGATTATGATTCCACTGAGTGGTTCTCCTATAATTACTATTCTCATGAGCCCTCTGACAGTGTGACTACCATGACCCCCCACCTCTCTCTCTATGCCAGATTTTTCTTCTTTTTATTTTTCTTTTCAAACTTATGTGGGTGGATTCAAACTTCAAAGACAACAACAATTAATTTTCTAATGGTGGGTCAGTTTGACTGAATTGATATTATGTAGAGAGAAGTGGGGGGACCATTACACAACTATTCTATATTATTAGTTGCATTCTTTTTACTTGGTCTATCACTAAGATAAGGCCTATTTTTGGCCCTCTCTACCGTTTGTATCTTGGTGTTTTCATCTGATTCCTCCAACTAAGATTACACTTTTGCTGTGAGCAAAAAAAAAGATTACACTTTTGCTTTTGCTCCCTTACATTCTGATGTGTTATCTGTCAGTGTGGACTACAAACTCACAACACTCAGTCTCACATTCTGCCAGTTTGGACTGTAAGTCCTAAGCTTTCTACTTATCCTTCTTATCATTTCGTTTCTCTTCTTGCATTCCTAGATTTTTTTTATCTCCTCTGTCTTTATTGTATCATCCTCTCAGTCTCTCAGAGCATTGATGACCCAGTTCCATTTATCAATCTTGTGCCATATTTGCATTCTTAGCACTAGTTTGAGTAGTTTCTGATATCAAAGAATCCACCTTTCACCATAATTTTTTCATACTCTTTACCATAAGTGCTTGCAAAGATTTGCCCTTTAAATCCCACATCTTGCATTATAAATTATATCAGTCTTTTCACTTCCTATAAACTACTTGTGGTGGTGGTATGTTTCTAGCACTCACTTGTTACATACTTAGAAGAACCTCAATTGAACCAATTCCTTGTTTTCATAAACAAAGTATTAGAATTCTTTTTGTTCTTGAATCTATAGAGTACTGTTCTTCCATGAGAGAATCTCACATGATCATTCCCCACTTGTTCAGATGTCCAATTAGTCTAGACTTGTTCAAAGATCCAGTCACTTTATGTACAGGCCAAACCTATGACAGATCAAGCATAGAAAAATGGTTGGCTGCAGGTAATCTCACATGTCCTGTCACAATGCAGAAGCTTCATGATCCATCCATTGTTCCTAATCACACTCTACGCCATTTGATTGATCAGTGGCTTCAAATGAGTGACCAATTTGATCCTGATTACTTGGCAACAATTGATTCTTTAACTGCATTGAAACACAACCTTGAATCTCATGATGATGCCTTAGAAAACAAGCTCCAAACACTCGAAAAGATACAAGTTTTATCTGTAGAATCTCCAATAGGCAATTCTTGTTTGATCCAGTTAGGCTTCTTGCCTTTACTTTTGCAACTAGTTTTTGGAAAAGTAAAAGCCAAACCCTCCCAAGATTATATAATGTTTGTTGACCTAGCACTTGCGTGTGCTCTAAGATTGCTGCCTCTTGGTGAAATGGAGTGTTTGAATGTGCTTAAAGAAGAGTCTAAATTAGCTTTATTCCTAAATTTATTTGAGCACGGCTCTGTCATGGTCAAGATAAGCTTGTGTCATCTTATAGAGGCAATATCATCATCTTTGGATACAAAAGAGCTTTGTGCTATGATTGGAAAAACCAGTGATCTCTTGCATGAAGTGGTTGTTCTTGTTGGCCATGGTTCTGAGGCTTCTGAGGCAGGAATTAAAGCATTATCGGCATTGTCATCTTTGCAGTCTAATCGAGAAAATTTGGTTAGAGAAGGCGCAATAGATGGACTCATAACATATATTTTGGGTGCCGAAAGACGTGAGAATAACTTGGCACCAACGGCAATGGCAACACTAGAGAAGCTTTTAGGACTAGGGAGTGCAAAAGAGGCATTGGTAAATAACCCAAATGGTATTTATGCTGTTGTAAGAATGGTTTTCAGGGTATCAGATCATGAAGGCAGTGACAGTGCAGTTAGCTCACTTATGATCACATGTTATGATTCCTTACAAGCAAGGGAAGAAGCAATTGGTGCAGGAGTTTTGACTCAGTTGCTATTGCTCCTACAAAGCCAGTGTAATGGTAGGACCAAAACAAAGGCAAGAATGCTGCTCAAGCTGCTTAGATCCAAGTGGGATGAAGATTCAAAAAATGTCTAGATTATATAAATTAAGTGTATGGGATGTTTGATGCCTATGTGGGGTCTTACTTTCTATGTAGTGTATTGGCTTCCCCTTATAACTTAATATTTGTACAATTCATGTTATCTTATCAGGAATTGAAAATTCAGAAACTTTAATGTAAGCATCCACTTTTAGTTGGATCCCAATTCAAGCAAGCCAACTCTAGGGGCTATAGGAATACAATTATATTGGCAGAGAATCTCACAAGTTTTGAGGAAATTTCATTACTTGCCATGGTAACAAAGAAAAACACATTTCAATTTCATAATGTGATTTTAGTCCCATATCACTATAGTAGAATCTAATCATCCTCAAACATATAAAGTAAGGCAGCTACTAAGAGTATAAGAGCCCTTGACACTCACAATAGCATTTTTTTAATGTATAATAGAGGCAACTATACATTTTTATTTTTATTTTTTATGAAACAGGATATCTTGATTGAGACAAACTACATTACTAGTCTCATTTTTATTGAAATTATGTGTTAAAAAGGGCAAATGAGGAGGTTAGTGAAGCCTTCTATGTAGCCTCAAAAGCACACCAATGAATCAATCATGGATTTTAAACTTCTTATTAGACAAAAATTAGGCAGATTGAAATCCAGCGGTGGGAGCCAACTTTATCCATTTTGTGTACATCCAAATTGAAGTTGATCCTTACGTCATACCCTGCTTGGATTATAAAAAGGCATCCTAATCCTTCTTTCTTCGAGATTGGTTGGAGTTCGAACAACCACATCATCATCATCATTATCATTTGGAAAGTTACGACTCTAATTCCGTAATTTGTGTCTCATGTCAATCTCAAATTGAATCATCATTTGTGATGGTAACTCTCAAATTACCATAGTTAAATTATTTAATATTTCAAGAATACAACGACAATGTAATACGTCTTACTCTCATCATTAATTAAATCTATTATTCAGATTTAAAGATGAAGTAAAGTAGCATGTCACTTTACTCAGGTAATAATAATTAATAATTTTTTGCTAAAATATACTTGTATACAATAATAATTTGCATGACCCCATGTCTGGTCGTCTATGATAGGTGTCTAGTCAAGAGAGCAATGGCAACTTGCGCCCTGACCCACCCATATATTGCAGGGAAGAAGTTTCTTCTTGCCTATTATGGATGTCAGTTTTCTGAATAGAACCTATATTGGCAACAGCATCCTTTTTCCAATGGTTGCAGTTTTGATATGCAAGTTGATGGGACTTTCGGGTCATATGGATATTCGATCTTCTTTTGATATTTAGAAGATACGCACGAACAGATTGGTTTGCTTTTGTTAATTATCATTACCAAAGCCATTAGAGGTTAATTCCAGTATACACTGTTTAATTCACATAGATACTACCATTTGGAACAGAATTAATTCAGGCAGACCAAACTATCTTAAGAATTTAGTTTTGCCTTTTGGAGGACCCCAGAAGTGGACATACAAGTCAAGGACCAATTGTTGGTATTCCACCTTTGAGAATAGGCATGCACACTAGTGTATTGCAGTGGTCCATATTTTCGGCTAGATGACACCATCTTTTGTCTTGGAAGAAGGTAAAAAGGTGAAGAAATTCGCATCACCACAGTACGACTAGGATATGTTACATTACACTACCAAACAGCCGTCAGAACCTTTTGATTTCTTTTTTCTTTTTTGGGTGAGTGTTAGAACCTTTCGATTGGGTCAAAAGTGAGGTGCCTTTTTTTTTTCCTTTTTCCTTTTCTTCAGTCAATTCCTACAGCAATATTGGTTTATACGTATGCAGTAAGTTTGAATACTTGGTTGAGGGTGAGCTAGATTCCGGCACTTTAATGCATACTCCACAAATGTCTTCCATGCGAAACTTGCTAGAAATTATGGAAAGAGACCAATATGAACCAATTTTTGGCATGTGAACTGGACTGGCTGCCGCGTTTGGATTGACTACTTTGGGAATGCAAATGAATTTTTTAGAATATATTTTGTTGAAAATAGTAACTTTGCTGAAATTTTTGTTGAAAAGTGAATATGTTGAATGAAATTTGTATTTGGTTAAACAAAGTGTAGAGTGCATTTTTAATATTATATATTATGCAATTAAACACTTGAGAATGTTTTTTCAATTATATATTTTGTAATTTGTTATTTTTTTAAATAATTATCATTTGACACATAACACACACATAAAAATACTTTATGCTTTAAATTAATGTCTAATATAAAAAATTAGAATAATTACACTTTATCCACTTGTGGTTTGTGTAAAATATTATTATCCTTAAAAAATATAATACACTTCCATGAACAAACTTGAAAATAAACAATTTTTATGATTTTCTTTAGCAAACTAATCTAATTAATCTATATTTAACTAAATTTTATTTTAAGAAAATTTTTATTTTAATCCCTATAGCTTAAGGGATTTAACAAATTAAACTTTATAGTCCATGGTTAACTATTTGTACATATATTTTATGTTCTCACTCTTTTTTCCTTCTTTCCCTCCCTTTCTTTTTTCTTTCTTCAATTTCCCTTACTTGCTTTAATTAATGGTTGTTGGAGTAATTAATGCTCCTGTTAGTGGATCTCACTTGCTTTAGCAAAAATCAGAAGTTAAAATCAGAATCCAAAAAAATGTGAATTCTAACTTTTATTTTAAAAATGAGAATTTACAAAATGCATTCTAGGCATTTGTCAAAATCCCATCCAAACACCTCAACTTTGTTTGAAAATGCATTTTATGCATAAAAATCCGAAATAACTATTTTGAGTAGAAGATGCAAACACCAATGAAGTTGCCAGAATAGGTGAGGCATGGACATTTTTATGAGATATACATGAAAACTGTCGTACAAAAGTTATCTTATATTATTCTAAAGGAGTTAGGTAAAGATTATTGATACACACGGATTGGTAAAGCCATGATTGGTTTGGTCACAATTGATAACACTATCACACGTAACATTAAATAAAACAATTGGTTTTTTAGTGGAAAACATCACACATCAAATTCATTTTTTGGTGAGGATATTGGACCATACGGACTATCATAATTGATAACAATAGGTAAATCAAACCCATCTGGAAAAAGATAATCTCTATTTAAAATTGATTCATGGTTCAAATTAGATATTATAAATCTAAAAATTCAATATCACATTACATTATTTAAAAATGATGTCACAATTTGTATATTATAAGATCCAGAAAATAAAATCTTAACCATTAAAAAAAAAAAAAAAAAAAAAAAAAAAAAAAAAAGATGATCTGTTCACCCCATCTCCACCCAAAAAAAAGAGGAAGAAAGAGGAAAAGATAAATGAGAGACAGAGAGAGACAATTTTTTTTTTAAGGGACATTATAAAGGCAGAAGCAGAATTATAAGTTGGTAAAGATGGTGAATAATGATCAAAAGAGAGACTAGGGTCAGGAGCCTTCTACCTAAATTTTTTCCTTTATTATTAGCCTGAAGAAGGGAAAACCTTCTAGTAGTTTACTTATAGTTATAGGATTATAGCTTCTCCCGGATTACCTAATAAATGGTTTTGTCAGGTAGGATAATGTATCTTGGGTTTGCTACTTAAGGTGGGTCCGAAGGGTCCTGTCTTAGTGAGGTTCCTTGTTAAAACAAAAAAGACCTCAACATTAAGTTCACCCATAAACATTCTATTAACAAATGCAGGTAATAAAGATTAAAGAAAGAAGCAAAATGTCTTTGGATAACCACCTTATACCACTCTCTACCCACTACCTCCCCAAACCAAGAAAAAGAAAGGAGGAAAATAACAGCATATATATTTCAGCAGGATGCATAATTCCCATAGGCCATTTTTTCACTGTAATATTTTACGTAATACAATATCAACTTATTCATTTTTTTTTTTTAAATGATCATCTGAAGTAAAAGTGACCAAAGAACCCAAAGGTGGTCATGACAGTATGTCCTAGTTGATAACAAGTTGTATAAGATATAATACAGATTCCTAGGAAAGGCTGATGAAGTGTTGCAAAGAACTGACCAAACTTGGAGGCCAATGCTTTGTTTCTTTTACATATGAAACGTCTGTATACTGAGGATCAAGTAGAGTTGCAATAGTGAATTGGTTTTCAGCTAGCAGTAGAGCATGCTTGTCCACATATAAGGCTGCTGCTAGAGCTGCATGAACTTCTGCAGAATGCCCGAGAAAACATGAGAACAATTACAGACCAAAAATGTTTCTCCTCTCACATATTTCAAGAATGTATATCTTCAGAAATACCTGGATATCCCTTCAGAGATATGGACACATCCTCCATTTCTGCAATCGCCTCTTCTCTGTCACCAACCTCGTACAAGGCCAATGCTCTTCCCACTCTTGCATAGTCTGAAAAGGCAAAGTCTTTGTAGTTTTCAATGACCTGAAGTGAGATATAGAAGTGATGTCAATTGTGAAGCTTCTTGCACCTCTCCTGTATAATTATCAGATTTAAGTACAATAAGTTTCCATTAGCATTTCAATTTTTTAAATTTACCTCAGGTTTTAAGGGCTAGTCATGCAGAAACTACATATGTGACTAGCTAATGTTGTAATTATACGATTCCAATAAGAAAGACAGGCACATATCAAACACAACAATGCACCATAAATAATAGTATCCCGCAGAACCACTAGAATCTTATATCAGTGATTCCTCTATTATACAGTCCTGTGTCCAGTGCCTTAAAGTTGTTACTGAAAATAAATTTGTTACTGGACAATGTAAGGTTGACGTCTTGACTATTAATTTGCATGCATAAGAACCATGGATATAAAGACAATTATGGTTCATTATTGACAATATTCGTCCTAAAAGCTAATTTTACAAAACAATTTGTGGCTAGTATGCACAAGCCACCCTGTGTGACTGAGCTTCTCAATATCAACAAGCCCATGAGAACTCAAATGATGCATCAAGATAATAATTCTCAATGGGGTTCCTAGAGAACCTAAGCACTAATTGATCCATTTCTATACTAATGACCTTGATTTACATAGCTATACCAACATATTGAAGACAAGTCCATAAGCAGTATCGATTCTATTTCCACTTTCTTCTTTTGTAATTAGCAATGAAGGCACATGTTGGTACACAGTAAGGATGCCATATTCACATCTTGGTGCCATATTGGAAAGCTTTTTCTTTGTGCCTGGGTGGAATAGTCAGCAACACTATTAACATAAAGGCGAGTATAAGCCTATCAAATTCAGATGTGGACAAATCCATAAAGGTGTAATAATGTGGACTCTTACACTACAAGCAAGATATGTCAAAAATTACTCATATCGGTCATAGCACACCTAGGAAGACTATTGATAGAGAAAGCTGGAGTTGGTGAACTACACTGTTTAGATGTGCTTACAACCAAGAGTTGCATAAGCAGAACGTTGTAGCAAAAAACACAGAACATTGAACCCAAGGAAAGATCTGATTTAAATCTGAAGAAAATGTATTATATGAGCTATGCAATCAAAAGTAAGAGACAGGGGAGTATACAACTTTCTTGTTTTTATTTTTTATAGGTATATACAACTTTCTAACTCACCCCCAAGGAAATTTATCATCCAACTTCCTGGGACATGTTTGATATATATTTCACATAGAATGTCAACAGAGTTTCATTATTTAGTCATAAAGATCCTTACCCAACTTTTACAAATTCATAAATAGCAGTTCTAAAGAAGTGACATTTCTGAGGAAGTATTATTAGCTAAGAAGCACGGGTACGTTTTCGGGTATGGTTACTGGTACCGATACGGTACAGGCGGTACGACAATTTCTAAAAAAATTAGGGTACGGGTACGGCGAGTATATTTATTAAATATATATTTTTTATATATTGTTATGCTTAATTTTTTCATATCTTCTTAAACATATGTGAATTTAAGAGCAATCATAAATAATAAAATACATCATTACCATTAAATGATGGTTAGAGTACAAACTAAAATCCAAAAGACTAAATAAAAGAAGTGTTCAACATTGAAACCAAAATAAAATAAAAGATAAGTGTTCAAGAGGCTTGATTGAAGGTAAGACTAACGAAAAAAATACTAGCTATTTCATGCTTATTTGATGAAGTGTTCAACTTTTTCTTTTTTTTTTTTGGGTACTCCTAGGGTACTCATGCAGAAGTACCCAAGGGGTACCAATACCCGATAAGTACCCGGTACGGGTATGGCACCATTTTAGGAGTACCCATGCTTCATAGCTTATTAGTTACTTTGTTCTAAAATTTCAATATACTACAATATTGAAATATTGAAGAAATGGCATCAAACCAATTATAACTATATGTTTATCTGCTTTCCACACCAACACTTATATTGAATCTGCCCAGCATAAGACAGGTACATATTTATTAATTATGTACATTATTTGCAAGGTAAATGCCATACTAGCTAGAGAAATTTAATATCATTACAAAATTACTTAACAAGATTCTGGAAAAAGAATCTGCTTTAACATGGCTTCCAATTGAAATCATGGAAATTGCTGTACTATGTAAACATGCTGTCATAGCCTTTGGTTTCCATAGGGTAGATTATATTTTTAAAGGTATTAGAATTTCAGTGAAGTTAATAGAAAAATGTCTAAATATGGTTTCATATACTAAACGTCAATAAGTTACAAGCTTAGAGTTTGTTTGGTATACACTTTTGCAAAACTATTTACATGTTTGTAAAACAAAATTCGCAGGCCCCACCAAAAAAATTTATATTTGGTATACCGGTTTCAGTTTTGTTCTTGAAAACAAATTTTTTTTTTTTTTAGTGGGTCCCATGCCCTTTTTCAAAACAGTTATAAGTTGTTTTCATTATTTGTTTTTTTATCTCATTTTACTTTATACACATAAAATAAATATAATAATATTTTTTTTAATATTTTACAGATAAATATCAACTACTCTTTTCTCTCTCTGTTATAAATAAATATCAACTACTATTTTTTCTCTCTCTGTTGTAGGATAACAATAAAAAATAAAGTAAAAACAGGATTGAAAACGTGTGAGAAAATGGGGATGCCAAACAGAAATTTAAAAAAAGAAAAACCAAATTTAAACAAGTTTCAAATTTCAATTGAAAAGTTGAAAAAAGTCAGGAAATGAAAATGAAATGAAAACATGTACCAAACAAGCCCTTATATCCCTGGAAAAAAGGAAAATTGTTTCTTGCTGATCTATTCTCTGACTTTACAAAAGATAAGCAGTTTTCCTGCTTCTTTAGGCGTCATTGTCTGCATACTGCATTTGATTAACTGCGCATGTGCTTCAGATAACATACCACATGATAGTCCTAACTCCTAATACCACATGCCATATGGGACAACATTAACAACCACCATTTCATATTTTTCTTTCTACTGAAACTAATAGAATCTTACTAAAGGAAACAAAATGGTATAAAATATGAAAACAGCCAGAAGAAAATGCATTAGCAAAATTAACATCATGCTCTCTGAATATTGTTGTCAGATTAGGGTGCTCAGCCACTCACAATCCTCAGGCAAGAGAAGGTGAGCAAATCCATTCAAAATATGAGAAGTGTACTGAAATTTTCTTACAATGTTCTCTGTATCTATTAAACCTATGAATTGACAATGCTGCACATATTCATGGATATCTTGAACTATGCTTAGGTAGTTAGGTGTGTCTATGTAAGAGTGGGGTGAGTTTATATAAGCCCAGTAACATTCCCCCAGCCCAGCCCACGATTATAACAAGGAGGAGGCCAATCAACATATTGATGGTTATGGATTAACCTGATATAACAATCAATGGATATTAGGGATAAATATAGATATTATGAAATGAAAATTTATATATGGTGCATGATGAATAATGATGTTGGGCTTATATTCTCAACTATTGCGCTGTAAACATGATGCTAACTGATAGATATATTGAATGTATATGCATATAAACATGAAACACACACCCACACATATATCAACCTCCTAAATTTTTAAAAGAACTAGTGACTTGCTAGTTGCTTCCATTTCAGGGCAAGAAAACCACAGTCAGCAATATGGGGTGAGAACTGCCTTTAAAATGCCCAAACTCATAAGTGCTTTTTAACAGGTATGCCAGACCTACTATTACATGCGACAAAACAGTTTCATATTTTGATCTGTCTTCAAAGACTATATTATACTATAATGCAGGTTCCTCTACCTTTTTATGTTCCCTCGACTTGTTACAACTCACTCTTTCTCATTAGTGCAATAATTGCTCTCCTCTACACATGACCAAACCATCTCAAGCGATCTATTCATCAATAGCGGCTACTTTTATCTTTAAGCGAATTTCCTCATTTTTGAATTCTATCTTTCCTTGTATTTTCACTTATCCATCTTAACATTCTCAATTGATATACACTCGTTTTACAAACATGTTACTACTTAACATCCTAACATTTAGGACCATATAGCATAGCTGGTCTTATTGCAGTCTTATAAAAAAAAAAAAAAAATTTAACTTACGACCACATAATACTCCTGATGCGCTTCTCCATTTCATCATTTTCAATCCCTCTATCCTTATGAATTATTGATCCAAGATCAATATTAGCAAAAGCACCAAGCGCACTTAAGCGCTTACACCTCCAAGAGCCTAAACGCAAAGTACAAGCGCTTAGGTGATTGCACTTTAGCTATTGTTTGAACCTCCTAATTCTACCACCAAGTTTCCTTAGTTGATTGCCCACATCCTTTAGATTCTTCAAGTACTTCTTTAGTCACACTTTTAATACAACTAGCCATTTTATTCCACATATTCGTCTAGATCCCACTTTCATTCTTTGATCATTTTATCTTTAAACACATCTTGTTTCTCTCCCTTCAAACCCCACCACCTAATTCTTGGATTTCTATCTCTAATATCTCTTCTTTTTCATCTTCTAATGCAAATATCTTGTACCGCAAACCTATGTTGAGTCATTACGCTCTCTCCTAATATCACCTTACCATCTTTACAAAATCTACTATCAACTTTTCGAATAATAATGATATCAATTGGACTAGTGTTTGTCCCACTTTTGAAGGTAGTTGAGTGCAATTCCCTCTTCTAGAACCAATTGTTCATTAATATCAAATCACATGCTATTGCAAAGTCTAGAATAGCATCTCCTGATTCATTCCTTACTTCATATCCCTAGCTATGATTAAAATGAAGTATATGGCTAAGTCAAAATATATC
Organism: Fagus sylvatica; assembly: GCA_907173295.1. Taxonomy (NCBI): domain Eukaryota; kingdom Viridiplantae; phylum Streptophyta; class Magnoliopsida; order Fagales; family Fagaceae; genus Fagus; species Fagus sylvatica. The sequence goes on along the minus strand of OU015768.1, from coordinate 15,904,366 downwards.
CAAAAGGTAAAGACCAAAAAGCACAAGAAAAATAAATTATACTTTTTTGTGTCTTTTGATATATATACAAAAAAAAAAAAATTGATTGTATAGTACAACACCTTAAGAATAGTGTGTATTAAAAATTAATTGCCCACGCCATTTCCTTCATGATTGTGTAGTTAATTTTATTGATTCATATATTTTTTAGCAGAAAAATAAGAAAATGCACCTAAGTGTGCTTTCTACTTCTACAAAAACTACCAGAAAAGTGTGTCTATTGCGTGCTTCATTAAACGAGCTTCGCTACGGCCAAGCGAATTGCTTAGACTACAGGGCTTTGATCTTTGAGCTTAAGTGAAGTTTAACAACACTAATCAAAAGCTCTCACTCTTTGGTATCTTTTGAACATCAAGTCTTGCATTCATATCTTTTGAAAGAATGAGCACTATAGTCATGCACACACACAAATTGGACAACAAATAGCACACAATATATATTAAACAATGCTTTAAACATGATAAAACCAACATTTGTTTTTATTTGAATCATACTAATTGTTTAAGCGTACAAAAATTTCTGATAAAATCAAATAAAAAACAAAACTTTTGTATAGAAATGTTATCATGTTTGAAGAAAAGAGAGACCCCACAAACTCTTTTCTTTTTCTTACCTGAGTAAAATATAGAAGAGCTTGGTTAAAGTCACCCTGAGCCTGTAACTCCCTGCCTTTATCCAACAACTCCACAGCTTCCGAGACTCTCCGAGAAACGGTGGCACTGGCTTCTTTCTCAGCGGGAGTGACGGGTTCGAAGGTGGCGAGAGCAGAATAAGAAGTGGGTTGAAGAGGAAAAAGAAGGAAAGTAGGAAGGGGGAGATTGAAGAGGAACAAGCGCCTGGTGGTGTTGGATATGGGTAGTTTTACTCTTGAGTTAAGGTTGTTGGAGTTGGAGTTGGAGTTGGAGTTGCGAGGCGAAGAAGAAGAAGGAATAAGAAGATGGGAAATGGATGCTTTAGAAGTACCCATGTTTGCTTGGTTTTGGTGTCAAAACTTGCCCCAATGCTGCTTTTATTTTCTCATTACTCTACTACTTTAATTTCTTTTTTTTCTTTTTTTTGTGACAAGGCCAAGTTAGGTCCTTTCAGTTTTCAATTTTGTTAATTAAAATTATATATAATAAAAATCTTATTTATTTTTTATTCGATTTTGTATTTAGCTTATATTAAAATTGAACTAAATTTGTGATTTATCAAAGGAATACTCCCTAAGATTGACAAGAGTCCAATAATAAAAAATTAAAAAAAAAACAAAAACCAAAACTTGCATGAACCCTAATATTTACCAACATTCAATAGTGGGTCGTGCCATAATTAATATATATATATATATATATATAACAATACTTTTTTAACAGTAAAAGTGAATAATACTTTCTAAACAATAAAAATTTGTGACCAGAATTTTGTCGGTAAGGGTGTAATCGATGAGGTGTGTTGCGATTTTCTCAGGATTTATGCACCTACATCTTACAGTGTGATTTTCCTATTACACTCACCTATACTTGCACCTATGAAAATCGGTTTTAGCACGGTACAGTGCGATTTGGTGTGATTCTTGCGGGTTTCTCGGTTATGTAAGTGAAGCTTACGCCCCTATTTATTAGTAACTTGTCTATTATGCCGAAAGTAGTTTGTTGAGTCAATAGTGGTATCAAGTTTGTCAGGAATCAATTTCGAAAGTAATTTGAACTCTTGCAAGTTTTAATGGTCATCATGAGTTTAATTTGTCAAGAATTCGAAGTCGCTAATCTTGTTAGGAATCCAAAGTCTGTTGGAGTTTGGAGTTTGTCACATTCTACTGGCTAAAATCAATGGTTGAGAATCTATCGACAAAAGTTAGGAAAATCTATATCCCATCATCATATGGGTCTTGAGAAACTTGAAAGTAATTTAAATTTTGTGAGTCTTCATAGTCATCATCTAAATCATCCGAAATTTGGGACAAAACAAGAAGACTCAAATTGGACAAATTTTCTTTCGGCACAAATCAAGTTTCAAGTTATTCAAATTCTCATCACTAGATTCTTGACACAATGAAGACAAAAAAAGACTCATTTTGATGTAAATTGACACATCCAAAGAAAGATTCCAGACAAATCTACTTTCAGTGTAAGTTGACAAGTTCAAAGAAAGGTTTCAAGGCAAATTTAGAAAAAGGACTTATAACACAAATTTTAGACAAAAGACTTGTTCATTGCTAAAGATCCGAGTAACAAACTTGTTCATTGCTAGAGTAGCAAGAGTTAGAATCCGAGTAACAAACTCTGTTAACATACAATTCCAAAAGATTCTGGTTTAATAACAACTAAACATCCATAAGAGGAGAATCAAAGATAACAAAATCTTGAGCCAAGCTTGTCCCCCCTCCTAGCCATGCATGCCATCAGCATAGCAATTTGTTTCCCTGAAGCAATGCTCCACTCGGGAGCGACGGTAAAGCTTTATTTGTCTTGATGGATTTATTTTTTATTTTTTTGTTGGAAATAATTCGTTTGATTGTAATTCTGAAAATGAATCAGAAGACATTTTTCGTTTTCAGCTAGCACATAAAATTATTAATATTTTTTGTAATTTCAAATCATCATTTGAACAAACACTTTCATTCACAAAAACAAACCTCAAATGAGAAGACCATTTCGAAGCCTCAAAGAGGAAAATAGACCTAAATTCAGGAGAAAAGTTAAGTGGGATAATAATTGGTTTGAGCAAAACAGACATTGAAAAAAAAAAAAAAAAATCAACATTGAGGTTGTAGAAACTTTGGACAAAAAGAGAAATTATTAAGAGTGTTTTGTATGTAACGTCCTGTGGAAACGTTTTTTAGCTTGTAAAAAGTGGAAACGGTTTGTTTTCTGTTGACTTATGTTCAACGTTTTCTGCAGTACCAAACAACAGAGAAAAAAAAAAAAAATCGAAACAAACGGGGCGAACATGTCAAAATAGAAGATAGTGAGCTAAGGGACCCCAATAGTCCAATAGGGCTAGGGCTCGCTCTTCAATTGCTATGCTAACTTTAGTTTTCACTCGGACACATAATGGTTGCATTTGCCAATGAGTTTACCAACATTTGTACAAGTGAGGTATCCAACATTCTGCATGATTATATAGTTATACAACTTGAAACATGGAACCAATATCAACTGAAATCACGACCCTTTTGTACAAATCATGTAGAATCAAATTGTTGTATCATATCAGCATTTCTTTCCAGGCCTAAACATCATATTAAATATACTTCAATAAAAGATTATATCAGGTGCGCAAGGCTCCCGCTATTGCGATTATGTCAAACATGATTATGAAAAAAAAACAAATTCTTCAATGATTTGGAATGGAACCAAGGTACCGGTTAGACATCCAGAAATTGAATGAGAGCCACTGAATCGGCATCAGCAACAACTGCTTGTGGATGCATCAGACTGTGGTGGCTTCTCTCTAAAGATGTTCTTTTTCATCCCTTTAGAGCCCTCAGCTAGGAGGCTAGGTGTATCCAATATCTGCATATGATTGCAATCATTATTCATGCTGTAATTTGTTACGTTAAACAGATAATTTGTAAAAATACATAATTATTCAAACATTGAGCAAGTTTCAACACTATTCTATTTTGATAGCCTATATGCACAGGCAACTTTCTCTTTTCTCAAATTTGGAGATCCGTTTCCAATATCTAGGTCACATATACATATGACACTGACCAATCATATACCAAAGTTAATACAATAAACAAGCTTCAAAACTTCCATTTTCTTGAAAAGTACAAGTTAAACCGAGTTCATCAACCTCCATACCTTTAAAACAAGCTCTTCGAAGCATTGCTGTACATTAACTCGAGTTTTAGCACTGCATTCAATAAATAGACATCCATATTCCCTAGCAAAGTTTATTCCTTCTTTCTTTGTTACAACTCTATCGCTTTCCTGAAAAAGAAAAAAATGAGCCACATATGAATGAAACCCTCAAATGTTGCATAAAATTCATTGTGTTCTTTTCGTTTAATGAATATATATATTCTTAGCTCAGGTGTGTGAGTAGTGTTTCCCTGCTGTTTGATACAAAGACCTTGGCTATTTTCCTGACATATCTTATTTGAGGTATCCATCCACACACTAATGTAGAGAGAAAGAGAAAGGATATTTGTAAAATGAAAATCAGATAAACACTTGAATCTGTAAATCTCCCTAAAAATACCTTATCAACTTTGTTTCCAACAAGCATCTTAATGCAGTCTTGGTTTGTTGAGTAGAGGTCTATTTCCTTGGCCCACACCTCAGAGAGGTTTGTAAATGTTTCTCGCCTTGTTACATCATAAACTGATGCGCTTACAAAACCAGATCAACAAGTTAAAAAACAATTTTTATATTAGAAAATAATAATTCTGATAGGCGTACACATTAAAATCGTCTCATAACTAGGTATTTCCACCACTTAATCATTTTTTTTCTTTTTAAAAGCAAACTATTTCCAACACTTAATCATGAGATGTCAATACGTTAGCTAAGCAAAGGCACCATGTGGCCCCTTCTTGTGTATTCCATATTTTGTTATGTCAAAAACAGGCAAGGCAATCCACGTGTCCCCTTCTTGTGTATTCCATATTTTGTATAGCCGCTCATTGTCGTTATCGAACAATATATAAAGGATAATTGTGCTATCTACAATAAGATCTCAATTAAGGAGATACACTCCCATTCATGAGGCTAAGTGGTTTCAATTTCAATGTTATGAAAATGTCCAACTATAACTAGAGCATCAATTTAATTTTTCTTTAGAATTTCATATTCATTCTTAGTCTATTCCCAAATATGGATATCTGTTGAAATGAGAAACAGAATTAGTCTTTTACTTATAAAAAAAATAAAATAAAAAAGAGAAACAGAATTATTTATATATACAATTCCTGCAATGATCAGCAAAACTGGTTCATGGAACTCGAAGTAAATAGATCTAAAAATCTTTGTTTCAGCATTAATTTTACATAGATTGCATGAAATCCACCTATAATGGAACCCCATCATACAAACTGTAATCCCGTAATTTTGCATTAAATATATTTTGATTAGAGTACCACCCTTCAAAGTCCATCTTGAAAACTCTACGAAAAGAAACATCTATGTATGGTCAAATTTGTGTGAGAACTCATATATCTAAATTAAAGTATGCAGTAAAAAACTACTGCATACTTGGCAGTAAAAAACTCCACCAATGAAGTATTTAGGTCTTCCATTGGGAGCAAAATTCAAGGAGACGACCATATGGAATCCGATTATTGAAAAAATGGCTTCGAAGACTTGCAAGGTGGAAGAGATTATATCTATCTAATGGAGGTAAAGTCACCTAGATAAAGAGTACTTTATCTAATTTACCTACATATTATCTTTCGCTGTTTCCTATCCCAGCTGCAGTGGCTTACCGGCTAGAGAAGTTACAAAGAGACTTTCTCTAGAGTGGTTTAGGAGAGGAGTTTAAATATCACCTTGTGAGCTGGTCCAAAATCTGCGACCCATTTGTAGTGGAGGGTTGGCAATCCAAAATCTTCGGCGATTAACCAAGCTCTTTTAGGTACGTGGCTACAGCGGTATGGAACCGAGCCGGAAGCTCTATGGAGACAAGTGGTGGATGTAAAATATGGAAGTCTATGGGGTGGTTGGTGCTCTAAAGAATGTAGAGGTCCATATGGAGTGAGTTTATGGAAGAATATTCGAAAGGAGTGGGAGTCTTTCTCGAAACATTTATATATGTAGGTTGGTAATGGGGTGAGGATCCGTTTTTGGCATGACCGATGGTGTGGTATGGAGCCTTTGAAGGTGACTTTTCCAAAGCTATTCTCTATTGCTAGGGATAAGGAGGCTTCCATTGCTGATCTTATGTCTTTTGGGATGGGGATGCTACATTGGGATTTATCTTTCACTCGAAGTGTGCATGATTGGGAGCTGGAATCTCTCACCTCTTTTATGGATCTCATTTATGTGTCTCCTTTGAGGGGGACAGGAGAGGATCAGCTATGTTGGGAGCGGCCTTCTAACCATGTTTTTGCTGTTAAGAGTTATCATAGAGCTTTACTTACTTCTCATACTGCTCTGTTCCCGTGGAAGCTAATCTGGAAAATGAAGACCCCTCCCCGTGTTGCATTTTTCTCATGGACTGCCGCATTGGGGAAGGTTCTCATCATAGATAATTTGAGGAAAAGGGGCCTTATTCTCCAAGATTGGTGTTGTATGTGTAAGCAAAGTGGGGAGAGTGTGGATCATCTATTCTTGCATTGTCTTGTGGCTACGGATCTCTGGTCTTTGGTGTTTGGTATGTTCGGGGTGCAGTGGGTTATGCCCCACACAGTGCTGGATCTGTTCCATGGGTGGCTTGGGAAGTTGGGGAGACATGGCCCTACTCTTGTTTGGAAGATGATCCCTCATTGTTTGATTTGGTGTCTTTGGCGTGAGCGGAATGCTAGACATTTCGAGGATTCAGAGCGATCCATCCCGGAGCTGAAATTGTTTTCTTTCAAACGCTTCTTGAATGGGTTGTGGGATCTGGTGTTTATTCTATTCACTCCATTGTGGAGTTGATTGATCTTTGTACATTTTGATTCTATTGTCCCTAGTATGCAATTTGTATGCTTGGGCTTCTTTTAATAAAATTTTCATTACTTAAAAGAAAAAAAAAACTACTTTATATATATAAGGAGTAAAAACCACACAACCCAACTCCATGGAGTCCGTCAATTCAATAGAACCACGGAAGGTAACCCTTGAAATCAAGGAGGTGAAAGAAGAAAATATTGTACATAGGGATCTTGCAAAGACTCATTTTAGAGAATAGCAAATTTAGAACCTTCGAAATTCCACCAGTTCACTCCTAACTACATCAATGGTTTACTAAGAGAACCACTATCCTGTAAAATACTAACAATATCATGGTTTACTAAAAGAGCCACTGTCCTATTAAATAATCACAACATCATCAAGCATCCACTAATACTATCCATGAAAAATCTACTTCATCAATTAACATAAGATAGGTGGAGCCAATTGGCAAGTGAGGATCTAAGGAACCAATCACAACTCCCACATGACTCAAGATTTGAGATCCAAATCTTCTGGAATCTATTTCTTGCCTCCGCTAACACTCCTCATCCGCACATTTTTACCTTCTCTGAGTTATTCCTCGTGAATTTCTTTTTCTTTCTTTTTTTGGATAGGTAATAAGAGTTGTATTAATAAAAGGACCGCTGTGTGCACAAAGTGTGCACATGGGAAGCCCTGGGATTACAATGAAATAATAGAAATGAAATCAGAACGTAAAGAAACAACAAATTCAGAAACTGTAGCAACAGTAGTAAATCCCCAAACCCTCGACCAGTCAAATAAAGAGCTATCAAAGTTTCCAAGAAGCTGATCCATCGAGCTCTGCTCATTCTCAAAAATTCTACTATTTTTTTCATGCCACACTGTCCACATCAAACAGGAAGGGGCTAGGTTCCAAATGTCCAAATGATGCTTCCCAAACCAGTTACGCCACCCAAAGAGTAAGTACAGCACCCACCTCGGGATAACCCACTGAATGTGGAAAGAGCGAAATACAAAACTCCACAGCTCATGTTCTTCATTGATACACCATAGATTGTCTAGAGACCTGTGCTAAGGCAGTTACCATTCACCATTCTTGGGATTTCTGGTTATATTATTTTAATCAACAAGGCAGTGCCATGACCTAAGGGCATCTAGACCTAAAGACTCCATTGGACGATTGATTTACTTACTAAGTTTTAGCCCCTGCATTCAAAATTAAGCTTGTTCTACTCATATTTCTCATATTCCCCCCACATACAAAACTAGTGATGCTTAAAGTCGCTGGTGATGCTTTTGCACTATAGATCATAAACTTAAGGTAAGTGATAACTATTACAATAAGTCTAACTTCCTGACTCTGCTGTGCTGAAAAAGTAGAATTGGATGTCAAAGGTGGTTAATCCAATTCCAATGCAACCTTGTCCCTTAATCACACAAAAAGCATGTAATCTATAAGAATGAGAGTAACTAGAGGTTTATGACATCATATTACAATTTTTTTATATGCAGGTGTTGCTTCAAATTGTTGGTCCCTAGAGGTTGACTTCCTCACAATCCATGGCCCCAAAACACATGAACACATCACAGTTTAAGGGAATTCGTTGTAATTAGATCTTAGATTATTGTAAACAAGTAATGGCGTTTTTTTGTCTTTTTTTCACATACACAGAAGCCACTTGCAGTCTAACATTAAAGTTTTAAAATCAACATCCTGTTCACAAATTTGTGATGAGCCATTAACTGGCAAGTTTTCCATATAAAGCTAACACAAGACAGTTGTAGGTGAGAATAGAATATAGAAGTTAGGGTGAAAATAATAGTTACCCATAATGATCCCTTGTGCACCTCTGTAGTATGAACTTGTCAATGTCCTGAATCTCTCCTGACCAGCTGTGTATAAAAAAGAAAGTGATGAGCCAAATTCTTTCCAAAAGGTCTAGTATAAAGAAAAAGAACATAATATAAGAATATCTTATCCTATCTAGCTAACCAGCTAAGTGGTCTTATTAGCAATGAAACTAGAAGATGAGTTCTGATGATAGTGATGTGCATAATACAATTATATTACCCGCAACTTCCATCATCTTTCATAATTCTACTTCAAGTCAGGCTCAATGGATGCCTGTGAATGCAAATGCTATTTTGAATCACGCAACATTTGGAGATATAAATGTGAAAGATCCCCCTTCGTCAATGTCAACACAACACAAAAGCTGATAACTAGGAATTCATTTTTATTATAGTAATGTTTTTACAAAGTACAGAGTTAGCAATCTGGAAAATGCATTTTAATACATTGTTGCACAACAGGAGCAACCTGGGTCAACAGAAATTGAACCGACATTGGGCTATTTGGCTAAAATGTAAACACAACTGCTAAACCATATGCAGAAGTGAACACACACAAAAACGAATAAAATGTAAACACAACTGCTAAACCATATGCAGAAGTGAACACACACAAACACGAATGTGTTTGTGTAACAAAAGATAAATCCATGGTCTTAGCAAAATAAATAAATAGAAAGATAAATGGAAATGCACATGAAACAATTTTGAAGTTACCTGTATCCCAGATTGCAAGCTTCAGCTTTTTTCCACCGACATTAACATACTTCACCTTGAAATCGACACCTGCATTAAGAAAGCAAGGAACAGAGGTAAATGGAGACATAAAGTAAAAGCAACCATCAAACTAATTGGGATTTTTACAGTAATGATTTTGATAGTCATAAGATGACATGATGTAATAGTAATGTTCTCACATAAGCAGCAATTAATAGCCGAGAATTAAGAAACAAAATAAAATGGGTTATGATGATTAATTTTTGGTCAATTTCCGTGATATATGCAATTCCAATCAATGGACAACTGGATACTCTGTCAAACGCATACCATTTGTATTGATCAAAACAACATTATGCTAAAAACTGCTTAAACTAATAACTTCGGGGCACATTTTTCCAACTCAACTAAATTCTGCACTAAGAAAATATTCCAAGGGAAAATTTTATTTATGTATTACAAAGAAGAAGTACTATGTGCTGCCTTTGGTCAATTATACACGTAGTAGAAGGAACAAAATTTTAAATCAAAACTTTCATCAATAGATGCCCAAGTAAACCAAGAGTATCACTCAACCAAGCCTATGCAAAGTATTTGCATCAGTTGGTTGACATTTCATGTTTCATAACACCATTAAGCAAAAATAATCAATTCAGTTATCCCATTTTTTTCTCCTTCACTTTCTCAGCAACAATACAGAGGCAAAAAAAAGTAATACTAACCCATAATTCCATTTACACATCAAAGAACATATGCTTATTCCATTCCAATAAACGTGCATACATGTTGAAATATCAAAATCCAAAACATGATTAATGCATATGAGTAGAAAGACTCACCAATTGTGGGCGATAGATCTTCAAAGGAATCGGACGTAAAACTCAAAAGGAGACTACTCTTCCCAACCCCAGAGTCCCCAATCATCAACAACTTGAACAAGTAATCAAACTCCGGCTGATTCGAAGACGAACCCATTGAAGCTCACTCTTAAACAATAATGCTAACCCCAATTTGATTTCTACCAACAACACAACCAGCAATAGTGCACCTAATCAAAAATCCGGTTACATAAAATTCATAAAAATAAAAATAAAAAATTGTTTTGAACCCAGCAATCCAATAACATGGACACAAAGAATCAAATCATTACTGAGCTAAAAACACACTAAATCAGCAAATGGGATTCACATAAAAGTAATGATACAACTCCAAGACACTCAAATTGGTAAAAAAAAAAAATACAATGGGAATCAAAACTCACATATATGCATACATACACATCAAAGCATCTAAATTGCATGGATCACTTAAAGATAAATATAAAAACAAAAATTAAAAGAAAAATATTTCTGGGTATCAAAATTTATATATTCTTCAATAATTCAATGTAGCACGTCACAGTATCCGATAAGAAAGATCCCACATATATAGATACATAGATGAATACATGAAAGAATTTATAATACCTGGAAATTTGAGGAAATCAGAAAACTGGATATGGAGAAGAAAATCAGAGAGAGAGAGAGAGAGAGAGAGATCTTTACAGGAGATCAAAAGACTAAAATATTACGAGAGAGAGAAAGAATAAAGAAACTGCTGATTATAACTAAAAAGTAAAAACCATGAAAATATAGGGGTATAAATGGAATTGCGACTCAATTGCCGGGTTATCCACAGGCTTTGCCCACTCAACTTCAAGTACTCCGGACTCTCTCCCAAGTCAACTCACTTAAAGTAGGGATTGGGCCAAAAACCCATTTTGTTTAACTTTTTTTTTGTGGGGAGATTTATGAAAATACAGTTCTTTCTATAAATTTTGTTTAAGAATTTAATTTATGAAAATACAATTGTATTTTAAAAAATAAAAAAGATTTTAAGTTTATCCGGTTGGGTTAATAGTGCATATTTTGTAGCAGTGGTATGTGAGTATGACATCGGAGAAGTTATTAGTGTCAAAAATAATAATTGTATTCAAACCGAAAGAAGAGATACAAAAATTAACTGTCAAGTCTCAAGTATAAATAGCTTTCAGAAAAGTTATTCCTTTTGTATTATTATTATGTTATTATGGAGCCAAAAGATGGAAGCTAGATTGAATAAATAACATACATAATTTTTTTTTTTCTCCATAAATACACATCGCTTAATTCTTTTGAGCATGTTAAATCATCAATTAACTTGGTAGTCAAGTTGTGACAATAATTTCAGCTCATGATCAACAACAATAAGAAGCTAATGCTGCTGCCACTAAGATATATAAAGCCGTAAGAAAAACATCAATAATAAAATTTAGTAGAACCCATTACATGAAATGAAACACAATAAGATAATTCATTAAACATCACAATTCTAATTCCTATGCCTGGTACCATCTCCAGCACAACAGAATTCTCCAACACCAATTCAATTGCTACAAAGCAAGTAGAAAGAAAGCAATTGCAACTCCCATCTTACACTATATCAAAGTCTTGCTCTTGCTCTTGATCATGGCTTGAATTCCATATACATCCTCTAAAAACGATACTACATGCCAAAGGCCAAACTATGATTAAATAAAGGAACCCCATAAGGTATAAGATCAAAACAAGTTCTATAATTACAAGCCCAAAAACACTATTTCCAATAAGAGCTGCCAACAAGAAGATTAACACTGTTGTAACAAGATTGTAAACCAAAAGAATGACAATGGTCCATAGAGAAGTGACCGCGAGTGTTCTCCATAGCTTTAGTACAACGCTGATGACCTTCTTGAAGGTGATTTCTTTGGCTATGTAGATGAATGAAATGGTACAAAGAAAAAAAGAAAAAACTGCAGCGATGGAAAGGAGGGAGATGATAGGAAGGAAGGTAAAGTAGGCTGCTTTGAATAGCGAAAATTTTTGGGTATGATCCAAGGTGTCGCTTTTGAAGAGCGAAACTTGGATGTGAGAAAGGCAGAGAAAGGAGAGTGGGAAGATGATAAGTGGAGTGGTTTCGATGAGGATTTCTCTCCTTGAAAATATGGTTTTGAAGGACTTTTTGATGATGCCAAAGAACCACACAGATTGAAGCTCCGCCTGTTCTCTGTCCATGATCTTTAATTTTTAGAGTGATAGAGCTTGTGGAAGGAATTTATGCTAGCTCAAATAGTAAAGCATATGACTTTACCTGTTACGAGGAAATTGCTGATCGGTTGTTACAAAGAAATTCCGGAACTAATGATTTTTTTTTTTTTTAATTCGATAGTTAGATATTGAGAATTTGAACCGTAGATGTTTTTATTGGAAATGCTAACCATGCTAATTAAACTATAAAACTCTTGGTGATTTGTTTTTGTGAAGTAAGTATCATGAATTTTTTTTTTTTTTTTTTTTTTTATGGAAAAATATGTTAAGAGGAAAACCCATAATTAGTTTTAATCTTTTTTCCCTCATTTGTTTCTATTTTAAGGGTTTGTTTGTAGCAAACTCAAATTTATAGAGAATGATTGTCAATATGTTTGAAATAAACAAATATCTCACTTAGAGACATTTTACAAGTTTCAAATTATAAATGTGATCTAACTTCAAATCATATAAGAAAAGTTCTAAATTGCTTCAATTAAGAGGATTTTTTGTGAATAATTATCAATTAACTAAAGAGGATGAAAAGTAAATGCAATCAATTAAAAAATAACAATAGCTTGAGTTGATTATCTAAGTTATCTCTACAACCATTGATTTCATTGCAGTAACACTACAATAACTACAATTAAGCTCAAGGTGAACTGAAACTAATATTAACTTTATCCATTCTCATTAACACTAAATAAGCTCGAAGTAGATGATAATATGGATTAAAATACAGAACCAACTGAGTACTAGCATTAAAGATTACAATTACATAAATAAACTAAGGAACTTATAAGCATGTAGCCTCAAATAAAGAATAGATCACCAAAGCAGAACAATCTACAATTAAACTAAACTAAACTAAGGATCTCCAAAATTGGATTAGAGTGATTGGGTTTTCCCAATTAAAACTAAAGTCCATTTTGGGCCTAACAATTGAGCCTCTTTTAATTTATTTACTAATTGAACCCGATTTATTTCAATCAAACCCAAAATATTTTAAGAGTATCAACAGGGTTGTTAGAAAAATTTACTTTTAAATTACAAAAAGGTTTTTAATTGTCTCATTCAATTGATCCAATATGTGGTTTACTTAGGATCCATTAATTTGTAAAGTAACTTCATCATTGAGTTCTTAAAATTTCATCTATTTAGTTAAAAATCTTGTACTTCGATTGGTATTGTATATTTTTCTTTACAAAGAAAATCATGATTTAATCTTACCTACTCCAAATATCGAATTAAAAAATAAATAAATAAACATTTATTGTGAAATGAGTTAATTGTATTTTGTCACGACTCACGACAGTAAGGTTAATACTAATTTGATATCTATTTTAAAGAAAAATAAATATTATTTTAATCAGTCATTTTTTATCTTTTTTTTAGATAAGTTCTAGTCAATTGGACAAAGCCTGAGGGGTCTCCCTGAGTGGCTAAGATCAAGAATGACAAGAAATAATATATAATGTAAGCGAAGTATTTCCAAACATTTTCTTGGATTCATTCCAGAAAAAGAAAGTATTCTCGGATTCAACTTCGAAGAAAGTAAACACACGCTTTTCATTTTTTTTATTTTGAATTTAAATTATCAAATAATGCAAGCCAAGTATTTCTCCACCTCTACTTCCTTTTTATTTTCTTTTTCCTTTTTGGATAGGAAACGATAGTCTACTTCCTTGAAAGTGATAAAACACGCTTTCACTTTCTTTCTTTTCTTTTTCTTTAAATGAAACGCGCTTTCATTTTTTATTTTCAATTAATCAAATTTCCAAATAAAAAACAATAAATACTACCAAATGAACTGCCCTACCCCTATCTTTAAAAACTTATTCTAAATTGGAAAATGTTACTCTTGAAAAAATATTTAAAATTTTGTTTATATAAAATTACATTAACATTTCGTTTTTTCGGCAGAAAATATTTTTAGAAGTTTTATTTCTAAATTTTCTAATCTTAGGTATAGTAACCACGCGAGTCAACGAAAAACATTTTCTGTATTAAAAAAATAAAAATAAAAACAAATACAATAGAGTAAAAAATGTTTTTGGAATGTTAAACATTTTTTATTAGTAACCTTGAGGGGTAACTCAACTAGTCCGGTTTTGAGTGTGCTCAATAATGGTCACTAATTCAAGTCCTCTCAGGACCAACTATCAAAAGCAAAGCCTTGGTAAGGTATTACGTATCTCCCTAAAATTAGTTAAGGTGCACGTATCTACAAAATACTGGTCTAGATACTCAAGGTTATAAAATAAAAATAAAAACAAACATTTTTTATTAGTATCAAGTTATCAACACTCAAAGAGCTCATTCTCACCGGTTATGGGTGGATCACTTTCTACTCTCTTTCAATATTTTAAGCGAGCAAAGGAGATTCTGGATTTTTCCATTGGAAACACCTAAAAAGCAAAAAGAACATTTAACCTAAAGGTTTTTGGTGGATCACTTCTACTATTGAGAATCTCAGTTGACAATCTAATTTTAATTATAAATAATGGCATTAAAAAATACAGTTATTATTTTTTGCCTTTCTGGAAATGGGGAAATAAGTCATTTAATTTCATGCTAGTATAGGTATGTGATTGGTAGTCAAATCTATTGTTATTTGTTGATGATGAACAACACATGGAAGCAGAGCAGCAGTGGGAAATGTTTCACTTTCTTCTTTCTTTCCCCTTCTTGTTGAGGAGTGAGCAGTGACGTGCATGCATATGGTTTACAAATTATTAGTTAATGAAAAAAAATCCTAAAGGTGTCAATTATCTCACCCAATAAGACTTGGGATGAGGTGAAACTGAGTTGGAATTTTATACGGATTCCAAGATGGTTGAATCAGAACACCTCAAGAGTACAATGCTACCTAGGTGATTAAGATACATTAACAAAAAAACTCCTTGTGAGAGTAAGTTACAGTGATAATATTCTGAGCACAATTTGTACTTTTATTGAGTTTTAGTAGGAGTTCATGAGGAATGACTTTGAGGAAAAGACGAAGCAAGTATGTGAGCGATGCTAGTAAAGGCAGGATAGAAAATTCCAGAACATGTAGATCTTAGATCCTACACGACACGATTGGTCGATTAAAACTAGTGAAATTTTTTTTTTTTTTTTTTTTTTGAGAAGAAAGATGATAATATATTAAGAAACAAAACCCGAAATGTCTACATCCAATGCTGAAATAATAGAGCTGGGCATACACGGTAGCCACTGGTTACCACCAGACAGATCTTTTGCCTTTCTTGCTAAGAGATGGGCCACTGAGTTTCCTTGTCTCTTGGTATGGGAGAAGGAAGACCATTCAAACACAGCTACTGCCAATTTGGAATCCTCAATAACCGTACCAAAGTGAGCTAGGCAAGGATCCGAGCTCTGAAGAGCATTAATGATAATACTACTATCCCCTTCAAAAATAACTTTCTTTAGGCCAAGGTGAGTAGCTAATTGAATAGCTTCCCTAGCAGCTCTAGCTTCGACAACCTCAACTGAGGCAGGAAGTGCTATTAAACGAGAGATAGTAGCAATCGGAACACCTCTGTCATTTCGGATTATAACACCAATACCCGCCTTAGAGTGATCCGAGAATAAGGCTCCATCAAAGTTTGCTTTGAAGACTTCAGATGGGGGAGGACACCACTTACACAAAAGTCTAGTGGGGGGTGGATGCGCCGGAACTTTAAGCTGGACCTGCTGGAATTCCTGAAGAAGATCTGTTGCTCTATGGAGGACACGATCAGGTGGATCAGCAATATGAGCCATGCATAAAGAATTTCTACGCTGCCAGAGAGCCCAGGCGAGCATAGCAAACTTTTCTAAATTGATAGTTGCGACCTCAGCTAGAGCAAACCAATAAAGATCAATGAAGGAGGAGGCATTAGCGGCTTGAAGTTTGTGGAAAAGTGGATCACTATTCCATACTTCTTGAGCAAAAGGGCAAGTCCATAACGCATGGAGGATGGTTTCTGCACTCGTTAGACATTCCGCACAATGGTCTTCAATAGGAATTTGTCGGCGTATCAAATTGGTTTTCACCGGTAGAGCTTCATTACATGCCCGCCACATAAAGTTTTTAACTTTTTGAGGCACTTGTAGTCCCCAGATTTTAGGCCAGAGAGTAGTATTTGCAGAACATGAGCTACCTGCAAGACCTTTATTAGCATCTTGTCGCAAAATGTGATACGCACTGCGAACTGAGTAATGACCATGAGGGGTTCCGGACCAAATCAATCTATCAGAAATTACTCTTGTGCTCAAAGGGATACCTGTTATTATATTGACATCTTCCTGTAAGAATTCATTATTAAGAATACTAGAGTTCCAATTCCTTGAGACGGGATCAATAAGTGTAGAAACCATAGCAGTGGCAGTCAAATTTTTCTGAGGAGAAATTATATGTCGTCTATGAGCAGTAGGTAACCACGGGGCCCCCCAAATAGGCACTTGAGAACCATCCCCGATTCTCCAGACTGCGCCCAATTGGATCACCTTACGCGCTTGGAAAATACTCTTCCACGCGAAGGAGCCCAAAGGGTTTGGCCGTGCTTCAAGAATTGAACAAGTTGGGAAGAATTTTGCTTTAAAAACTTGATACAGGAGAGTGTTTTCATGGTGGAGAAGACGCCAAACTTGCTTAGCCAGCATAGCATCATTGAAGTGTTGCATATCACGGAACCCCAACCCACCAACCATCTTTTTCTCACATAGCCTCTCCCATTTAACCCAATGAATTCGCCGTTTATCTCTAGTCTGGCCCCAATAAAATTTCCGGATCATTGCTTCAATATCCTTACAAAGGCTCTGGGGAAGTTTGAAACAACCCATTGAATAGGTTGGGACTGCTTGGACCACTGCTTTAATGAGAATTTCTTTTCCAGCTTGAGATAAAAGTTTTTCCTTCCAACCTTGAAGCTTTTGCCACACCCTTTCCTTAATATGAGCAAAACAAACTTTTTTGGATCGACCCACAAAGGAAGGAAGACCCAAATATTTTTCATATTGGCGGATAGCTGGGACACCTAACAAATTCTTCAGTTCTTCTTGTCGTTCTCTGCTTGTATTGGAGCTAAAAAACAGGGTGGTTTTTGCTCTATTAAGCTGTTGACCTGAAGCCCGTTCATAGGAGGACAAAATATTTTGTATTTTATTGCATTCCTCACTGGTTGCCTTGCAGAAAAGAAGACTGTCATCTGCAAAAAAGAGGTGAGTAATTTTCGGACCTCTCCGACATAAAGAGACACCATGTATATCCCCCGCTTGGGCTGCCTGAGCAATTAGAGCATGAAGACCCTCAGCACAGATTAAGAATAAATAGGGAGAGAGAGGATCCCCTTGGCGAAGACCGCGAGAGGGTTTGATTAATCCATGCGGTTCTCCATTAACAAGGACTGAGTAGGACACTGTGCGAACACACTCCATGACTAGATCGATCCATTTGTTATTGAATCCCATTTTTTGCATCATTTTTTCTAGAAAAATCCATTCAACCCGATCATAGGCTTTGCTCATATCAAGTTTAAGTGCCATTGAACTTACCCTGCCTGGTTGAGTCTTCATATGATGTAAAGTTTCGAAGGCAACCAAGACGTTATCTGTAATTAGTCTACCTGGAACGAAAGCACTCTGAGTTTCAGATATAATATGAGGGAGGATTTTCTTCAAGCGATTTGTGATAACTTTTGATATGATTTTATAGATGACGTTACACAAACTAATAGGCCGAAACTCACTCAGTTTTTGTGGGCTTTTAACTTTAGGGATCAGAGTAAGATGAGTATGATTTATGTCTCCTTCTATTCGGCCTGTATGTAAACTAGTTAACACTGCATTGATTACCTCCTCTCCAATTGTGTTCCAGTACTGGTGATAAAATAATGGGGGCAATCCATCAGGGCCAGGGGCTTTGAGAGGAGCCATTTGAAAAATTGCTGTATGAACTTCAGCAGCTGTGAAGTCTAAAAGTAATGAATCATTCATCTCTTCTGTAATGCATCTGTTCACACCATTCAATACTGGTTCAAAATTATTCGGGTTGGAAGTCTCAAACAAGTTATCAAAATAATTCACAAATAGAGCAGTAATGTCTTGTGGATCAGTTCGTAACATCCCAGTGGAGTCTTCAATGGCCTCAATTCGATTTCTTCTTTGACGTTGGGTTGCTTTTGAGTGAAAAAAACGGGAATTTTGATCTCCACCTTTGAGCCATTGGATTCTAGATCGTTGCTGCCACATTGCTTCGTCCTTGTCCATCAACTCTCTCACCTCTTTTTTTAAAGCTTTGGCCTGATAATGATCTCCACCTTGCATGGAAACTAGTTCCGCCTGTCTCAGTTGGTCAGATTTTGTCTTAAGTTCTCGACGAACACTCCCGAATTGGGTTTTGCTCCAGTGACTGAGATTTCGACGACAAAGTTTAAATTTCTGAAGTAGTCTCGGCATTCCTTGAGTTGTTACTGGTTGTTTCCAAGTCTCATTTACTGTTTCACAACATCCAATATCATGAGTCCACATTTGTTCAAAACGAAAAGGTTTTTTGATGGGTGGTGGAATCTTGTTATTGTAAGATATAAGAAGTGGGCAATGGTCTGAAGAGTTACCATACAAATGTTGAACTTGAGCTCCCTGAAATTTATTTACCCAATCTGAAGAGGCCATTGCTCTGTCCAATCTAGCCCAAACAGTTGCCGTGTCAAGTCTGTTATTACACCATGTATATGGCGCACCTCTATAACCCAAGTCCATTAATTCGCACTCATCTAAAGCTTCCCGAAATAATTCCATCTGTTTCTCAGGTCGTGGGAGTCTGCCTTGTTTCTCAATGTTCTTTGTTATTTCATTAAAGTCTCCTGCACATAGCCAAGGTAAGTGATATTGATGGTTTAGAGTTCGCAAAAGGTTCCAAGACTCTTCTCTATGGTTGTGGTCAGGAGCCCCATAAAACCCCGTGAAGCGCCAACAATTATTGTCACCATTATTAATAATAGCATCTATATGAGACGGAGAGAAACTTCGAATGGAGATATTAACTTCATCCTGCCAGAATAAACAGAGACCACCACCTCTTCCTTTAGTTGATACTACTAATTTACTATTAAACTTTAATTGACACCGCAACACTTCCATTCTCTTTTCATTAGACCATGTCTCGATTAGAAACACAATCTTGGGATCTTGTGATCTCACTATCCCCGTGAGATCTTGAACTGTTCGCTGGTTCCCAAGCCCGCGACAGTTCCACACTAAGCAACTCATTGGGCCCGGCGGAGCTGCATTGCAGTCTCCGCCGATAATGTGAATGTTGTTTCGGGGATAGTATCCAGGTGAGATCGTTTCAGACGACCTTGATTATCTTCATGAGATTCTGATGGTTGTCTTTTGATAAGAGGTTGAGAGGTGGCAGGTTGAGTTCCTGATTGACCACGGGCTAATTTCTTCCATTTTTTTTGTTTTGAATAGCACAGGAGGCTCGTGGGACTTTTTTGGTTGTCAGGGGAAGATGGTACAGAGATAATATTAAACTTTGGAATTTCACAATCTGTAACATCCATTGGTTCTATTCCAAGTGGGTTTGCCATCTGTATTACTGCTGGTCGTGGTACTTCTGACATTACAGTGGTCGTGGAGTTTGCCATGTTGATACGTTGGTCTTCCTTTCCAGAGAGCGAAAAACGCTCCCACTGCTGAGTTAAGTTCTCCATCCAAGGTCACCGAAGAGAAACAAACAGAATCCTATGAGTGGAGACCACCAAGGAACAAAGAGCTACACAAGGCAGCGACAAGGTTTCCACTGGCGGCGAGGGTTATGTCGCCCTAGAGCCAGGGAGAGTATTGAGCCCTTTCTGGTCTAAAGTCTAATTATATCCCTCTAGGGCTCATTAAACTAGCGAAATCCTCATTGATTTGTACTTTGTGTAACTTAGCTTCGCTTGCCTTATTGGGTCAGCAATGAACTATTTGTACTCAAGGATGGTGAATAATTATATCCATTAAACAAAATAATGACACAAGTCACTTGTTCAAAACATTACCTAGCATCCTTGCACCCAAGACCGAAACTAGTGCTCTCTTTGATTGAGGGGAAGTAAAAGGAATAAATATACTCTATCCCACTTTTTGTATTCCATTTTATACTCTAAAAATTATAATACGACATGTGTCTGATTTCTCTTTTTATAAAGTGGAATACAAAATATAGGATAGAGGATTTGTGTTTGGAGCAAAAGTAATTGTAACCCCACTTGGATGTAAAAAAATTTGGCCTCAATTGGGAGGCAAAAAAATGTGTCCCCGAGTGAAAAATCTCGGACCCCACCAACCTTCCCTCTCCTTGGTCCAACCAAACAATGGAAATGAGGGTTTTTTTTTTTTCCCCCCCCCTTATTTCCTCTCTTTTTTTCACCCCAAACAGACACATCCAAAATCAAGCATCAATCTATTATATGTCACATCATCAGTGTAACTTTTATCTCAATCCTTCTAAGCCAAAATCCTCATAACATTCTCTGAATATTAATCTATGCTTTACAACACCTTGATCCCTGTCAAAGATTAGGCAACATGACATCACTATGTCGAGGTTGATTCAAGGCATTGATGTTCCCATGGCTACTTTGATCCAGTCCACTTCAATCAGGGGCTTGATTTTTC